>CANTUR010000763.1:600000-990026 GCA_947683625.1 Mallotus nudiflorus
TATTCAAGGAGTATGGAAGATCATGTATATCACTTGAGGAATGTACTACAGACACTGAGAGATCATCAGCTTTATGCTAAATTCTCGAAGTGTGATTTCTGGATGGAGAGTGTTTCTTTTCTTGGACATGTAGTGTCTAAAGAAGGTATCCAGGTTGATCCACAGAAGGTTGAAGCAATGTCTGAGTGGCCTAGACCGACTTCTGTTATGGAGATTCGGAGTTTTCTAGGTTTAGCCAGGTATTATAGGCGGTTTGTGCAAGATTTTTCTAGAATAGCAGCCCCTATGACTCGCTTAACTCAAAAGAATGTCAGATTCGAGTGGTCAGAAGCTTGTGAGAACAGTTTTTAGTTGTTGAAGGAGAAATTGACCACAACACCAGTGTTAGCTTTGCCTAATAGTATGGACAAGTTCACAGTTTATTATGATGCCTCTAGAGTTGGCCTTGGTTGTGTGTTAATGTAGAATGGTAGGGTGATAGCCTATGCTTCAAGGCAGTTGAAGAAGCATGAGCAGAATTATCCTACACATGACCTTGAAATGGCTGCAGTGATCTTTGCTCTGAAGATTTGGAGACATTATCTGTACGGGGTGACTTGTGAGATTTTTACTGATCACAAGAGCCTTAATTACTTAACACATAATTAACCTATATATCCAAAAATCACATAATACTAAAATATTCCAAAAAATTATATAAAATTATTAAAAATTATTTTATCAATACTAAAATTACTAGCTTAAATTAATAATACTAATTAACCAAAATTTCCATTCAAAGTAAGTAATTAACATAATTAACAAAAAAAATCAATTTAAATTACTAAAATATTCAAAAATACCCATTATTCAAAATAATTCAAAAAAATATATTTATGTAGTCTAAGATTCACATATCAATATTTCCAAAAGGAAAATTCATGAATCAATCAAACTCAAGCCTAAGAAAAATAAAAACTTTGAATGACATAAACTAAATTTGAAAAAACTTACAATTTGGACGTCGTAAACTTAAACCGACCTGAGAATCAAGAAATATGCGTTGAGAGGAGTCTAACAAGCCCAACAAATCAAGCTAAATTGACAAAAAATATGGCAAAGTACTGTAGCAAACTCACCGTTCACCGCAATTTTTCGGCGGCTTTTGGTGGCTTAATTGGTGGCAGTTGACGTCTGGAGGAAGGAGGAAGGTGATGGGGTGGTGCAATGGTGGTTCGGCAATGGGTGGGTGGTGCTACACAATGGCTAAGAAACAAAGAAAGGAAGAAAATAAGAAAGAAAAGGAAGAGAAAATAAAAAGAAGGAAGAAATAGAGTTGCCTGAAAATCATGTCCTACATTCCTCTTTATACATACATACATACATATATATATATACACACACACACATATATACTACACATAAACACAACACAACACACTAACATCATATAATAACAATAAAATAATACTATCACATGCATAATAGTAATAAAAGAATAATAACACATGCATGCAATAATAATAATAATAATAATAATAATAATAATAATAATAATAATAATAATAATAATAATAATAATAATAATAATTAATAATAATATTAATAATAATACTATTAAAAATATTAGCAATGAAAAGTAATTTTAATATTTTAAATAATAAAACTCACAAAATAATTATTTTACCTAAATAAAATATTTAGAATAAAATAAATGGATAATATACACAACTCATGATAATATATAAATAAAATTTAAAATTTTATTAACACTGTATATCCCAAAATGATTTTATATTATTTAAAATATCGGGTCATTATAATAAAACACCATTACAAACACCCAAGTTTCATTGTATCCTAGAGGCAAATTGTACACTACAAATACTGCCTTTAGAAAGTGGGATTCTTGCACTCCTTGGAGCAGATATTTCAAGATTCTTATTACAATTATCTAACAATTTCGTAGCTTGTAGATCTGAGCATCGTTGCCTACATGGGAATAGGTTTAAGATACTATAATGCAAATTTTCTAGGCAGTATTGAGTAATAAATATCCTCGAGAAATCTACGGTTGCATGGAGTTGATAAGCCATGACATCACGAGGGAATTTTCAGATTCACATTTATCTAGCGTTGGATCAGTAGAAACTGGTTTTGGTTAATCTTCTATAACATAACCCTGCAAACCTTGAGGTTGGATGTACAATAAACATGACCTTGACAAAGCAAGGTAATTTGTTCTATCTAGCTTCACCAGATTAATTTGCAGTGAAGGATTTTCTACCAGTAATCCAACCTTAACTTCATTATTTCCATAAGTAGCCTTAGAGTTTTCCCCTTCCATCATCGTGAATTAGAATAGAGAAATAATTTTTTGTATTTGAAAAATAAGGCAGTAACATAGAGCGTATGCTCTGATACCATGATATGAATGAGAAAAGAATGAAAGAGAGGAAAACCTTTTTCTCACTTTACTGTAATTTACAACCTTGTCGATATATACAAGAATTATAAAGTAGGAAAATAACTATTACAATAATAATACGTATAAAATAGGCACTAATATAGAAGTCTACCTAAAATAAGAATATACATAACTAATGTAATCTTCAAGCCTTAATATTATATAGCTAATAATATTTTACAGTTAACAACAATTCTAAATCTCATCCTTTTTAATCATGAGTAGTTCCTTTTATACCACCTAAGAGAGAGCAGGCTTACCCCTTAATGGTTTTAGAGCCATGGGAAGGGCCCAAAGGTGAATTTCTAAAGCTTTGAATTAAACTCGAAATTGAAAGTGAATGTCTGAAGTTATTTGTAAAATTGGACTAGATTGTAAAATTAAAACTTTAGGCAATAAATATATAATTAAAAAACAAAGGATAAAAAGGAAAGAGGATAGAATTTGGAAAATGACATTTGTCCTTTTCTTCCGCATTAGTCATGGGCCTATCCATTTGTTTGAATGATTTTACCTTGACAAGAGAAAAGTTATGTAATATTCCAAATTTTTAAATATTTTTATAATGCATCGGAATATGTAGTGTTAATAATTTTTGTATATATTTATGATATTTTAAGAGTTGTTATTTTTTTAAAGCTAATTTTAATTATTTTATATTATTTTAAGTATTTTACGTAAAATTTTCCTGGAAATTGTATTTTCGGAGAAATTGACACGTCAATAATTTAATACTATTTATTTTGACTAGTTTTATGAATTTGCATGAACTCATACATAATTTTTAAGTGCTAAAATAAAATGTATATATGTGTATTTATTTAATTAATTAGAGCTTAATTAATTTCTTTAATTTTATTATTTAATTTTTTTGTATTAATTAATTAATTTTAAGTGTATAAATTATTAAATATAATAAAATATTTGTGTGGTGAATATCATTTGTGTGTGGAATTATATTATTATAATATATATAAGGTGGATATATATATATATATATATATATATATATATATATATATATATATATATATATATATATATATATATATATATATACACGTTTTTTTCAAAAAAAAAAAAACAAAGTTTACGGAAATTACCAAAATGCCATTGTCTCCTTCATTTTTCTTCCCAAACGGATTCCACCATTTCCAGCCATTTTCAAGCTGGTTTTCTTGCTGTTACTATGCCCCTCATCCTTCCTCCTCCACCTCCAGCCATTTCCATCACCTAAAGCTCCCATTTCCAGCATTGTTTGGCCGGATTTTCATCAAGAGGTCGAAAGTTGCTCCTAACTCCGATCAAGCACTTTTTGGCCACCAAATTTGATGTCGTCAGTCTTTATCTTCTCCTTGAGATCTTGTGAGTGTGATTCCAAGCTTTTTTTCACTTGATTTGGTCTAGAATTGCTTAGGTTTCAATTTCTTTAAATCAGCCATTTTGGGTTTCGAATTTTTTTTAGCTTCAATTTGGTTGATTCATGAAAAATTCCTTCACAAAATTTGTTCTTGGAAGCCAATCTACATGCTATAATTTTTTTAGAATTTTTGGAATTTATTTTAATTTTTGTGAATTTTTTATTATTTTATTAATATTTTCTAATTTTTGAAAATTAATTAATTAAATTATGAAATTGTGTTTTATGGTGATTTTAGGTGTTGAAAAGAATTATAGAAATTTATTTGTAATTTTTGTGAATTTTTATATATTTATTTGGAATTTATTAAGTTTATGTAATTTTGAAAAATAGAGTTAATTATGTGTTTAATTGAAATAAATTGGTAAATTGAGTATATTTATTGATATTATTGAATTATATGTTGAGAAAATTAATTTTGAGTAATTATATTATTTTTGGTGAATTTTTGGATTTATTTTAGTAAATTTATATATATATGGGTATTTTGGTAATTTTACACTAAATTGGCTAAAAATATAATTAAATTGGTTTTAATAATTATTTGAGGTATTTAAATGATTTCTACAACTTTTTAGTATTTTTAACTAATTAAAACTATTTTTTGTAAATTATTTTCAAATTATATATAATATACTATTTTTCTGAATAAATGGGTTTTTATTGATTTTTAGTATGTTTTAGGGTTAATTATGTAATTTGGATTTATAAAATGTATTTTAGTTTATTTTTATGAATTTATTGAGAATTTTTGAATTTTAATAATATTTTATTAAAATTTGGATTTTTATTATAATTATCAGTGAAATAATTATTTTCAGTATTTTAAATATCTGATTTACTATATTTTGATTATTCAAGGGTATTTTTGGTATTTATGACATTTAAATGTGTTTTGTGTATATTTTGTGAATTGTGAACCTCAGTCGGTAAATTGTAGTTTGGAGTCCGACCGAGGGATTGTGGTTGTGAATTTGGTGTTATTCCGAAGTATGTTTTCTTTGCAGGACCGACTCTACTCTTTGAGTAGAGAGATGTCTGTTTTACAGGGGAGGTTCTGCCGGATTTTCGGTAGAATTCTCATAAAACGTGATGTCCGGTCAAATCCCTATTCTAATTCTGTGTCTAAAATTCTAGATCGAGTCTTTAGAATTTTCGTTAAATTTATTCTGATTTCATGTTGTCATTTGTTTGTCTAGTTGTGCCAAGACCGAGGCCTAACAGATCAGGCCCACCGAGTTTTTCTCGTGGAGCGCTAACATGTGAGTCATTATACTGTATATATATGCACTGCATATAGGGTGCATTATTTAGAATTTTTCATTTTCATTGTATGTTTTAAAAGTGATTTAAATTATAATATTTTTGGTATATCTAGGGTTGCATTTATATATATATGCATATTAAATAATTATGCATGTTAGTTTGATATATGCACATTAAACAATTAGGTTTAGGTTTAATACATTTGAGTAATATACACATGTTTTAAAATGTACACTTAGACATAATTATTTTATTAAATGATTAGTATACTTTAGGTATAGTTTCAGTAGATTTTAGGTTTATTCTTAAATAATTGCATATTAAATTATAAACCTACACTTAAATTATTTTTAAGTTTATTTTTGGTATATTTTTTTATTTATTTTCAAATAAATACATGTTTTATTATTAAATTAAACCTAAGACATTAGTGGTATATTTAGGGTTTATTTTTGATATATGCATGCTAGATAATTAGGTTCATTTTTAGTATATTTGTGAATATATGTTAAACACAAACACATATTTAAATGAATATTTATACATAAATGTTTTATTAAATGATTTGTGTACTTAGGGTATATCTTTTGTATATTTAAGTATATTTTTAAGAAAATGCATTTTTATATTATTATTACTCATTTAAATTGTTTTTAACCATATTAATGATTTATTTTTAGTTTATTTCATATTTTATTTGACATATATATATATATATATATATATATATATATATATATATATATATGGTTGGTTTTACTATTATGAATATTGTTCTACATTAATTATTTTCCGAATGAATGATTTATTCTAAGTGAAGGATATCAATAGAACGTGCTTCCTAGTGGGCAGCACTAGGACTGTGTACGTACCGGTACGATAGATAAGGATTAAGTGAGAGTTAATTTTGGGTGATTACAATTGATTAGATTGATTTGACTGAGATTAATGGTATGATAGATAGTGTGATTGAGGGGCCAATCACATTGATAGTCAGACTGCTGAAGCTCGGTTGACTTAGTGTCTCGGGGCCAGTCTACTGTCCATAGTGGAATGAATCTATTGGGTCGATTGAGATGTGAGGTGATAGATAGTGTGATTGCTGGAGCTCGGTTGACCAAGTGTCTCGGGGCCAATCACACTAATAGCCAAACTGCTAGAGT
This sequence comes from Mallotus nudiflorus, assembly GCA_947683625.1. Taxonomy (NCBI): domain Eukaryota; kingdom Viridiplantae; phylum Streptophyta; class Magnoliopsida; order Malpighiales; family Euphorbiaceae; genus Mallotus; species Mallotus nudiflorus. Next base: position 606,296 of record CANTUR010000763.1, read on the forward strand.
TCGGTCGACTTAGTGTCTCGGGGTCAGTCTGCTGTCCAGATTGGAATAAGTGTTCTATTTGGAATCAAGTGAGCCTGCATGGCTAGAGTGATGATGGGGTTATTGAGGTTGTTATTATTAGGGTTCTATGGATCCTTCATGAATTTAATTAAACGTTTTCTTACATTCTGTATATTTATAAAACCAGAGTTTGGCATTCGTGTGAAATGTGTGTATATACATATATATATAAGAATGCCTGATTGTTATGGTTTAGTTTGCATGTATATTGTCACGACCCAAAACAGGGGCCATGACCGGCGCTAGGGAACGGGAATTCTTTCGAATCCGGAACCCGTAGCAAGCCTAAAAATAAATAAATCATGCAATAACAATAATCATATAATATATATGCAGCGGGAATAAAAATCTTAAATATCACAATATCATTTTCATCACTGGATTTAAATAAAAATCTTATCTCATAGATACATAATCTCTTTAATACAAATCCAGTTTCAACATAATACATCTCTTTTAAAATAAAATGCATGAAATCCAATACTTTAGTTCACAACTACTGCAGTGTCTAGATAAAATAAATGAGACTCAAGTAGACAGTTTACATAAAGAAGCCGGGGCGGAAGAAATCCGGCGTATCGACCTGCTACTGAGGTCTGAAGAAGTTGACTCTCCTGAAAAATAGTCAACGGAGGGGAGTCAGACCTCACTGAGTGAATTACTATAATATATATACATACACACTAAGTGATAATGCATACAATCAACAGTATATATAATATGTATATATACAGGCAATTACACACAGATGCAATAAAATCATTTTTATATATTTATCTGAAAATCATCTTTTATGAAGGATTACATAGAACCCTAGAATATCGCAACCTCAGAAAATAGTGTTAAACAACACTCTGGCCATACAGGCTCACTTATTCCAATATATCCACTTAATCCATTTGGACAGTAGACTGGCCCCGAGACACTAAGTCAACCGAGCTCCAGCAATCTAACTGCCAGTGTGATTGGCCCCGAGACACTTAGTCAATCGAGCTCCAGCAATCACACCCAAATCACATCTCACACATAACAAGAATCATAATCAAATCAATATCCACAAATAAGTTAGTAATATAGCCTAAAGCTATAGGCGTACCGGTACGTACTTGGTCCTAGTGCTGCCCACTAGGTAGCACGTTCTATCGATATCCTTCATCATTAAATATAAAACATTCATTCACAAAAATAAATGATGCATGAATATAAATGAAATAACAATATAAACCATATATATACCGGAAATATACCAAAAGTAAACCAGGAATATTTCGAGTATATATATATCAAATACATTCAATCAAATTATAAATTAAGCTGGAAATATATTTAAAAACATTTTAAATATATTTTATTCACAAAATATGCATATAATTTACTATATACCAAAAATATACCAAAAATATACTTAATGTAAACTTAAGAAATAATCAAATTATTTATGCATATTTAATCAACATAAAACATGCATTTCTAAATCATGCATCCTAAGCATATATATATAATATAGTAACTCACCTAATGCACTCCACGAGACAGGTCCGACGGGCCTGGTCCACTAGCCCTCGGTCTCGGTGCAACTAAACAAGAAATAAATAACCGATATCAGAGTAACCCTAATAGAAATCCTAAAATTCAATCTAGAGTATTAAACACAGAATCAAAAATTAGGGTTCGACTGGACATCACGTTTTACTAGAATTCTACCAAAAATCCGGCAGAACCTCCCCTGTAAAACGGAAATCTCTCTACTCAAAAGAGTAGAGCCGACCCTGCAAAGAAACACACTTCGAAATACAAGCTCAACACAATCAAAATCCCACGGTCGGACTCCAAACTACAGTCTACCGACCGGGATCCACAAACACAGAACAATTCCAGATATACCGAAAATATCCTTAAATCACAGAAATACATTTCATAGGTAGAAATTACATAATTGACCTTGAAACATTATAAAAACCGATTAAAACTCATTTTATTAGAAAAACCGTATATTATATATATAATTGAAAATAATTCACGAAAAATAGTTTTAATTAGTTAAAAATACCAAATATTTTGTAGAAATCATTTTTATACCTTAAATAAATATTAAAACCAATTAAATTACATTTTTAGACAATTTAGGGTAAAATTACCAAAATACCCCTATATATATAAATATACCTAAATTACTTCAAAAATTCACCAAAAATCATACAATTATCCAAAATTAATTTTCTCAACATATTTATCAATAATATTAATAATTAAACTCAATTAACTAATTAAATTCAATTTTAAACACATTTAACCTAATTTTTCCAAAATTCCATAAACTTCAATAATTCAAAATAAATACTTAGAAATTCATAAAACTTCCAAATAAATTCCTATAATTCATTTCAACACCTAATTTAACCATAAACTCAAATTTCATAATTTAAATAATTAATTTCCGAAAATTAGAAAATAATATTAAAATATTCAAAAATACCCAAAAATCCAAACAACCTCCAAAAATTCTACAAAAATTCATACATGAAGATTAAGCTACTAGGAACAACATTTGTGAAGGAAGTTTCCATGAATCATCCAATTCGAAGCTCAAAAAAATCAAAAACCCTAATAGGCCGAAATTGACAAATCGAAAACTAAGCAATTCTAGACCATTTTAGCTCAAACCAAAGCTAGAATCACACTCACCGGAGCTCAAGGAGAAGAAAGAGACCGGTGGTGTCGAAAACGGTGGCCGGAATCGGCGTGATCGACGGTGGATCGGTTTTCAGCTTCTCCGGCCAAAATCGATCTCCCGACGCCGGAAACGGCCTCCTCAGGCGGCGAAACTAGTCGGGGAAGACGGTGGTGTCACGACCCAAAACAGGGGCCTTGACCGGCGCTAGGGAATGGGAATTCTTTCGAATCCAGAACCCGTAGCAAGCCTAAAAATAAAATAAAGCATGCCATAATAACAGTAAAAATATAATATGCAGCGGAAAATAAAAATCATAATATCATAATATTATCCATATCAACTGGATATAAATAAAAATTTCATCCCATACATAAAATCTCTTTAATACAATCCAGTTTCAACATAATATATCTCTTTAAAATAAAGTACATGAAATCCAATACTTTAATTTACAACTACTGCAGTGTCTAGATAAAATAAATAAGACTCAAGTAGACAATTTACATAAAGAAGCCGGGGCGGAAGAAATCCGGCGTATCGACCTACTACTGAGGTCTGAGGAAGTTGACTCTCCTGAAAAATAGTCAACGGAGGGGAGTCAGACCTCACTGAGTGAATTACTATAATATATATACATACACACTAAGTGATAATGCATACAGTCAACAGTATATATATATCTAATATATATACAGGCAAATACACACAAATGCAGAAAAATCATTTTTATATATTTTACTGAAAAATCCCAATTTATGAAGGATCACATAGAACCCTAGAATATCGCAACCTCAGAAAATAGTGTTAAACAACACTTTGGCCATACAGGCTCACTTATTCCAAATATATCCACTTAATCCATTTAGAGAGTAGACTGGCCCCGAGACACTAAGTCAACCGAGCTCCAGCAGTCTGACTGCCAGTGTGATTGGCCCCGAGACACTTGGTCAACCGAGCTCCAACAATCACACCCACAAACCACATCTCACATATCGATAATCATAATCAAATCAATATCCACAAATAAGTTAGTAATATAGCCTAAAGCTATAGGCGTACCGGTACGTACTCGGTCCTAGTGCTGCCCACTAGGTAGCACGTTCTATTGATATCCTTCATTAATAAATAATAAAACATTCATTCACAAATACATGATGCATGAATTTAAATAAATCAACAATATAAACCATATATATACTGGAAATATACCAAACATAAACCGGGTATATTTTGAGTATATATATGTCAAATAAATCCAATCAAATCATGAATTAAACTAAAAATATATTTAAAAACATTTTAAATATATTTTATTAACAAAACATGTATATAATTTATTATATACCAAAAATATACTTGAATATAAATCACATTATTTATGCATATTCAGTCAAAATAAAACATGCATTTTCTAAATCATGCATCCTAAGCATATATATATAATATAGTAACTCACCTAATGCGCTCCACGAGACAGGTCCGACGGGCCTGGTCCACTAGCCCTCGGTCTCGGCGCAACTAAACAAGAAATAAATAACTGACATTAGAATAAACCTAACAGAAATCCTAGAATTCAATATAGAGTATTAAACACAGAATCGAAAATTAGGGTTCGACTCGATATCACGTTTTACGAGAATTCTACCAAAAATTCGACAGAACCTCCCCTGTAAAATGGACATCTCTCTACTCAAAAGAGTAGAGCCGACCCTGCAAAGAAACACACTTCGAAAAACGAGCTCAACACAATCAAAATCCCACGGTCGGACTCCAAACTACAGTCCACCGACCGGGGTCCACAAACATAGAATGATTCCAGATATAACAAAAATATCTTTAAATCACAGAAATACATTTTATAAATAAAAATTACATAATTGACCTTGAAACACTATAAAAACCGATTAAAACTCATTTTATTAGAAAAACCGTATATTATATATATAATTGAAAATAATTCCCGAAAAATAGTTTTAATTAGTTAAAAATACCAAATATTTTGTAGAAATCATTTTTATACCTTAAATAAATATTAAAACCAATTAAATTACATTTTTAGACAATTTAGGGTAAAATTACCAAAATACCCCTATATATATAAATATACCTAAATTACTTCAAAAATTCACCAAAAATCATACAATTATCCAAAATTAATTTTCTCAACATATTTATCAATAATATCAATATTTAAACTCAATTAACCAATTAAATTCAATTTAAAACACAATTAACCTAATTTCTCAAAATCACATAAACTTTAATAATTCAAAATAAATACTTAGAAATTCATAAAAATTCCAAATAAATTCCTATAATTCATTTCAACACCTAACTCAACCATAAACTCAAATTTCATAATTTAAATAATTAATTTCCGAAAATTAGAAAATAATATTAAAATATTCAAAAATACCCAAAAATCCAAACAATCTCCAAAAATTCTACAAAAATTCAAACATGAATATTAAGCTACTAGGAACAACATTTGTGAAGGAAGTTTCCATGAATCATCCAATTCGAAGCTCAAAAAAATCGAAAACCCTAATAGGCCGAAATTTACAAATCGAAAACTAAGCAATTCTAGACCATTTTAGCTCAAACCAAAGCTAGAATCACACTCACTGGAGCTCAAGGAGAAGAAAGAGACCGGCGGTGTCGAAAACGATGGCCGGAAGAGGGAGAAACGGCGGTAGCTCGACTTTCGGCCTCTTAAGCAAATTTCGGCCAAACTCGTCGGGAAAGGGGGCTGCTGGCGGCGGGGAACGGCTGGAGACGGAGGTGGCTCACCGAGAGGCACACCGACGGTGAAGGAACGGCATTTGCAGACGGTGGAGGTGGGTGGTGGTCGTCGGGCGCAGGAAGGAGAAGAAGAAGAAGAAGAAGAAAGCTCGGGGGCAGTTTGGTAATTTTCCAAAAATTTTTGATTTTGATGTATATATGTATATATATATACTTTATACTTTATATTAAAATAATATTAAATTACACACATCAAATATACACCACACACATAAAAATATTAATATTTTAATAATTTATACTAAATATAATTAATTAAATAACAATTTAAACAATTAAATACTTAATAAAATATTAGGGAATTAATAAACCCTAATTAAATAAATATACACACCGACTTTATTTAATAATTTAAAAATATGTATGAGTTCATGCAAGTCCGTAAATACATCTAAAATAATTAATAATAAATTGTTTACGTGAAAATTTCCCCGAAAATGCAAGTCCCGGGAAAATTTTACGTAAAACACTGTAAATAATATACCGTAATTAAAATAGGTTTAAAATACATAACAACTCATAAAAATATCGCATATATATTCAAAATTATTGACACTGCATATCCCGGTACAGTGTAAAAATATTTTAAAAACACGGGATATTACAGGTGGCACACCGGACGGCACACCCACGGTGAAGGAACGGCGTGACAGACGCCCGGACGGCAAGGGGAATGGTCGGGGAAGAAGAAGGAGACTCGGGGGCTAAAGTGTAATTTGGCAAACTTTTGTAATTTTGACAAATATATGTATATATATATACTTTATACTATATATTAAAATAATATTAAATTACACACATCAAATATACACCACACACATAAAAAATATTAATATTTTAATAATTTATACTAAATAAGATTAATTAAATAACAATAAAACAATTAAATACTTAATAAAATATTAGGGTAATAATAAACCCTAATTAAATAATTATTCACACACAGGCTTTATTTAATAATTTAAAAATATGTATGAGTTCATGCAAGTCCGTAAATACCTTTAAAATAATTAATAATACATTGTTTACGTGAAAATTTCCCCGAAAATGCAAGTCCCGGGAAAATTTTACGTAAAACACTGGAAATAATACACAATAATTAAAATAGGTTTTAAATACATATTAACTCGTAAAAATATCATATAAAATACAGAAATTATTGACACTGCATATCTCGGTACAGTGTAAAAATATTTTAAAAACACGGGATATTACATATATATAGTATAATAATTCACTCAGTGAGGTCTGACCCACCTCAATTATTTTTTTTCAGGAGATCCCATATTGTCATACCTTAGTTGTAGAGTTCCACGCCGGTGTTCTTTAGTCCCGGCTATTTTATGCAAATGTATATTCTGAACTCTGATTTGTATTCTAGAAACTGCAGTAGTAGTGTTATTGTATTGGAAGAGTATTATATTATTGTGATATTGTATACTCTGAAAAAAATTTGTATTTGATTATTACGAATATGTATACATTTATGAAAGGATTTAGAGAATTTATTTTATATATTGATTCAAAAAATTTTAATTATATCATACTTTTTATTTATTTATTGTATGATTTTATTTTCTTAGGCTTGCTACGGGTTCCGGATTCGAAAGAATTCTCGTTTCCTAGTGTCGGTCATGACTCCTAGTTTGGGTCGTGACAAGTTAGTCTCTATCCGTATAAAAAAAAAAATTAAGGGATAAGTACAATTTAAATCCCTATACATTTAGTTTTTGATAAAATCAGTCTTATAAATATTTTTTGATATTTAATTTCCCGTGTTTCATATTTTTTTATACTTTAGTACCTATTTAAATAATATCATTATTATTTTATGGGAAAACATTAATATAATATTAAATTTCAATGATAAATTTATTTTATATATGATTTATGATCAATATAATTAATTGTTATTTTTAAAAATATTATAAATTTATTTTAAAAATGATTTATTTTTATTCATAATTAAATTAAAAATACATATAAATTTCATTTTTTACAAGTTTATTGTAATTAGTTGAATGATATATTACTTATTATATGATTTTAGTATTGAAAATACATATTATTTTTATATTAAAACATACATTTTTAACAATTTTTATTAGAAGGATACTAAAATGTAAAAAATATAAAACATAAAGTGTATAAATGTCAAAAAATTCACAGTACTGATTTTACCAAAAGTGAAAACTATGGGGTTATCCCAAAAATTTAAAGTGTGAAAGGTTAGTGGTCTTTCTTAATATATTCTTTGAAAAATGGACCCACTTGAAAGTTAGTGAAAGAAGACTCTGTTTGTCTACATTGGATAGCTGTTCAAGAATATAACAAGAACTCGGATTTTTCGTCGGAGAAGATAGCAACTCAGAAATGGCGGTGGATATGTTTTATCATATAATGAATGATAGCCGGAAACTGCTCAAGAAAAGAAAATAACTGCATCAGAAGAGACAAGCTTTCAGATGGCTGTGCAGTTTGGTAAAACAGCAATCGTGCAGCAACTAGTTGACAAAATTGCAGACAATAATGAGTCACAAAGTCCTGCATTTAGCAGCCGCACTTGGGGATGTGGCCATGTGTTACTGCATAGCAAAAAAGAGATCACAGTCCTGCAATCATTAAAAATAAAAATCATTTTTGTTTATAAAGTTTTAATATAGTTGAAATAATTTTGTTCAATTTAATCCAAATTTATATCATATTATTACCAAATTCCTAAAGTTTTAATGAATTTATATTTTTTTAGTTTTTTTCATATATTATAGTATTTTTATTTAAAATAATTATGGATGTATTTATAAATATAGAGTAAAATATGCATGTTATTTTTTAAATATATTAATATATTACATTTATTATAAATAAATATATGGGTGTATATGGTAAGTTTTGAATAAAATGACTATAATATGTAAAATATATAAATAATATAATATTATTAATGAAAAATATTAAATGAATTATAAAAAGGAATATGTGGAAAATATTATTTTTGGAGTTAAAAATGAAGTAATATATTAGAGTAAGATATACTGTAGCAACTACAATTTAAAATAAAATTTACTGCATTTTAAACTAAATAGTTGGACAAGTCCTAACTAAAGATCAAATCACTTATAATATTATGGAATCCTTTTTTTTAAATTAATATTTTCACGACCCAAATTAGGGAGTCATGACCGACGCTAGAAAATATAAATTCTTTCGAATCTAGAACCCGTAACAATTCTTAAAAATAAAAATTCATGCAAATATACACAAAAATACATCAGAATTAAAACTTTAATTAATATAAAAATAAATCTTTATATCATAATAATAAAATATCTTTATACAATATTTAAATGCAGGGTTTCTAATTAATACAACGTAATGCTACAACAATAAACACTACTACTGCAGTGATTACTAAAATACAAAGAAAATAACAGTTTAGTATTTACATAAATTAGTTGGAGAGGAAATAGTCCGGTAAATAGTTCTACTAGGGAGGTTTGAAGTAGAAGGTCCTAAAAAAAAATATTGAAGGGAGTCAGACCTCACTGAATGAATTATTATTATATATATGCATGCAGCCTAACAATACAAACATTCAAGCATCAGTATAATAACATTATATTTTGATATTTATTTATTTATACATGCATTACATACAGATGCTCAAAATCACATTTTTGATAAATGAATAAATGTAATAATATTTAGGTGGAGGACTGGAGCATAACCCTAAAATATTTTGCAACCTCGACCACTAAACCTCACTAGCCAACAGGCTTATCCATAACTCTAAATATTTATTTATCCAACTCAAGGTAGTAGATTGGCCCTAAGTACACTATGCCAATTGAAGATCTGCAATCTCATTACTGACATAACTGACCCTGAGTAGACTAGTTCAACCGAGGATTCGCAGCCACCATTTCCAATAACCATGTAATATCCCGAGTTTTGAAATAATTTTAAACTACATCGGGATGTGCAGTGTTAATAATTTTAATATATATTTTTTATTATTTAATTAGTTGATCATTTATTAAAGTAATTTTTAATTATTTTTAAGTCCTTTACGTAAAATTTTTCAGGAAATTTTATTTTCGGGGAAATTAAGATGTAAATAAATAAATATTAATTATTTTAAGCGGTTTTATGAAGTTGCATGAGTCCATGCATAATTTTAAAGTGTCGAATAAAATATATACGTATACATTCATTTAAATTAAAATTAGGGTTTATTTAATTAAATTATATTATATTATATAGTTTTAATATTAATTAAGTGTGTATACATGTATATGTGTATATATATTATATATATATATATATATGTCACGACCCAAAACAGGGGCCATGACCGGCGCTAGGGAACGGGAATTCTTTCAAATCCGGAACCCATAGCAAGCCTAAAAATAAAATAAAACATGCTATAATAATAACAATATATAATGCAGCGGAAATAAAAATCATAAATATCACAATAGCATATACACCAATTGGATTTAAATCAAATCCTCATCATCACATATATATAAATCTTTTAATACAAATCGAGTTCAAATATATAATACAACATCTCTTTAAATATTTAATGACTACTGTAGTATCTAGATAAAATAAACCCAAGACTCAAAGAAGCTGTCACGACCCAAAACAGGGGTCATAACCGGCGCTAGGGAACGGGAATTCTTTTCGAATCTGAAACCCGTAGCAAGCCTAAAAAATAAAATAAATATGCAATAATAACAATAACCATATTATATGCAGCGGAAATAAAAATCATAAATCAAATCATAAATATAATAATAACATTTTCATCACTGGATTTAAATCAAATCTCAACTCATCATATATATATAAAATCTTTTTAATACAAATCCAGTTTCAAATAATACAATATCTCACATAAATAAAATACATAAAATCCTACGATTTAATTCACAACTACTGCAGTGTCTAGATTATAAAAATAAGACTCAAGTAAGCAGTTTACACAAAGAAGCCAGGGCGGAAGAAATCCAGCGTATCGACCTGCTACTGAGGTCTGAAGATGTTGACTCTCCTGAAAAATAGTCAACGGAGGGGGGTCAGACCTCACTGAGTGAATTACTATAATATATATACATGCATACTAAATGACAATGCATACAACCAACAGTATATATATATATCTAATATATATATAGGCAAATACACACAGATGCGAAGAAATCATTTTATATATATTTTATTGAAAATCATCTTTTATGAAGGATCAAATAGAACCCTATGACATCAAAACCTCAAACAGTGTTAGACAACACTCTAGCCATACAGGCTCACTTAATCCAAAATATATCCACTTAATCCATTTAGATAGTAGACTGGCCCCGAGACACTAAGTCAACCGAGCTCCATCAGTCTGACTGTCAGTGTGATTGGCCCCGAGACACTTGGTCAACCGAGCTCCAGCAATCACACCTCCAAACCATATCTCACACATCAATTAATCATAACCAATCAATATCCATAAATGGTTAGTAATATAGCCTAAATACTATAGGCGTACCGGTACGTACTCGGTCCTAGTGCTGCCCACTAGGTAGCACGTTCTATCGATATCCTTCATTGATAAATATAAAACATTCATTCGCAAAAATAAATGATGCATGAAATTCAATAAAATAACAATATAAACCATATATATATAGTGGAAATATACCAAAAGTAAACCAGGTATATTTCGAGTATATATACGTCAAATAAATCCAGTCAAATTATAAAATAAACTAAAGATACATTTAAAAACATTTTAACACAGTTCATTAATAAAACATGCATATAATTTAATATAAACCAAAAATAAACCAAAAATAAACTAAAGATATACTTAAATACTAATCACATTATTTATGCATATTTAATCAAAATAAAACATATATTTCTAAATCATGCATCCTAAAGCATATATATATAGTATAGTAACTCACCCTAGTGCACTCCACGAGACGGGTCCGACGGGCCTGGTCCACTAGCCCTCGGTCTCGACTCAACTAAACAAGCAATAACGACAGACATTAGAATAAACCTAACAAAAAATCCTAGAATTCGATATAGAGTATTAAACATAGAATCGATATCAGGGTTCGACCGGATATCACGTTTTATGAGAACTCTACCGAAAATTCGGTAGAACCTCCCCTGTAAAACGGACATCTCTCTACTCAAAGAGTAGAGCCGACCCTGCAAGGAAATACACTTCAAAAAACAAGCTCAACACTCAACCACAACCCCTTGATCGGACTCCAGACTACAATCTACCGATCGGGGTTCACAAACATAGAACAATTCTGAAAATACCAAAAATACCCTTATAACATAGAAATTCATTTTATACGTAGAAATTACATAATTAACCTTAAAACACTATAAAAATCGATAAAAACTCATTTTATTAGAAAAATCGTATATTATATATATATAATTGAAAATAATTTACGAAAAATAGTTTTAATTAGTTAAAAATACTAAATAATTTGTAGAAATCATTTTTATACCTTAAATAACTATTAAAACCAATTAAATTACATTTTTAACCAATTTAGGGTATAATTATCAAAATACCCCTATATATATAAATATACTAAAATTACTTCAAAAATTCACCAAAAATTATACAATTATCCAAAATTAATTTTCTCAACATATTTATCAATAATATCAATAATTAAACTCAATTAACCAATTAATTTCAATTTAAAACACAATTAACCCTAATTTCCCAAAATTACATAAACTTCAATAATTCAAAATAAATACATAGAAATTCATAAAAATTCCAAATAAATTCCTATAATTCATTTCAACACCTAATTTAACCATAAAAAACAATTTCATAATTTAAATAATTAATTTCCAAAAATTAGAAAATAATATTAAAATATTCAAAAATACCCAAAAATCCAAAAAATCTCCAAAAATTCCACAAAAATTCATACATGTATATTAAGCTACTAGGATCAAAATTTGTGAAGGGAGTTTTCATGAATCAATCAATTCGAAGCTCAAAAAAATCAAAAACCCTAATGTGACCGAATTGGAAAATTCGAAACCTAAGCAATTCTAGACCATTTAAGCTCAAACCAAAGCTATAATCACACTCACCGAAGCTCAAGGAGAATAAAGAGACTGGCGGTGTTGAAAATGGTGGCCGGAATCGTCGTGATCGACGGTGAAGAGAAGTTCGGCTTCTCCGGCCAAAACCGACTTCCAGACTTCGAAAACGGCTATTGCAGGCGACGAGGAAGGCTGGGGAAGGAGGTGGCACACCGGAAGGCACACCAACGGTGAGAAATCGACAGTTACAAGCGTCGGACGGCGAGGAAACGATCGGGAGGGAGAAGAGAGAAGTCGGGGGCAAAATGGTAATTTTCCAAAAGTTGTGTTTTTTGATATATTATATGTATATATATATACTTTATACTATATAATAAAATAATATTTAATTACACACATTAAATATACACCACACACATAAAATTTAATATTTTAATAATTTATACTAAATAAAAATAATTAAATAACAATAAAACTAATAAATAATTAATAAAATATTAGGGTAATATTAAACCCTAATTAAATAAATAATTACATATATACACGGTGTTTAGTATTTTAAAAATACGTATGAGTTCATGCAAGTCCGAAAATATATTTAAAATAATTAATAATAAATTATTTACGTGAAAATTTCTCCGAAAATGCAAGTCCCGGGAAAATTTTACGTAAAGCACTGTAAATAAAACACAATAATTAAAATAGGTTTTAAATACATATCAACATGTAAAAATATCATAATATATATACAAAAATCATTAACACTGCATATCCCGATGCAGTATTAAAATATTTAAAAACACGGGATATTACAGAAGCAGTTTACACAAAGAAGCCGGGGCGAAAGAAATCCGGCGTACAGGCCTACTACTGAGGTCTGAGGAAGATGACTCTCCTGAAAAATAGTCAACGGAGGGGAGTCAGACCTCACTGAGTGAATTACTATAATATATATACATGCATACTAAATGACAATGCATACAATCAACAGTATATATCTAATATGTATATATACAGGCAATACACACAGATGCAATAAAATCATTTTATATATATTTTACTGAAAATCATCGTTTATGAAGGATCAAATAGAACCCTATGATATCGCAACCTCAAACAGTGTTAGACAACACTCTAGCCATATAGGCTCACTTATTCCATTTGGACAGTAGACTGGCCCCGAGACACTAAGTCAACCAAGCTCTAGCAGTCTGACTGCCAGTGTGATTGACCCCGAGACACTGGTCAACCGAGCTCCAGCAATCACACCTCCAAACCATATCTCACACATCAAATAATCATATCTAATCAATATCCACAAATGGTTAGTAATATAGCCTATCTGCTATAAGCATACCGATACGTACTCGGTCCTAATGCTGCCCACTAGGTAGCACGTTCTATTGATATCCTTCATTAATAAATATAAAACATTGATTCACAAATAAATGATGCATGAATTTAAATAAAATAACAATATAAACCATATATATACCGAAATTATACCAAAAGTAAACCAGGTATATTTCGAGTATATATACGTCAAATAAATCCAATCAAATTACAAATTAAGCTAGAAATATATTTAAAAACATTTTAAATATAATTTATTAATAAAACATGCATATAATTTAATATAAACAAAAAATAAACCAAAAATAAACTAAAGATATACTTAAATACTAATCACATTATTTATGCATATTTAATCAAAATCAAACATATATTTCTAAATCATGCATCCTAAAGCATATATATATAAAATAGTAACTCACACTTAGTGCGCTCCACGAGAGGGGTCCGACGGGCGTGGTCCACTAGGCCTCGGTCTCGGCGCAACTAAACAAACAATAACGACAGAAATCAGAATAAACCTAACAGAAAATCCTATAACTCGATCTAGAATATTAAACACAGAATCGAAATTAGGGTTCGACCGGATATCACATTTTACGAGAATTCTACCAAAAATTTGACAGGACCTCCCCTGTAAAACGGACATCTCTCTAATCAAAGAGTAGAGCTGACCCTGCAAAGAAACACACTTCGAAAATAAACGCAAAATTACATTCACAACCCCTCGATCGGACTCCAAACTACAGTCTACTGACCGGGGTCCACAATCACAGAACAATTACAGAAATACCAAAAATACCCTTATAACATAGAAATTCATTTTATAAGTAGAAATTACGTAATTAACCTTAAAGCACTATAAAAACCGATAAAACTCATTTTATTAGTAAAATCGTATATTATATATATAATTGAAAATAATTCATGAAAAATAGTTTTAATTAGTTAAAAATACTAAATAATTTGTGAAAATCATTTTTATACCTTAAATAACTATTAAAACCAATTAAATTATATTTTTAGCCAATTTTGTGTAAAATTATCAAAATGCCCTTATATATATAAATCTACTATAATTACTTCAAAAATTCACCAAAAATAGTATAATTATCCAAAATTAATTTTCTCAACATATTTATCAATAATATCAATAATTAAACTCAATTAACCAATTAATTTCAATTTAAAACACAATTAACCCTAATTTTCCAAAATTACATAAACTTAAATAATTCAAAATAAATACATAGAAATTCATAAAAATTCGAAATAAATTCCTATAATTCATTTCAACACCTATAATTATCATAAAACACAATTTCATAATTTATTTAATTAATTTTCGAAAATTAGAAAATAATATTAAAATATTCAAAAATACCCAAAAATCAAAATAATCTCCAAAAATTCTACAAAAATTCATAAATGTAGATTAATCTAAGGGGAACAACATTTGTGAAGGAATTTTTCATGAATCAAACAATTCGAAGTTCAAAAAAATCAAAAACCCTAATATGGCCGAAATTGAAAATTCGAAACCTAAGCAAATCAAGACCATTTCAGCTCAAACCAAAGCTAGAATCACACTCACCGGATCTCAAGGAGAAGAAAGAGACTGGCGGTGTTGAAAATGGTGGCCGGAACCGTCGTGATCGACGGTGAAGAGGAATTTGGCTTCTCCGGCCAAAACCGATCTCCAGACGCCGGAAACGGCTACTACAGGTGGCGAGGAAGGCTGGGGAAGGTGGTGGCACGTCGGATGGCACACCAACGGCAAGGAAACGGCATGACAGGCGACGGACGGTGAGGGAAACGGTCAGGGAAGAAGGAGGAACGGGAGGGGCAGTTTTGTAATTATTTCAAACTTATTTTTTTGTTTATATTAAATGTATATATCTATATATACATATACTTTATACTATATAATAAAATAATATTAAATTACACACATTAAATATACACCACACACTTAATATTTAATATTTTAAAATTTAATAATAAATAAAAATAATTAAATAACAATAAAACTAATAAATAAATAATAAAATATTAGGGTGATTAATTAAACCCTAATTAATTAAATAAATACACATATATATTTTATTTAGTACTTTAAAAATATATATGAGTTCATGCAAGTCCGTAAATCTATTTAAAATAATTAATAGTAAATTATTTACGTGAAAATTTCCCCGAAAATGAAAGTCTCGGGAAAATTTTACGTAAGGCACTTAAAATAATAATAAACAATTAAAATTCAATTTTAATTAATCAACAACTTATGAAATATCAATATCATATTTAAAAATTATTAACACTGCATATCCCGATGCAGTATTAAAATATTAAAAAAAACACGGGATATTACAGTCTTCCCCCCTTACAAGAATTCGTCCCCGAATTTCAAAAAGAAAAGATTACAGGATTAGGAAGGAAAGAGATACGGGTAAGAAGCTCACATCTCAGCTTCAGTCTCCCACGTATGCTCCTCAACTCTGTTGCTACGCCATAGAACCTTGACCATCGGAATCTACTTTGACCGCAACTGTCGAACTTGATAATCAACGATCGCCACAAGTTCTTCCACAAACATCAGATCTTCACTCACTTCTACATTGTCGGGCTGCAACACATGTGAAGGGTCTGAGATATACTTCCTCAGCATCGAGATATGAAACACTGGATGCACCTGTGACATACTCGGAGGCAAATCCAACCGATATGCAACAGTGCCAACTCTCTCCAGAATCTCAAATGGTCCGATATATCTCGGTGCTTACTTACCCTTCCTGCCAAATCTCATCACACCCTTCATCGGAGATACCTTCAGAAAAATGAAATCTCCAACCTGAAACTCCACATCTCTATGCCTAGGATCCGCATAACTCTTCTGCCTGCTAACTGCGGTCTCTAATCTGCGCTTAATCACGGTGACTTTCTCTGCAGCATCCTGAACCATCTCAGGTCCAGTCAAAGCTCTCTCACCAATCTCATCCCAACACAATAGGGATCTACACTTCCTTCCATATAATGCCTCATATGGTGCCATGCCAATACTGCTATGGTAGCTGTTATTATATGCAAACTCAACAAGTGGCAAATGATCATCCCAGCTACCTCCCAAATCCAAGACACACATCCTTAACATATCTTCCAGTGTCTGGATCATCCACTCAGATTGACCATCTGTCTGAGGATGAAAAGCAGTATTGAAATCCAACCTAGTGCCCATCGCTTCCTATAACTTCTGCCAAAAACGAGAAGTAAACACCGAACCTCTATTTGACACAATGGACACAGGTACTCCATGAAGGCATACGATATGCTTCACATACAACTTCACCAATCTGGCAACTGAATAAGTGGCTTTCACAAGTAGGAAATGTGCAGACTTTGTCAATCTATCTACAATCACCCAGATGGAATCGTATCCATCCTTTGAACGAGGTAAACCAACCACAAAATCCATAGCTATCCTTTCCCACTTCCACTGGGGAATAGGAAGAGGCTGAAGCTTCCCAGAAGGCTTCTAATGTTCAACTTTCACTTGTTGACATGTCAGACACTTAGCAACATAATCAGCAACATCCTTCTTCAATCCATCCCACCAGTATAAATCTCTGATACTGTGGTACATCTTAGTAACACCTGGATGAACGCTGTAAGCTGTAGAGTGTGCTTCCTCTAGGATCTCTTCTCTCAAATAATCCACATCAGGAACACACAATCTACCACTGATCCACAACACACCATCATCATCGAGTATGAAATCAGTGAACTTCCCAGCTCGAACATTCTCTGCAAGCTCTTCTAGAATAGGATCTCGGCTCTAAGCTGCTTTAATCCTATCCCTCAATACATATCGCACTTTAAACTGAGCTAGCAGTCCACTTGATCTACCAATCTTCATCATCAGACCTTGATCCACCAACAGATGCAACTCTTGGATCAATGGTCTCCTCTCAACATTAATGTGAGCAAGACTACCTGAGGACTTTCTACTTAAAGCATCTGCTACCACATTAGCTTTACCCGGATGATATAAGATCTCGCAATCATAATCCTTCAATAGTTCCAACCATCTCCTCTGCCTCAGATTCAAATCTCTCTGTTGGAAAATGTACTTAAGGCTTTTGTGATCAGTAAATATCTCAGAAGTCACCCCGTACAGATAATGTCTCCAAATCTTCAAAGCAAAGATCACTACAGTCATCTCCAGGTCATGTGTAGGATAGTTATGCTCATGCTTCTTCAACTGCCTCGAAGCATAGGCTATCACCCTACCATTCTGCATCAACACACAACCAAGGCCAATTCTAGAGGCATCACAATAAACTGTGAACTTATCCACACTATTAGGCAAAGCTAATACTGGTGTTGTGGTCAACTTCTCTTTCAACAACTGAAAACTATTCTCACAAGCTTCTGACCACTCGAACCTAACATTCTTCTAAGTCAAGTGAGTCATAGGGGCTGCTATTCTAAAAAAATCCTACACAAACCGCCTATAATACCCGGCTAAACCCAGAAAACTCCGAATCTCTGTAGCGGAAGTCGGTCTAGGCCACTCAGACACTACCTCAATCTTTTGTGGATCAACTTAAATACCTTCTTTAGACACTACGTGTCCAAGAAAAGAAACACTCTCCATTCAAAAATCACAATTCGAGAATTTAGCATAAAGTTGATGATCTCTCAATGTCTGTAGTACAATCCTCAAGTGATATACATGCTCCTCCATACTCCTCGAATAAACCAGTATATCATCGATGAAGACTACCACAAACTGATCCACATACGGTCTAAATACCCTGTTCATCAGGTCCATAAAAGCTGCTGGTGCATTAGTCAAACCAAAAGACATCACCAGAAACTCATAATGGCCATATCGAGTACAGAATGCTGTCTTAGGAATATCAGCTTCACTTATCAGCAGCTGATGATAACCCGACCTCAAGTCAATCTTAGAAAAGAACTGTGCACCCTGTAGCTGATCAAACAAGTCATCTATCCTCGGGAAAGGATACTTGTTCTTCACTGTCACCTTATTCAGTTCTCTGTAGTCAATGCACAGTCTCAGGGTACCATCCTTCTTCTTCACAAACAGGACCGGTGCACCCCAAGGAGAAACACTAGGTCTAATGAAACCTTTATCCAATAACTCTTGCAACTGCTCCTTCAACTCTTTCAACTCTACAGGAGCCATTCTGTAGGGTGGCATAGATATAGGAGTAGTACCTAGAACCACATCTATACAGAACTCAATCTCTCTGTGAGGTGGTAAACCTGGTAACTCCTCGGGAAAAACATCAGGAAACTCACAAGCAACATGAACATCTGTAAGTGACAACTTCTCCACTGAAGTATCCCTGACCAATGCCAAATATCCCTGACATCCTTTCCTCAATAACTTCCTAGCCGTAATAGCAAAAATAAGATTTTGAGGTGCTAAACTCCTATCACCCAGAAATTTAAACTCTTCTTCATTAGGAATTCTGAAAGTCACCTCTTTATTCCTGCAATCTACCACGACATAGTGCTGAGATAACCAATCCATTCCCAAAATAACATCAAACTCCATCACATCCAACAAAATCAAATCAGCGGGTAATTCTCTATCTCCCACGAGAACTGGACAACCAGAAAGAACAATATCGGTATCCAAGGAATCGCTCAGAGGAGTGGCAACGGACAAAGGAAAAGCCATCCTTGAAGCTTGCCAACAAGATTTAGAAGCAAAAACAAGAGAAACAAATGAATGCGTGGCACCCGGATCAAACAAAACCCAAGCATAGGTAACAAACAGAAACAATACTTGCCACGACTGCATTAGATGCCTGAGCATCTTGCTGAGTGAGATGGAAGACTCTGGCCTGACCTCGACCTCCCTGCTGACTGGTAGAAGCCTGGCCAACACCTCTGGCACCTCCTCTAGTACCTCTACCACGACTCTGCTGTGGAACAAGCTAAGTGGAACTCTGATGCTGAGCTGGAGGTAACTGAAATGGCACGGGTGCAGCACTAGCAATCGATTGCTGTGGGAATCATGAAATCTATGACTATTGATACCCGGAATAAGGACACAATCTGGCAAAATGTCCTGTCTGCCCGCATCTGAAGCATGTCAGTGGTGTCAGATAACACGGTCCCTGATGAACTCTACCGTAAGTCTGGCATACACTAGTCGTTGATCCAGAACTATGACCACTGCTACTGCTCGAAGCACCTGACCCGAATCTGAACAATCTACGCTAACCTCCACGACCATGTCTACTGCTCCGATGCACTCGCTGCTACTGCCTCTGACTCTACTGAGTCAGACCTCGCTGCTGACTACTCGAACCAACATGAAAACTCAAATATGGAGTAGCCTACAATCCACTTGACTGAACTCCTAGCTGGTAGTAATCAGGCATCGCTCTCTGATTAACTAGCCTCAGCTCAATCTCCTTGGCTAACTCAACCACAGACTCGAGAGTAAGGCCTACTGTAGGCATACCAGCAAAAGCTGAACCCAATCCAGTAATGTAGGTAGTGACTGCAAAATACTGATCTCGCATCAGATCCTCTGCATATCTACCCAGATGAAGAAACTCTCGGGTGTACTCCTCTACAGATCAATCTCCATGAGAAATACTGGTCAGTCGAAGACGATAACTCATACGGAGAGGCTCTGGACAGAATCTCCTCATAAATCGCTCTCGGAACTGAGCCCAGGTCATCGTCATCATGTAAGGCTAGATCATCTGAATAAACTAGTGTAGGGCTGGTCCCTCGACAGATAGCTCGACAATCATGATCCGCTGGTACTCGGTATGAGCAGTCTGAGTATGAGTCTCGATCGCGTGCAGAAAGTCTAATGGATTGGAAGTCCTATCGAAAGCAATCTTGCCAACTCGGGCATAGAACAAAGCTACCTCAAGGTTAGACATACCCTGCTGATAGGTAGGCTGAACAGGCTGAACAACTAGAGGTACAGGAACATCAAACTCAGGCTCAACAGGCTCCTCGTCCTGTAACTCTCTATGCCTACGGCAACCTGCCGCTCCTCGAGGTCTGCCTCTGCCACGACCTCTACGTCTAACTGGCTGCTCAGGAGGTAAAACCTCATCCTGAAAAGACTCATCATCCTCGGCCTCAATGACTGGTGGAGCGACACGCGCTTGCCTCCTCATACTGAAAAGATAAATCGAAAGATTCAGACAAAACAGACAACAGAGGAATAATGTAGAAAACTAAAGCAAGGAATACTTATCAAGACATACTCGAACCTAATTCACTGCAGTAGTTCAATAGAAAACACAACTTTAAAACTAGGGTCACGACTCACACAACTAAGCCCTGACACAGAACTCCGCTCTGATACCAACTTTGTCACGACCCAAAACAGGGGCCATAACCGGCGCTAGGGAATGGGAATTCTTTCAAATCCGGAACCCGTAGCAAGCCTAAAAATAAAATAAAACATGCTATAATAATAACAATATATAATGCTGCGGAAATAAAAATCATAAATATCACAATAGCATATACACCAACTGGATTTAAATCAAATCCTCATCATCACATATATATAAATCTTTTAATACAAATCCAATTCAAATATATAATACAACATCTCTTTAAATATATAATTACTACTGCAGTATCTAGATAAAATAAACCCAAGACTCAAAGAAGCAGTTTACACAAAGAAGCCGGGGCGGAAGAAATCTAGCGTATAGACCTGCTACTGAGGTCTGAGGAAGATGACTCTCCTGAAAAATAGTCAATGGAGGGGAGTCAGACCTCACTGAGTGAATTACTATAACATATATACATGCATACTAAATGATAATGCATACAATCAACAATATATATCTAATATGTATATATACAGGCAATACACACAGATGTAATAAAATCATTTTATATATATTTTACTGAAAATCATCGTTTATGAAGGATCAAATAAAACCTAATGATATCGTAACCTCAAACAGTGTTAGACAACACTCTAGCCATACAGGCTCACTTATTCCAATATATTCACTTATTCCATTTGGACAGTAGACTGGCCCCGAGACACTTGGTCAACCGAGCTCCAGCAATCACACCTCCAAACCATATCTCACACATCAAATAATCATATCCAATCAATATCCACAAATGGTTAGTAATATAGTCTATCTGCTATAAGCATACCGGTACGTACTCGGTCCTAATGCTGCCCACTAGGTAGCACGTTCTATTGATATCCTTCATTAATAAATATAAAACATTGATTCACAAAATAAATGATGCATGAATTTAAATAAAATAACAATATAAACCATATATATACCGAAATTATACCAAAAGTAAACCAGGTATATTTCAAGTATATATACGTCAAATAAATCCAATCAAATTACAAATTAAGCTAGAAATATATTTAAAAACATTTTAAATATAATTTATTGATAAAACATGCATATAATTTAATATAAACCAAAAATAAACTAAAGATATACTTAAATACTAATCACATTATTTATGCATATTTAATCAAAATCAAACATATATTTCTAAATCATGCATCCTAAAGCATATATATATAAAATAGTAACTCACACTTAGTGCGCTCCACGAGAGGGGTCCGACGGGCCTGGTCCACTAGGCCTCGGTCTCGACGCAACTAAACAAACAATAACGACAGAAATTAGAATAAACCTAACAGAAAATCCTAGAACTCGATCTAGAATATTAAACACAGAATCGAAATTAGGGTTCGACCGGATATCACGTTTTACAAGAATTCTATCGAAAATTCGGCAGAACCTCCCCTGTAAAACGGACATCTCTCTAATCAAAGAGTAGAGCTGACCCTGCAAAGAAACACACTTCGAAAATAAACACAAAATTACATTCACAACCCCTCGGTCGAACTCCAAACTACAGTCTACCGATCGGGGTCCACAATCGCAGAACAATTTCAGAAATACCAAAAATACCCTTATGACATAGAAATTCATTTTATAAGTAGAAATTACATAATTAACCTTAAAACATTGTAAAAACCGATAAAACTCATTTTATTAGTAAAATCGTATATTATATATATAGTTGAAAATAATTCACGAAAAATAGTTTTAATTAGTTAAAAATACTAAATAATTTGTGGAAATCATTTTTATACCTTAAATAACTATTAAAACCAATTAAATTACATTTTTAGCCAATTTTATGTAAAATTACCAAAATGCCCTTATATATATAAATATACTATAATTACTTCAAAAATTCACCAAAAATAGTATAATTATCCAAAATTAATTTTCTCAACATATTTATCAATAATATCAATAATTAAACTCAATTAACCAATTAATTTCAATTTAAAACACAATTAACCCTAATTTTCCAAAATTACATAAACTTAAATAATTCAAAATAAATACATAGAAATTCATAAAAATTCGAAATAAATTCCTATAATTCATTTCAACACCTATAATTATCATAAAACATAATTTCATAATTTATTTAATTAAATTTCGAAAATTAGAAAATAATATTAAAATATTCAAAAATACCCAAAAATCAAAATAATCTCAAAAAATTCCAAAAAAATTCATACATGTAGATTAAGCTAAGGGGAACAACATTTGTGAAGGAATATATTTTATTTAATACTTTAAAAATATATATGAGTTCATGAAAGTCCGTAAATCTATTTAAAATAATTAATAGTAAATTATTTACGTGAAAATTTCCCCGAAAATGAAAGCTTCGGGAAAATTTTACGTAAGGCACTTAAAATAATAATAAATAATTAAAATTCAATTTTAATTAATCAACAACTTATGAAATATCAATATCATATTTAAAAATTATTAACACTGCATATCCCGATGCAGTATTAAAATATTAAAAAAAACACGGGATATTACAATATATATACTAAAATAAAAGTTTATGATATTTACCAAAGTGTCATTGTCTCCTTCCTCTCCTTCCTGATCATTCCCTTCACCATTCTGGCAACTGCAACTCCATTTTCTTCCTGTCACTGTGCTTTCTGGCATGCCACCTTCCCTTCTAGCCCTTCCCGCCTCCCCAAACTTCCATTTCCGACGAGTTTTGGCCGGATTTTCATCAAGAGGCCAAAACTCATCCCAACTCCGATCATAACTATTCCGACCACCGTTTTGAGCCCCACCAGTCTCTATCTCTTCCTTGAGCTCTGGTGAGTGCATTTCCAAGCTTTGTTTCACTTGAATTGGTCTAGATTTCCCTAGGTTTTAAATTTTTAATTTCGGCCAACTAGGGTTCTTGAATTTTTTAAGCTTTGATTTTGTTGATTCATGAAAACTTCATTCAAAAATATTGATCCTTGTAGCTCAATATACCTCTGTGAGTTTTTTTAGAATTTTTGGAATTATTTTGATTTTTATGAATTTTTGATTATTTTATTAATATTTTCTAATTTTCGTAAATTAATTAATTAAATTATGAAATTGTGATTTATGGTGTTTATAGGTGTTAAAATGAATTTTAGAAATTTATTTGTAATTTTTATGATTTTTATATAATTATTGTGAATTTATTTTAGTTTATGTGATTTTTGGAAAATTAGGTTAATTATGTGTTTTATTGAAATTAATTGGTTAATTGAGTATATTTGTTGATATTATTGAATTATATGTTGAGAAATTAATTTTTGAGTAATTATATTATTTTTGGTGAATTTTTGAATAATTATAGTGAATTTATATATAGTAGGGGTATTTTGGTAATTTGATACTAAATTGGCTAAAAATATAATTAAATTGGTTTTAATAGTTATTTGAGGTATAAAAATGATTTCTACAAATTATTTAGTATTTTTAACTAATTAAAACTATTTTTCGAAAATTATTTTCAAATTATATATAATATACTATTTTTCTAAATAAATGAGTTTTTATCGATTTTTAGTATGTTTTAGGATTAATTATGTAATTTGGATTTATAAAATGTATTTTGGTTAATATTTATGAATTTATCGAGAATTATTGATTTTTAATAATATTTTATTTAAATTAGGGTTTTATTGTAATTATCGAATAAATAATTATTTTTAGTGTTTTAAATACCTAGTTTGCTATACTTTGATATATTAAAGGGTATTTTTGGAATTTTAAATGTGTTCTGTGTTATCTCGTGAATTGTGAACCTCGGTCAGTAGAATTGTAGTTGGAAGTCCGACCGAGGGGTTATGGTGGTATATTTTTAAAGTGTGTTTCTTTGCAGGATCGGGTCTACTCTTTGAGTAGAGAGATGTTCATTTTACAGGGGAGGTTTTGCTGGATTTTTGATAGAATTCTCATAAAACGTGATATCCGGTCGAATGCTTATTCTGATTTTGTGTCCGCTATTCTTAGATCGAGTCTCTAAAGATTCCGATAGATTTATTCTAATGTAGTATTGTCATTTGTTTGTTTAGTTACACCGAGACTGAGCCTTAGTGGACCAGGCCCGTCGGACCCATCTCGAGGAGCGTAATAACTATGAGTTGTTATTCTATATATACTTGTATTAGGAATGCATGTTTTTAGAAATGTATGATTTATTTTATGAATTATGCATAAATAAGTTAATTATTGCTTAGGTTTATTTTTGGTATATTATTGGTATATTTTAAATTATATGCATGTTTTATTAATGAATTATTCTTAAAATGTTTTTAAGTATATTTATAGTTTATTTTATAATAAAATTGAATTTATTCGACTTATATATACCTGAAATATACCTGGATTATTTTTTGTATATTTCTAGTATATATATGGTTTATGTTGCTATTTTATTTAATATGATGCATCATTTATTTTATGAATGTATGTTTTATATTGTCACGACCCAAAACAGGGGCCATGACCAGCGCTAGGGAACGAGAATTCTTTCGAATCCGGAACCCGTAGCAAGCCTAAAAATAAAATAAACATGCAATAATAACAATATAATATAATATGCAGCGGAAATAAAAATCATAATATCATAATATTATTCACATCAACTGGATTTAAATTAAAATCTCATCTCATAGATACATAATCTCTTTAATACAAATCCAGTTTCAATATAATACATCTCTTTAAATAAAATACATGAAATCCAATACTTTAATTCACAACTACTGTAGTATCTAGATTATGAAATAAGACTCAAGTAGATAATTTACACAAAGAAGCCGGGGCGGAAGAAATCCGGCGTATCGACCTGCTACTGAGGTCTGAAGAAGTTGACTCTCCTGAAAAATAGTCAACGGAGGGGAGTCAGACCTCACTGAGTGAATCACTATAGTATATATACATACACACTAAGTGATAATGCATACAGTCAACAATATATGTGTATCTAATATATATACAGACAATTTCACACAGATGCAGAAAAATCATTTTTATATATTTTATTGAAAATCATCTTTTATGAAGGATCACATAGAACCCTAGAATAACGCAACCTCAGAAAATAGTGTTAAACAACACTCTAGCCATACAGGCTCACTTATTCCAAATATATCCACTTAATCCATTTGGACAGTAGCCTGGCCCCGAGACACTAAGTCAACCGAGCTCCAACAGTCTGACTGCCAGTGTGATTGGCCCCGAGACACTTGGTCAACCGAGCTCCAACAATCACACCTCCAAACCACATCTCACATATCAATAATCATATCAAATCAATATCCACAATTAGTTAGTAACATAGCCTAAAGCTATAGGCGTACCGGTACGTACTCCGTCCTAGTGCTGCCCACTAGGTAGCACGTTCTATCGATATCCTTCATTAATAATATAAATCATTCATTCACAAAAATAAATGATGCATGAATGTAAATGAAATAACAATATAAACCATATATATACCGGAAATATACCAAAAGTAAACCAGGTATATTTCGAGTATATATACGTCAAATGCATTCAATCAAATTATAAATTAAGCTGGAAATATATTTAAAAACATTTTAAATATATTTTATTTACAAAACATGCATATAATTTAATATATACCAAAAATAAACCAAAAATATACTTAATATAAACTTAAGAAATAATCAAATTATTTATGCATATTTAATCAACATAAAACATGTATTTCTAAATCATGCATCCTAAGCATATATATATAGTATAGTAACTCACCTAGTGCGCTCCACGAGACAGGTCCGACGGGCCTGGTCCACTAGCCCTCGATCTCGGCGCAACTAAACAAGCAATAAATAACCGACATCAGAATAAACCTAACAGAAATCCTAGAATTCGATCTAGAGTATTAAATACAGAATTGATATCAGGGTTCGATCGGATATCACATTTTACGAGAATTCTACCGAAAATCCGGCAGAACCTCTCCTGTAAAACGGACATCTCTCAACTCAAAAGAGTAGAGCCGACCCTGCAAAGAAACACACTTCGAAAAACTACACAAGGCACAATCAAAATCCCACGGTCGGACTCCAAACTACAGTCTACCGACCGGGGTCCACAATCACAGAACAATTCCAGAAATACCAAAAATATCCTTACAACATAGAAATACATTTTATACATAGAAATTACATAATTAACCTTTAAATACATTAAAAACCAATAAAACTCATTTTATTTGAAAAACCGTATATTATATATATAATTGAAAATAATTCACGAAAAATAGTTTTAATTAGTTAAAAATACCAAATATTTTGTAGAAATAATTTTTATACCTTAAATAACTATTAAAACCAATTAAATTACATTTTTAGACAATTTAGGGTAAAATTACCAAAATACCCCTATATATATAAATATACTTAAATTACTTCAAAAATTCACCAAAAATCATACAATTATCCAAAATTAATTTTCTCAACATATTTATCAATAATATCAATAATTAAACCCAATTAACCAATTAAATTCAAATAAAAACACAATTAACCCTAATTTCTCAAAATCACATAAACTTCAATAATTCAAAATAAATATTTAGAAATTCATAAAAATTCCAAATAAATTCCTATAATTCATTTCAACACCTAATTCAACCATAAACTCCAATTTCATAATTTAAATAATTAATTTCTGAAAATTAGAAAATAATATTAAAATATTCAAAAATACCCAAAAATCCAAAAAATCTCCAAAAATTATAAAAAAATTCATACATGTAGATTGAGCTACTAGGAACAACATTTGTGAAGGGAGTTTTCATGAATCATTCAATTCAAAGCTCAAAAAAATCAAAAACCCTAATGTGACCGAAATTGAAAAATCGAAACCTAAGCAAATCTAAACCATTTTAGCTCAAACCAAAGCTAGAATCACACTCACCGGAGCTCAAGGAGAAGAAAGAGATCAGCAGTGTCGAAAACGGTGGCCGGAGGAGGGAGAAACGGCGAAGGGTCGATTTTCGACCAAAAGAGGAAAACTAGCTCGCCGGCGCCGGGGAAGGGAGCTGCTGGCGGCAGGGGACGGCTGGGAATGGCGATGGCAAGCCGGGAGGCACACCGACGATAGGTGGCCGGAGTTGCAGCGGGAGGGAAGGAAGAATGGTGGTTGGGCGCGCGGGAGGAAAGAAGAAGAAGAAGAAGAAGAAGAAGAAGAAGAAGAAGAAAGAAAAAGAAAAGAAAAAGAAAGAAAAGGAAAAAGAAAATAAAAGAAAATAAAAGAAAATAAAATAATATTAAAATAATAATAAAAATAATAAAAATAATAATTTTAATAATTTAATATTAAATAAAATACTTAAATAACAATAAATGAATAAACAAATAATAAAATATTAGGGTAATATATTAAACCCTATTTAAATAAGTATATACACACATAGTCTTTATTTAGTATTTTAAAAATACGTATGAGTTCATGCAAGTCCGAAAATACATTTAAAATAATTAATAATGCATTGTTTACGTGAAAATTTCCCTGAAAATACAAGTCCCGGGAAAATTTTACGTAAAACATTGAAAATAATACACAGTAATTAAAATAGGTTTTAAATACATATTAACTTGTAAAAATATCATATAATATACATAAATTATTAACACTGTATATTCCGGTACAGTGTAAAAATATTTTAAAAACACGGGATATTACAGTCTTCCCCCCTTACAAGAATTCGTCCCCGAATTCCAGAAAATAAGATCAAGAAGGAAAGAGATACGGGTAAGAAGCTCGCATCTCAGCTTCAGTCTCCCACGTATGCTCTTCAACTCTGTCGCTACGCCATAGAACCTTGACCATCGGAATCTGCTTCGATCGTAACTGTCGAACCTGATAATCTACTATCGTCACAGGTTCTTCCACAAACGTCAAATCTTTGCTCACTTTCACACTGTCAGGTTGCAACACGTGTGAAGGGTCTGAGATATACTTCCTCAACATCGAGATATGAAATACTGGATGCACCTGTGACATACTCGGAGGCAAATCCAACCGATATGCAACAGTGCCAACTCTCTCCAGAATCTCAAACGGTCCAATGTATCTCGGTGCTAACTTACCCTTCCTGCCAAATCTCATTACACCCTTCATCGGAGATACCTTTAGAAAAACAAAATCTCCAACCTGAAACTCCACATCTCTATGCCTAGGATCCGCATAACTCTTCTGTCTACTAACTGCGGTCTCTAATCTTCGCTTAATCACGACGACTTTCTCTGCAGCATCTTGAACCATCTCAGGTCCAGTCAAAGCTCTCTCACCAAACTCATCCCAACACAACGAGGATCTACACTTCCTTCCATATAACGCCTCATATGGTGCCATACCAATACTGCTATGGTAGCTGTTATTATATGCAAACTCAACAAGCGACAAATGATCATCCCAGCTACCTCCCAAATCCAGGACACACATCCTCAACATATCTTCCAGTGTCTGGATCGTCCTCTCAGACTGACCATCTGTCTGAGGATGAAAAGCAGTACTAAAATCCAACCTAGTGCCCATCGCTTCCTGCAACTTCTGCCAAAAATGAGAAGTGAACACTGAACCTCTATCTGACACAATGGACACAGGTACTCCATGAAGGCACACAATATGCTTCACATACAACTTCGCCAATCTAGCTACTGAATATGTGGCTTTCACAAGCAAGAAATGTGCAGACTTCGTCAACCTGTCTACAATCACCCAGATGGAATCGTATCCATCCTTCGAACGAGGTAAACCGACCACAAAATCCATAGCTATCCTTTCCCACTTCCACTCGGGAATAGGAAGAGGCTGAAGCTTCCCAGAAGGCTTCTGATGTTCGGCTTTCACTTGCTGACACGTCAAGCACTTCGTAACATAATCAGCGACATCCTTCTTCAATCCATCCCACCAGTATAGATCTCTGATACTGTGGTACATTTTAGTAACACCTGGATGAACGCTGTAGGCTGTAGAATGTGCTTCCTCTAAAATCTCCTCTCTCAAGTCATCCACGTCAGGAACACACAATCTACCACTGATCCATAACACACCATCATCATCAAGTGTGAAATCAGTGAACTTCCCTGCTTGAACATTCTCTGCAAGCTCTTCCAGAATAGGATCTCGGCTCTGAGCTGCTTTAATCCTATCCCTCAGTACAGATCGCACTTTAAACTGAGCTAGAAGTCCACCTGATCTACTAATCTTCATCATCAGACCTTGATCCACCAACAGATGCAATTCCTGGATCAATGGTCTCCTCTCAACACTGATGTGAGCAAGACTGCCTGAGGACTTCCTACTCAAGGCATTTGCTACCATATTAGCTTTTCCCGGATGATACAGAATCTCACAATCATAATCCTTCAACAATTCCAACCATCTCCTCTGCCTCAAATTCAAATCTCGCTGCTGAAAAATGTACTTAAGGCTCTTGTGATCAGTAAATATCTCACAAGTCACCCCGTACAGATAATGTCTCCAAATCTTCAAAGCAAAAATCACTGTAGCCATCTCTAGGTCATGTGTGGGATAGTTCTGCTCATGCTTCTTCAACTGCCTCGAAGCATAGGCCATCACCCTTCCATTCTGCATCAACACACAACCAAGACCAATTCTAGAGGCATCACAGTAAACTGTGAACTTATCCACACTATTAGGCAAAGCTAATACTGGCGCTGTGGTCAACTTCTCCTTCAACAATTGAAAACTATTCTCACAAGCTTCTGACCACTCGAATCTAACATTCTTCTGAGTCAAGCGAGTCATAGGGGCTGCTATCCTAGAAAAATCTTGCACAAATCGCCTATAATACCCGGCTAAACCCAGAAAACTTTGAATCTCCGTAACAGAAGTAGGTCTAGGCCACTCAGATACTGCCTCAATCTTCTGTGGATCAACCTGAATACCTTCTTTAGACACTACGTGTCCAAGAAAAGAAACACTCTCCATCCAAAAGTCACACTTCGAGAATTTAGCATAAAGCTGATGATCTCTCAGTGTCTGTAGTACAATCCTCAAATGATATACATGCTCTTCCATACTCCTCGAATATACTAGTATATCATCAATGAAGACTACCACAAACTGATCCACATACGGTCTGAATACTCTATTCATCAGGTCCATAAAAGCTGTTGGTGCATTAGTCAAACCAAAAGACATCACCAAAAACTCATAATGGCCATATCGAGTGCGAAACGCTGTCTTAGGAATATCGGCCTCACTAATCCGCAACTGATGATAACTCGACCTCAAGTCAACCTTAGAAAAGAACTGTGCACCCTGTAGCTGATCAAACAAATCATCTATCCTCAGGAGAGGATACTTGTTCTTCATTGTCACCTTATTCAGTTCTCTGTAGTCAATGCACAATCTCAGGGTACCATCCTTCTTCTTCACAAACAGGACTGATGCACCCCAAGGAGAAACACTAGGTCTGATAAAACCTTTCTCCAACAACTCTTGCAACTGCTCCTTTAGCTCTCTCAACTCTGCAGGAGCCATGCGATAGGGTGGCATAGATATAGGAGTAGTACCTGGAACCACATCTATACAGAACTCAATCTCTCTATGAGGTGGTAAACCTGGCAACTCCTCGGGAAAAACATTAGGAAACTCACAAGCAACAGGAACATCTGTGAGTGACAACTTCTCCACTGACGTATCCCTGACCAATGCCAAAAACCCCTGACATCCCTTCTTCAATAACTTCCTAGCCGTAATAGCAGAAATAAGATTCTGAGGTGCTGAACTCCTATCACCAACAAACTTAAATTCTACTTCACCAGGAATTCTGAAAGTCACCTCCTTATTCCTGCAATCTACCACGGCATAGTGCTGAGATAACCAATCCATTCCCAAAATAACATCAAACTCCATCACATCCAACAAAATCAAATCAGCGGGTAATTCTCTATCTCCCACGAGAACTGGACAACCAGAAAGAACAATATCGACGTCCAAAGAATCACTCAGAGGAGTGGCAACAGACAAAGGAAAAGCCATCCTCGAAGCTTGCCAATAAGATTTAGAAGCAAAAATAGGAGAAACAAATGAATGTGTGGCACCCGGATCAAACAAAACCCATGCATCCAGGTAATAAACAGAAACAATACCTGCCACGACTGCATTAGATGCCTGAGCATCCTGCTGAGTAAGATGAAAGACTCTGGCCTGACCTCGACCTCCCTGCTGACTGGTAGAAGCCTGGCCAACACCTCTGGCACCTCCTCTAGTACCTCTACCACGACTCTGCTGTGGAACAAACTGAGTGGAACTCTGATGCTGGGCTGGTGGTAACTGAAATGGCACGGGTGTAGCACTAGCAATCGACTGCTGTGGGAATCGCGGAATCTGCTACTGCTGATACCCGGAATAAGGACACGATCTGGCAAAATGTCCTGTCTGCCCGCATCTGAAGCATGTCAGTGGTGTCAGATAACACGGTCCCTGATGGACTCTACCACAAGTCTGACAAACACTGGCCGCTGATCCGGAACTACGACCACTGCTGCTGCTCGAAGTACCTGACCCAAATCTGAACGATCTACGCTGACCTCCACGGCCATGTCTACTGCTCCGATGCACTCGCTGCTGCTGTCTCTGACTCTGCTGAGTCGGACCTCGCTGCTGACTACTCGAACCAACATGAAAACTCGAATATGGAGTAGCCTGCAATCCACTCGATTGAACTCCCAACTGGTAATAATCAGGCATCGCTCCCTGCTTAACTAACCTCAACTCAATCTCCTTGGCTAACTCGATCACAGACTCCAGAGTAAGACCTGCTGTAGGCATACCAGCAAAAGCTGAACCCAAACCAGTAACGTATGTAGTAACAATGAAATACTGATCTCGCATCAGATCCTTAGCATATCTACCCAGACGAAGAAACTCTCGGGTATACTCCTCTACAGATCAATCTCCATGAGAAATACTAGTCAGACGGAGATGATAACTCAAACGAAGAGGCTCTGGACAGAATCTCCTCATGAATCGCTCTCGAAATTGAGCCCATGTCATCGTCATCATATAGGGCTGGATCATCTGAATAAACCAATCTAGAGCTGGTCCCTCGACAGATAACTCAACGATCATGATCTGTTGGTACTCGGTATGAGCAGTCCGAGTCCTAGTCTCAATCGCATACAGAAAATCTAACGGATCGGAAGTACCATCAAACGCAATCCTGCCAACTCGGGCATAGAACAAAGCTGCCTCAGGGTCATAATACCCTACTGATAGGCAGGCTGAACAACTGGAGGAATAGGAACATCAAACTCAGGCTCAACAGGCTCCTCGTCCTGTAACTCTCTCTGCCTACGGCGACCTGCCGCTCCTCGAGGTCTACCTCTGCCACGACCTCTACGTCTAACTGGTTGCTCAGGAGGTAAAACCTCATCCTGAAAAGACTCATCATCCTCGACCTCAATGACCGGTGGAGCGACATGCGCTCGCCTCCTCATACTGAAAAGAGAAATGGAAAGATTCAGACAAAATAGACAATGGAGGAATAACGCTGAAAACTAAGCAAAGAATACTTATCAAGACATACTCGAACCTAATACACTACAGTAGTTACCAAAAGAAAACACAACTTTAAAACTAGGGCCATAACTCACATAACTAAGCCCTGACACAGAACTCCGCTCTGATACTAACTTTGTCACGACCCAAAACAGGGGCCATGATCGGCGCTAGGGAATGGGAATTCTTTCGAATCCGGAACCCGTAGCAAGCCTAAAAATAAAATAAACATGCAATAATAATAATATAATATAATATGCAGCGGAAATAAAAATCATAATATCATAATATTATTCACATCAACTGGATTTAAATTAAAATCTCATCTCATAGATACATAATCTCTTTAATACAAATCCAGTTTCAATATAATACATCTCTTTAAATAAAATACATGAAATCCAATACTTTAATTCACAACTACTGCAGTATCTAGATTATGAAATAAGACTCAAGTGGATAATTTACACAAAGAAGCCGGGGCGGAAGAAATCCGGCGTATCGACCTGCTACTGAGGTCTGAAGAAGTTGACTCTCCTGAAAAATAGTCAACGGAGGGGAGTCAGACCTCACTGAGTGAATCACTATAGTATATATACATACACACTAAGTGATAATGCATACAGTCAACAGTATATGTGTATCTAATATATATACAGACAATTTCACACAGATGCAGAAAAATCATTTTTATATATTTTATTGAAAATCATCTTTTATGAAGGATCACATAGAACCCTAGAATAACGCAACCTCAGAAAATAGTGTTAAACAACACTCTAGCCATACAGGCTCACTTATTCCAAATATATCCACTTAATCCATTTGGACAGTAGACTGGCCCCGAGACACTAAGTCAACCGAGCTCCAACAGTCTGACTGCCAGTGTGATTGGCCCCGAGACACTTGGTCAACCGAGCTCCAACAATCACACCTCCAAACCACATCTCACATATCAATAATCATATCAAATCAATATCCACAATTAGTTAGTAACATAGCCTAAAGCTATAGGCATACCGGTGCGTACTCGGTCCTAGTGCTGCCCATTAGGTAGCACGTTCTATCGATATCCTTCATTAATAATATAAATCATTCATTCACAAAAATAAATGATGCATGAATGTAAATGAAATAACAATATAAACCATATATATACCGGAAATATACCAAAAGTAAACCAGGTATATTTCGAGTATATATACGTCAAATGCATTCAATCAAATTATAAATTAAGCTGGAAATATATTTAAAAACATTTTAAATATATTTTATTTACAAAACATGCATATAAGTTAATATATACCAAAAATAAACCAAAAATATACTTAATGTAAACTTAAGAAATAATCAAATTATTTATGCATATTTAATCAACATAAAACATGCATTTCTAAATCATGCATCCTAAGCATATATATTTAGTATAGTAACTCACCTAGTGCGCTCCACGAGACAGGTCCGACGGGCCTGGTCCACTAGCCCTCGATCTCGGCGCAACTAAACAAGCAATAAATAACCGACATCAGAATAAACCTAATAGAAATCCTAGAATTCGATCTAGAGTATTAAATACAGAATTGATATCAGGGTTCGATCGGATATCACATTTTACGAGAATTCTACCGAAAATCCGGCAGAACCTCCCCTGTAAAACGGACATCTCTCAACTCAAAAGAGTAGAGCCGACCCTGCAAAGAAACACATTTCAAAAAACTACACAAGGCACAATCAAAATCCCACGGTCGGACTCCAAACTACAGTCTACCGACCGGGGTCCACAATCACAAAACAATTCCAGAAATACCAAAAATATCCTTACAACATAGAAATACATTTTATACGTAGAAATTACATAATTAACCTTTAAATACATTAAAAACCAATAAAACTCATTTTATTTGAAAAACCGTATATTATATATATAATTGAAAATAATTCACGAAAAATAGTTTTAATTAGTTAAAAATACCAAATATTTTGTAGAAATAATTTTTATACCTTAAATAACTATTAAAACCAATTAAATTACATTTTTAGACAATTTAGGGTAAAATTACCAAAATACCCCTATATATATAAATATACTTAAATTACTTCAAAAATTCACCAAAAATCATACAATTATCCAAAATTAATTTTCTCAACATATTTATCAATAATATCAATAATTAAACCCAATTAACCAATTAAATTCAAATAAAAACACAATTAACCCTAATTTCTCAAAATCACATAAACTTCAATAATTCAAAATAAATATTTAGAAATTCATAAAAATTCCAAATAAATTCCTATAATTCATTTCAACACCTAATTCAACCATAAACTCCAATTTCATAATTTAAATAATTAATTTCTGAAAATTAGAAAATAATATTAAAATATTCAAAAATACCCAAAAATCCAAAAAATCTCCAAAAATTCTAAAAAAATTCATACATGTAGATTGAGCTACTAGGAACAACATTTGTGAAGGGAGTTTTCATGAATCATTCAATTCAAAGCTCAAAAAAATCAAAAACCCTAATGTGACCGAAATTGAAAAATCGAAACCTAAGCAAATCTAAACCATTTTAGCTCAAACCAAAGCTAGAGTCACACTCACCAGAGCTCAAGGAGAAGAAAGAGATCAGCAGTGTCGAAAACGGTGGCCGGAGGAGGGAGAAACGGCGAAGGGTCGATTTTCGGCCAAAAGAGGAAAACTAGCTCGCCGGCGCCGGGGAAGGGAGCTGCTGGCGGCAGGGGACGGCTGGGAATGGCGATGGCAAGCCGGGAGGCACACCGACGATAGGTGGCCGGAGTTGCAGCGGGAGGGAAGGAAGAATGGTGGTTGGGCGCGCGGGAGGAAAGAAGAAGAAGAAGAAGAAGAAGAAGAAGAAGAAAGAAAAAGAAAAGAAAAAGAAAGAAAAGGAAAAAGAAAATAAAAGAAAATAAAAGAAAATAAAATAATATTAAAATAATAATAAAAATAATAAAAAAAATAATTTTAATAATTTAATATTAAATAAAATACTTAAATAACAATAAATGAATAAACAAATAATAAAATATTAGGGTAATATATTAAACCCTATTTAAATAAGTATATACACACATAGTCTTTATTTAGTATTTTAAAAATACGTATGAGTTCATGCAAGTCCGAAAATACATTTAAAATAATTAATAATGCATTGTTGACGTGAAAATTTCCCTGAAAATACAAGTCCCGGGAAAATTTTACGTAAAACATTGAAAATAATACACAGTAATTAAAATAGGTTTTAAATACATATTAACTCGTAAAAATATCATATAATATACATAAATTATTAACACTGTATATTCCGATACAGTGTAAAAATATTTTAAAAACACGGGATATTACAGTCTTCCCCCCTTACAAGAATTCGTCCCCGAATTCCAGAAAATAAGATCAAGAAGGAAAGAGATACGGGTAAGAAGCTCGCATCTCAGCTTCAGTCTCCCACGTATGCTCTTCAACTCTGTCGCTACGCCATAGAACCTTGACCATCGGAATCTGCTTCGATCGTAACTGTCGAACCTGATAATCTACTATCGTCACAGGTTCTTCCACAAACGTCAAATCTTTGCTCACTTTCACACTGTCAGGTTGCAACACGTGTGAAGGGTCTGAGATATACTTCCTCAACATCGAGATATGAAATACTGGATGCACCTGTGACATACTCGGAGGCAAATCCAACCGATATGCAACAGTGCCAACTCTCTCCAGAATCTCAAACGGTCCAATGTATCTCGGTGCTAACTTACCCTTCCTGCCAAATCTCATTACACCCTTCATCGGAGATACCTTTAGAAAAACAAAATCTCCAACCTGAAACTCCACATCTCTACGCCTAGGATCCGCATAACTCTTCTGTCTACTAACTGCGGTCTCTAATCTTCGCTTAATCACGACGACTTTCTCTGCAGCATCTTGAACCATCTCAGGTCCAGTCAAAGCTCTCTCACCAATCTCATCCCAACACAACGAGGATCTACACTTCCTTCCATATAACGCCTCATATGGTGCCATACCAATACTGCTATGGTAGCTGTTATTATATGCAAACTCAACAAGCGACAAATGATCATCCCAGCTACCTCCCAAATCCAGGACACACATCCTCAACATATCTTCCAGTGTCTGGATCGTCCTCTCAGACTGACCATTTATCTGAGGATGAAAAGCAGTACTGAAATCCAACCTAGTGCCCATCGCTTCCTGCAACTTCTGCCAAAAACGAGAAGTGAACACTGAACCTCTATCTGACACAATGGACACAGGTACTCCATGAAGGCACACAATATGCTTCACATACAACTTCGCCAATCTAGCTACTGAATATGTGGCTTTCACAGGCAAGAAATGTGCAGACTTCGTCAACCTGTCTACAATCACCCAGATGGAATCGTATCCATCCTTCGAACGAGGTAAACCGACCACAAAATCCATAGCTATCCTTTCCCACTTCCACTCGGGAATAGGAAGAGGCTGAAGCTTCCCAGAAGGCTTCTGATGTTCGGCTTTCACTTGCTGACACGTCAAGCACTTCGTAACATAATCAGCGACATCCTTCTTCAATCCATCCCACCAGTATAGATCTCTGATACTGTGGTACATCTTAGTAACACCTGGATGAACGCTGTAGGCTGTAGAATGTGCTTCCTATAAAATCTCCTCTCTCAAGTCATCCACGTCAGGAACACACAATCTACCACTGATCCATAACACACCATCATCATCAAGTGTGAAATCAGTGAACTTCCCTGCTCGAACATTCTCTGCAAGCTCTTCCAGAATAGGATCTCAGCTCTGAGCTGCTTTAATCCTATCCCTCAGTACAGATCGCACTTTAAACTGAGCTAGAAGTCCACCTGATCTACTAATCTTCATCATCAGACCTTGATCCACCAACAGATGCAATTCCTGGATCAATGGTCTCCTCTCAACACTGATGTGAGCAAGACTGCCTGAGGACTTCCTACTCAAGGCATTTGCTACCATATTAGCTTTACCCGGATGATACAGAATCTCACAATCATAATCCTTCAACAATTCCAACCATCTCCTCTGCCTCAAATTCAAATCTCGCTGCTGAAAAATGTACTTAAGGCTCTTGTGATCAGTAAATATCTCACAAGTCACCCCGTACAGATAATGTCTCCAAATCTTCAAAGCAAAAATCACTGTAGCCATCTCTAGGTCATGTGTGGGATAGTTCTGCTCATGCTTCTTCAACTGCCTCGAAGCATAGGCCATCACCCTTCCATTCTGCATCAACACACAACCAAGACCAATTCTAGAGGCATCACAGTAAACTGTGAACTTATCCACACTATTAGGCAAAGCTAATACTGGCGCTGTGGTCAACTTCTCCTTCAACAATTGAAAACTATTCTCACAAGCTTCTGACCACTTGAATCTAACATTCTTCTGAGTCAAGCGAGTCATAGGGGCTGCTATCCTAGAAAAATCTTGCACAAATCGCCTATAATACCCGGCTAAACCCAGAAAACTTTGAATCTCCGTAACAGAAGTAGGTCTAGGCCACTCAGATACTGCCTCAATCTTCTGTGGATCAACCTGAATACCTTCTTTAGACACTACGTGTCCAAGAAAAGAAACACTCTCCATCCAAAAGTCACACTTCGAGAATTTAGCATAAAGCTGATGATCTCTCAGTGTCTGTAGTACAATCCTCAAATGATATACATGCTCTTCCATACTCCTCGAATATACTAGTATATCATCAATGAAGACTACCACAAACTGATCCACATACGGTCTGAATACTCTATTCATCAGGTCCATAAAAGCTGTTGGTGCATTAGTCAAACCAAAAGACATCACCAAAAACTCATAATGGCCATATCGAGTGCGAAACGCTGTCTTAGGAATATCGGCCTCACTAATCCGCAACTGATGATAACTCGACCTCAAGTCAACCTTAGAA
Organism: Mallotus nudiflorus; assembly: GCA_947683625.1. NCBI lineage: Eukaryota > Viridiplantae > Streptophyta > Magnoliopsida > Malpighiales > Euphorbiaceae > Mallotus > Mallotus nudiflorus. The sequence continues at coordinate 646,186 of CANTUR010000763.1, forward strand.
AAGAACTGTGCACCCTGTAGCTGATCAAACAAATCATCTATCCTCAGGAGAGGATACTTGTTCTTCATTGTCACCTTATTCAGTTCTCTGTAGTCAATGCACAATCTCAGGGTACCATCCTTCTTCTTCACAAACAGGACTGATGCACCCCAAGGAGAAACACTAGGTCTGATAAAACCTTTCTCCAACAACTCTTGCAACTGCTCCTTTAGCTCTCTCAACTCTGCAGGAGCCATGCGATAGGGTGGCATAGATATAGGAGTAGTACCTGGAACCACATCTATACAGAACTCAATCTCTCTATGAGGTGGTAAACCTGGCAACTCCTCGGGAAAAACATTAGGAAACTCACAAGCAACAGGAACATCTGTGAGTGACAACTTCTCCACTGACGTATCCCTGACCAATGCCAAAAACCCCTGACATCCCTTCTTCAATAACTTCCTAGCCGTAATAGCAGAAATAAGATTCTGAGGTGCTGAACTCCTATCACCAACAAACTTAAATTCTACTTCACCAGGAATTCTGAAAGTCACCTCCTTATTCCTGCAATCTACCACGGCATAGTGCTGAGATAACCAATCCATTCCCAAAATAACATCAAACTCCATCACATCCAACAAAATCAAATCAGCGGGTAATTCTCTATCTCCCACGAGAACTGGACAACCAGAAAGAACAATATCGACGTCCAAAGAATCACTCAGAGGAGTGGCAACAGACAAAGGAAAAGCCATCCTTGAAGCTTGCCAATAAGATTTAGAAGCAAAAACAGGAGAAACAAATGAATGTATGGCACCCGGATCAAACAAAACCCATGCATCCAGGTAATAAACAGAAATAATACCTGCCACGACTGCATTAGATGCCTGAGCATCCTGCTGAGTAAGATGAAAGACTCTGGCCTGACCTTGACCTCCCTGCTGACTGGTAGAAGCCTGGCCAACACCTCTGGCACCTCCTCTAGTACCTCTACCACGACTCTGCTGTGGAACAAACTGAGTGGAACTCTGATGCTGGGCTGGTGGTAACTGAAATGGCACGGGTGCAGCACTAGCAATCGACTGCTGTGGGAATCGCGGAATCTGCTACTGCTGATACCCGGAATAAGGACACGATCTGGCAAAATGTCCTGTCTGCCCGCATCTGAAGCATGTCAGTGGTGTCAGATAACACGGTCCCTGATGGACTCTACCACAAGTCTGACAAACACTGGCCGCTGATCCGGAACTACGACCACTGCTGCTGCTCGAAGCACCTGACCCAAATCTGAATGATCTATGCTGACCTCCACGGCCATGTCTACTGCTCCGATGCACTCGCTGCTGCTGTCTCTGACTCTGCTGAGTCGGACCTCGCTGCTGACTACTCGAACCAACATGAAAACTCGAATATGGAGTAGCCTGCAATCCACTCGATTGAACTCCCAACTGGTAATAATCAGGCATCGCTCCCTGCCTAACTAACTTCAACTCAATCTCCTTGGCTAACTCGATCACAGACTCCAGAGTAAGACCTGCTGTAGGCATACCAGCAAAAGCTGAACCCAAACCAGTAACGTATGTAGTAACAATGAAATACTGATCTCGCATCAGATCCTCAGCATATCTACCCAGACGAAGAAACTCTCGGGTATACTCCTCTACAGATCAATCTCCATGAGAAATACTAGTCAGACGGAGATGATAACTCAAACGAAGAGGCTCTGGACAGAATCTCCTCATGAATCGCTCTCGAAATTGAGCCCATATCATCGTCATCATATAGGGCTGGATCATCTGAATAAACCAATCTAGAGCTGGTCCCTCGACAGATAACTCAACGATCATGATCCGTTGGTACTCGGTATGAGCAGTCCGAGTCCTAGTCTCAATCGCATACAGAAAATCTAACGGATCGGAAGTACCATCAAACGCAATCCTGCCAACTCGGGCATAGAACAAAGCTGCCTCAGGGTCATAATACCCTACTGATAGGCAGGCTGAACAACTGGAGGAATAGGAACATCAAACTCAGGCTCAACAGGCTCCTCATCCTGTAACTCTCTCTGCCTACGGCGACCTGCCGCTCCTCGAGGTCTACCTCTGCCACGACCTCTACGTCTAACTGGTTGCTCAGGAGGTAAAACCTCATCCTGAAAAGACTCATCATCCTCGGCCTCAACGACCGGTGGAGCGACATGCGCTCGCCTCCTCATACTGAAAAGAGAAATGGAAAGATTCAGACAAAATAGACAATGGAGGAATAACGCTGAAAACTAAGCAAAGAATACTTATCAAGACATACTCGAACCTAATACACTGCAGTAGTTACCAAAAGAAAACACAACTTTAAAACTAGGGCCATAACTCACATAACTAAGCCCTGACACAGAACTCCGCTCTGATACCAACTTTGTCACGACCCAAAACAGGGGCCATGATCGGCGCTAGGGAATGGGAATTCTTTCGAATCCGGAACCCGTAGCAAGCCTAAAAATAAAATAAACATGCAATAATAATAATATAATATAATATGCAGCGGAAATAAAAATCATAATATCATAATATTATTCACATCAACTGGATTTAAATTAAAATCTCATCTCATAGATACATAATCTCTTTAATACAAATCCAGTTTTAATATAATACATCTCTTTAAATAAAATACATGAAATCCAATACTTTAATTCACAACTACTGCAGTATCTAGATTATGAAATAAGACTCAAGTAGATAATTTACACAAAGAAGCCGGGGCGGAAGAAATCCGGCGTATCGACCTGCTACTGAGGTCTGAAGAAGTTGACTCTCCTGAAAAATAGTCAACGGAGGGGAGTCAGACCTCACTGAGTGAATCACTATAGTATATATACATACACACTAAGTGATAATGCAAACAGTCAACAGTATATGTGTATCTAATATATATACAGACAATTTCACACAGATGCAGAAAAATCATTTTTATATATTTTATTGAAAATCATCTTTTATGAAGGATCACATAGAACCCTAGAATATCGCAACCTCAGAAAATAGTGTTAAACAACACTCTAGCCATACAGGCTCACTTATTCCAAATATATCCACTTAATCCATTTGGACAGTAGACTGGCCCCGAGACACTAAGTCAACCGAGCTCCAGCAGTCTGACTGCCAGTGTGATTGGCCCCGAGACACTTGGTCAACCGAGCTCCAACAATCACACCTCCAAACCACATCTCACATATCAATAATCATATCAAATCAATATCCACAATTAGTTAGTAACATAGCCTAAAGCTATAGGCGTATCGGTACGTACTCGGTCCTAGTGCTGCCCACTAGGTAGCACGTTCTATCGATATCCTTCATTAATAATATAAATCATTCATTCACAAAAATAAATGATGCATGAATGTAAATGAAATAACAATATAAACCATATATATACCGGAAATATACCAAAAGTAAACCAGGTATATTTCGAGTATATATACGTCAAATGCATTCAATCAAATTATAAATTAAGCTGGAAATATATTTAAAAACATTTTAAATATAATTTATTTACAAAACATGCATATAATTTAATATATACCAAAAATAAACCAAAAATATACTTAATGTAAACTTAAGAAATAATCAAATTATTTATGCATATTTAATCAACATAAAACATGCATTTCTAAATCATGCATCCTAAGCATATATATATATAGTATAGTAACTCACCTAGTGCGCTCCACGAGACAGGTCCGACGGGCCTGGTCCACTAGCCCTCGATCTCGGCGCAACTAAACAAGCAATAAATAACCGACATCAGAATAAACCTAATAGAAATCCTAGAATTCGATCTAGAGTATTAAATACAGAATTGATATCAGGGTTCGATCGGATATCACATTTTACGAGAATTCTACCGAAAATCCGACAGAACCTCCCCTGTAAAATGGACATCTCTCAACTCAAAAGAGTAGAGCCGACCCTGCAAAGAAACACACTTCGAAAAACTACACAAGGCATAATCAAAATCCCACGGTCGGACTCCAAACTATAGTCTACCGACCGGGGTCCACAATCACAGAACAATTCCAGAAATACCAAAAATATCCTTACAACATAGAAATACATTTTATACGTAGAAATTACATAATTAACCTTTAAATACATTAAAAACCAATAAAACTCATTTTATTTGAAAAATCGTATATTATATATATAATTGAAAATAATTCACGAAAAATAGTTTTAATTAGTTAAAAATACCAAATATTTTGTAGAAATAATTTTTATACCTTAAATAACTATTAAAACCAATTAAATTACATTTTTAGACAATTTAGGGTAAAATTACCAAAATACCCCTATATATATAAATATACTTAAATTACTTCAAAAATTCACCAAAAATCATACAATTATCCAAAATTAATTTTCTCAACATATTTATCAATAATATCAATAATTAAACTCAATTAACCAATTAAATTCAAATAAAAACACAATTAACCCTAATTCTCAAAATCACAAAAACTTCAATAATTCAAAATAAATATTTAGAAATTCATAAAAATTCCAAATAAATTCCTATAATTCATTTCAACACCTAATTCAACCATAAACTCCCAATTTCATAATTTAAATAATTAATTTCTGAAAATTAGAAAATAATATTAAAATATTCAAAAATACCCAAAAATCCAAGAAATCTCCAAAAAATTCTAAAAAAAATTCATACATGTATATTGAGCTACTAGGAATAACATTTGTGAAGGGAGTTTTCATGAATCATTCAATTCAAAGCTCAAAAAAATCAAAAACCTTAATGTGACCGAAATTGAAAAATCGAAACCTAAGCAAATCTAAACCATTTTAGCTCAAACCAAAGCTAGAATCACACTCACCGGAGCTCAAGGAGAAGAAAGAGATCAGCGGTGTCGAAAACGGTGGCCGGATTCGGCCAAAAGAGGAAAACTAGCTCGCCGGCGCCGGGGAAGGGAGCTGCTGGCGGCGGGGGACGGCTGGGAACGGCGGTGGCAAGCCGGGAGGCACACTGACGATAGGTGGCCGGAGTTGCAGCGGGAGGGAAGGAAGAATGGTGGTTGGGCGCGCGGGAGGAAAGAAGAAGAAGAAGAAGAAGAAAGAAAGAAAAAGAAAAGAAAAAGAAAGAAAAGGAAAAAGAAAATAAAAAGAAAATAAAAAGAAAATAAAATAATATTAAAATAATAATAAAAATAATAAAAAAAATAATAAAAAAATAATTTTAATAATTTAATATTAAATAAAATACTTAAATAACAATAAATGAATAAACAAATAATAAAATATTAGGGTAATATATTAAACCCTATTTAAATAAGTATATACACACATAGTCTTTATTTAGTATTTTAAAAATACGTATGAGTTCATGCAAGTCCGAAAATACATTTAAAATAATTAATAATGCATTGTTTCCGTGAAAATTTCCCCGAAAATACAAGTCCCGGGAAAATTTTACGTAAAACACTAAAAATAATACACAGTAATTAAAATAGGTTTTAAATACATATTAACTCGTAAAAATATCATATAATATACATAAATTATTAACACTGTATATCCCGGTACAGTGTAAAAATATTTTAAAAACACGGGATATTACATATATATAAATGAAGGATATCAATAAAACATGCTACCTAGTGGGCAGCACTAGGATTGAGTACGTACCGGTACGACGATAGCATTTAGGCTATACTACTAACCTATTTATGGATATTGATTGGATTGATTTTTATGATGTGAGATGTGATTTTGGGAGTGTGATTGCTAGAGCTCGGTTGACCAAGTGTCTCGGGGCCAATCACACTGACAGTTAGACTGCTGGAGCTCGGTTGACTTAGTGTCTCGAGGCCAGTCTATTGTCCAAATGGAACAAGTGAATTATTTGGAATAAGTGAGCCTATATGGCTAGAGTGTTGTCTAACATTGTTTGCGTTATGATTTTCTAGGGTTCTATTTGATCTTTCATAGTCGGACATTATTTTCAGTATATATATATATATATATATATATATATATAATGATTTTGATACATCTGTGTGATTTTGCCTGTATATATATTTATTATATATACTATTGAATGTGTGCATTTGTCATTTAGTATACTTGTATATATATTATAACAATTCACTCAGTGAGGTCTGACTCCCCTTCGTTGACTATTTTTCAGGACAGTCTTCATCTTCAAACCTTAGTAGCAGACCCTTACGCCAGATTTCTTCTACCCTGGCTTTACTATGTAATATGCTCACTTGACTTTATTTTATAATCTAGACACTGCAGTAGTTGTAGTCGGTTGTAAGATTTATGTACTATGTTTGTATGAGATATGTATTTTAAAGATTTGAACTGAGATTGTATTAAAAGATTTTATATATAAGAGATGAGTTTGTTTTACTTAAATCTATTGATGGATTATTATTTTATTTTATTTATGAGATTTATTTCTGCTGCGAGATATTTTATTTATTTTTATTATTATTGCATGCTTTTATTTTATTTTTTTAAGGCTTGCTACGAGTTCTAGATTCGAAAGAATTCTCGTTCCTTAGCGCCGGTCATGGCCCCTATTTTGGGTCGTGACAAACCATTAATCTCAATATTCAATTTTATAATTAAATAATTAGATTTTTAGCCTAAAATCTACCTATTGTCGCACAACAGTTCTAGAGTAGCCCACTAGGTGACACATTCTACAACTATCCTCCAAATCATACTTATAATTATAAAAATAATGAAATGCATAATTTAAACATGGTAGCATCCATTTTCAAGGTAATATATAAAATATATACCAAATATATATCAATTCTATACAAAAACATAGATATAAACATTTAATAAAATAAATCATACTTAAATTTACATTATTAAAATATGGATGCTCACAAATATTTATTCTACGTGCAATGCATATATATAATGATAACTCATTGGTTGAGTGTGCTCCATAAGAGTAACCCGACTGGCCTGGTGCTGAAGGTCTCAGTCTCGGCGCAGCTAAAGAAAATAATAATAATAATAATACTTATTAGAAATAAATTCCTAATTTAATAATTCTAGAATTTTAAGAACTGACTCGATCTAGACACGACTCAAGTAAAATTTCAAAACTAGACTCGGACCAGTTGTCATATTTTATGAGAAATCTACTAAAAATTCAATAGAGTTTCCCTTGTAAAACAGGCATCTCTCTACTAAAAATAGAGCCGATCCTGCACGTAAATTGTCATGACCCAAAACAGGGGGCCATGACCGGCGCTAGGGAACGGGAATTCTTTCGAATCCCGAACCTGTAGCAAGCCTTTAAAATAAAATAAAAGCATGCAATAATAATAAAATAAATAAAATATCTTGTAGCGGAAATTAAAATCTCAAAATAATAAAGCAACTCATCAGCTGATTTAATAACACAACTCATCTTTTATATATAATATCTTTTAATACAAATTCTTGTTTCAAACCTTTAAAATTTAAATCTCAAACATATATAATACATACATCTCACAACTTAACTACTGCAGTGTCTAGAATACAAAATAAAATCAAGTGAGCAGTTTACATAGTAGAGTTAGGGCAGAAGAAATTCGGCGTAAAGGTTTGCTACTGAGGTATGAGGATGAAAAATCTACTGAAAAATAATCAATAGAGGGGAGTCAGACCTCACTGAGTGAATTGTTATAATATATATACATGCATAACCAAATGACAAATGCAAACACTCAATAGTATATATAATAAATAAATATACAGGCAAATACACACAGATGCAGCAAAAATCATTTTATAAAAATACTTAAAATAATAACCGTTGATGAAGGATCAAATAGAACCCTAAATGATCACAACCTCAAACAGTGTTAGATAACACTCTAAACATACAGGCTGTAATATCCTGTGTTTTTAAATATTTTTACACTGTACCGGGATATGCAGTGTTAATAATTTTTGTATATAAATTATGATATTTTCATGAGTTGATATGTATTTAAAACCTATTTTTAATTATTGTGTATTATTTATAGTGCTTTACGTAAAATTTTCCCGGGACTTGCATTTTTCGAGGAAATTTTCACGTAAATAATTATTATTAATTATTTTAAATATATTTTCGGACTTGCATGAACTCATACATATTTTTAAAATACTAAATTAAGCCTATGCATGTAATTATTTAATTAGGGTTTAATATATATTACCCTAATATTTTATTAATTAATTATTAGTTTTATTGTTATTTAATTATTTTTATTTAGTATAAATTATTAAAATATTAAATTATATGTGTGTGGTGTATATTTAATGTGTGTAATTTAATATTATTTTAATATATAGTATAAAGTGTATATATATATATACATATAATATATCAAAAAACACAACTTTTGGAAAATTACCATTTTGCCCCCGACTACCTCCTTCTTCCCCGATCACCTTCCCTCACCGTTTCGATCGCTGCCATCCTATTCCCTTGCCGTTGGTGTGCCGTCCGGTGTGCCACCTCCTTCCTCAGCCTCTTCCGTCGCTTGTGGTAGCCGTTTCTGGCGTCTAGAAGTGGATTTTGGCCGGAGAAGTCAAATTTCCTTCCACCGTCGATCACGATGATTCTGGCCACCATTTTTGACACCGCCAGTCTCTCTCTTCTCCTTGAGCTCCAGTGAGTGTGATTCTAGCTTTGGTTTGAGCTGAAATGGTCTAGAATTGCTTAGGTTTTGAATTTTCCAATTCAGTCACATTAGGGTTTTTGATTTTTTGAGCTTCTAATTGATTGATTCATGAAAAATCCCTTCAAAAATATTGATCCTAGTAGCTTAATCTACATGTATGAATTTTTGTGGAATTTTTGGAGATTTTTTGGATTTTTGGGTATTTTTGAATATTTTTAATATTATTTTCTAATTTTTGGAAATTAATTATTTAAATTATGAAATTGTGATTTATGGTTAAATTAGGTGTTGAAATGAATTATAGGAATTTATTTGGAATTTTTATGAATCTCTAAGTATTTATTTTGAATTATTTGAGTTTATGTAATTTTGGGAAAATTAGGGTTAAATGTGTTTTTATTTGAATTTAATTGGTTAATTGAGTTTAATTATTGATATTATTGATAAATATGTTGGGAAAATTAATTTTTGGATAATGTATAATTTTTGGTGAATTTATGAAGTAATTTAAGTATATTTTATATAGGGGTATTTTGGTAATTTTACCCTAAATTAGCTAAAAATGTAATTTAATTGGTTTTAATATTTATTTAAGGTATAAAAATAATTTCTATAAATTATTTAGTATTTTTAACTAATTAAAACTATTTTTCATGAATTATTTTTAATTATATATATAATATACGATTTTTCTAATAAAATGAGTTTTTATCGGTTTTTACAGTGTTTTCAGGTTAATTATGTAATTTCTACGGATAAAATGAATTTCTATGTTATAAGGGTATTTTTGGTATTTTCAGAATTATTCTGTGTTTGTGAACCCCAGTCGGTAGACTGTAGTTTTGAGTCCGACCGTGGGATTTTGATTGTGCTCTGTGTAGTTTTTCGAAGTGTATTTCTTTGCAGGGTTGGCTCTACTCTTTTGAGTAGAGAGATGTCCATTTTACAGGGGAGGTTCTGTCGGATTTTTGATAGAATTCTCGTAAAACGTGATGTCCGGTCGAACCCTAATCTCAATTCTATGTTAATACTCTAGATCGAATTCTAGGATTTTCTGTTAGGTTTATTCTAATGTCGGTTATTTATTGCTTGTTTAGTTGCACCGAGATCGAGGGTTAGTGGACCAGGCTCGTCGGATCCATCTCGTGGAGCGCACTAATTTGTGAGTTACTATACTATATATATTGCTTTAGGATGCATGATTTAGAAATATATGTTTTTTTTTATTAAAATGCATAAATAATATGATTTGTATTTAAGTATATTTTTGGTTTATTTTTGGTATTTATTAAATTATATGCATGTTTTGTAAATAAAATATATTTAAAATGTTTTTAAATATATTTCTAGCTTAAGTTATAATTTGATTGGATTCATTTGATATATATATACTCGAAATATACCTGGTTTACTTTTGGTATATTTCCAGTATATATATGGTTTATATTGTTGTTTTATTTAATTCATGCATCATTTATTTTTGTGTATGAATGTTTTATATTTATTAATGAAGGATATCGATAGAACGTGCTACCTAGTGGACAGCACTAGGACCGAGTACGTACCGGTACGCCTATAGTATTTAGGCTATATTACTAACCCATTTATGGATATTGATTGATATTGTAATTTGATGTGTGAGATGTGATTTGGGTGTGATTGCCGGAGCTCGGTTGACCAAGTGTCTCGGGGCCAATCACACTAGCAGTCGGACTGCTGGAGCTCGGTTGACTTAATGTCTCGGGGCCAATCTACTATCTAAATGGATTAAGTGGATATCTTTGGATTAAGTGAGCCTGTGTGGCTAGAGTGTTGTCTAACACTATTTCTGAGGTTGCGATATCATAGGGTTCTATTTGATCCTTCATAAAGATGATTTTCAGATAAAATATATAAAATGATTTTATTGCATCTGTGTGTAATGGCCTATATATATATATTAGATATATATTGTTAACTGTATGCATTATCATTAGTGTGTATGTATATATATTATAGTAATTCACTCAGTGAGGTCTGACTCCCCTCCATTGACTATTTTTCAGGAGAGTCAACATCTTCAAACCTCAGTAGCAGGCCTGTATGCCGGATTTCTTCTGCCCCGGCTTCTTTGTGTAAACTACTTATTTGAGTCTTATTTTTATATAATCTAGACACTGCATTAGTTATAAATTAATTTTGTGGGATTTTATGTATCTTATTTATGTGAGATATTGTATTATATTTGAAACTAGATTTGTATTAAAAGATTTATATATTTATGAGATGAGATTTGATTTAAATCCAGTGGTGAAAATGTTATTATTATATTTATGATTTGATTTATGATTTTTATTTCAGCTGCATACAATATTGTTATTATTATTACATGTTTATTTTATTTTTAGGCTTGCTATGGGTTCCGGATTCGAAAGCATTCCCGTTCCCTAGCGTCGGTCATGGCCCCTATTTTGGGTCGTGACAAAGTTGGTATAAGAGCGGAGTTCTGTGTCAGGGCTTAGTTGTGTGAGTCGTGGCCCTAGTTTTAAAGTTGTGTTTTTCTGTTGAACTACTGCAGTGAATTAGGTTCGAGTATGTCTTGATAAGTATTCCTTGCTTAGTTTTCTGCGTTATTCCTCCGTTGTCTATTTTGTCTGAATCTTTTCTTTTGTCTTTTCAGTATGAGGAGGTGAGCGCGTGTCGCTCCACCAGTTGTTGAGCCGAGGATGATGAGTCTTTTCAGGATGAGGTTTTACCTCCTGAGCAGCCAGTTAGACGTAGAGGTCATGGCAGAGGTAGGACCTCGAGGAGCGGTAGGTTGCGCGTAGGCAGAGAGAGTTATAGGACGAGGAGCCTGTTGAGCCTGAATTTGATGTTCCTATTCCTCCAGTTGTTCAGCCTGCCTATCAGCAGAGTATGTCTGACCCTGAGGCAGCTTTGTTCTATGCCCGAGTTGGCAGGATTACGTTTGATGGTACTTTTGATCCGTTAGATTTTCTACATGTGATTGAGACTAGGACTCGGACTGCTCATACCGAGTACCAGCGGATCATGATCATCGAGTTGTTTGTTGAGGGACCAGCCTTAGATTGGTTCATTCAGATGATCCAGCCTTATATGATGACGATGACCTGGGCTCAGTTCCGAGAGCGGTTTATGAGGAGATTTTGTCCAGAGCCTCTTCGTTTGAGCTATCGTCTTCAACTGACCAGTATTTCTTATGGAGATCGATCTGTAGAGGAGTATACCCGAGAGTTTCTTCATCTGGGTAGATATGCTGAGGATCTGATGCGGGATCAGTATTTCGCGGTTACTACATATGTTACTGGTTTGGGTTCTGCTTTTGCTGGTATGCCTACAATAGGCCTTACTCTCGAGTCTGTGATTGAGTTAGCCAAGGAGATTGAGCTGAGGCTAGTTAGGCAGGGAGCGATGCCTGATTATTACCAGCTAGGAGTTCAGTCGAGTGGATTGCAGGCTACTTCGTATTCGAGTTTTCATGTTGGTTCGAGTAGTCAATAGCGAGGTCCGACTCAGCAGAGTCTGAGACAGCAGCAGCAAGTGCATCAGAGCAGTAGACATGGCCTGGAGGTCAGCATAGATCATTCAGATTTGGGTTAGGTGCTTCGAGCAGCAGTAGTGGTCATAGTTCTGGATCAGCGGCCAGTGTTTGTCAGACTTGCGGTAGAGTCCATCAGGGACCGTGTTATCTGACACCACTGACATGCTTCAGATGCGGGCAGACAAGACATTTTGCCAGATCGTGTCCTTATTCTGGGTATCAGCAGCCGTAGATTCCATGATTCCCATAGCAATCGATTGCTAGTGTTGCACCCCGAGCCATTTCAGTTGCCACCAGCCCAGCATCAGAGTTCCACTCAGTTTGTTCCACAGCAGAGTCATGGTAGAGGTACTAGAGGAGATGCCAGAGGTATTGGCCAGGCTTCTACCAATCAGCAGGGAGGTCGAGGTCAGGCTAGAGTTTTCCATCTCACTCAGCAGGATGCTCAGGCATCTAATGCAGTCGTGGCAGGTATTGTTTCTGTTTGTTACCTGGATGCATGGGTTTTGTTTGATCTGGGCGCCACACATTCGTTTGTTTCTCCTATTTTTGCTTCTAAATCTTATTGGGAAGCTTCGAGGATGGCTTTTCCTTTGTCTGTTGCCACTCCTCTGAGCGATTCCTTGGACATCGATATTGTTCTTTCTGGTTGTCCAGTTCTCGTGGGAGATAGAGAATTACCCGCTGATTTGATTTTGTTGGATGTGATGGAGTTTGATGTTATTCTGGGAATGGATTGGTTATCTCAGCACTTTGCCATGGTAGATTACAGGAATAAGGAGGTGACTTTTAGAATTCCTGGTGAAGTAGAATTTAAGTTTGTGGGTGATAGGAGTTCAGCACTCAGAATCTTATTTCTGCTATTACAGCTAGGAAGTTGTTGAGGAAAGGTTGTCAGGGATATTTGGCATTGGTCAGGGATACTTCAGTGGAGAAGTTGTCACTCACAGATGTTCCTGTTGCTTATGAGTTTCCTGATGTTTTTCCCGAGGATTTGCCAGGTTTACCACCTCATAGAGAGATTGAGTTCTGTATAGATGTGGTACCAGGTAATACTCCTATATCTATGCCACCCTATCGAATGGCTCCTGCAGAGTTGAAAGAGTTGAAGGAACAGTTGCAAAAGTTGTTGGATAAAGGTTTCATTAGACCTAGTGTTTCTCCTTGGGGTGCACCAGTCTTGTTTGTGAAGAAGAAGGATGGTACCCTGAGACTATGCATTGACTACAGAGAGCTGAATAAAGTAACAGTGAAGAACAAGTATCCTCTCCCGAGGATAGATGACTTGTTTGATCAACTTCAGGGTGCACAATTCTTTTCTAAGGTTGACTTGAGGTCAGGTTATCATCAGTTGCGGATTAGTAAAGCTGATATTCCTAAGACAGCGTTCCGCACTCGATATGGCCATTATGAGTTTCTGGTGATGTCTTTTGGTTTGACTAATGCATCAGCAACTTTTATGGACTTGATGAATAGGGTATTCAGACCATATGTGGATCAGTTTGTGGTAGTCTTCATTGATGATATACTGGTATATTCGAGAAGTATGGAAGAGCATGTATATCACTTGAGGATTGTACTACAGACATTGAGAGATCATCAGCTTTATGCTAAATTCTTGAAGTGTGATTTCTGGATGGAAAGTGTTTCTTTTCTTGGACATGTAGTGTCTAAAGAAGGTATTCAGGTTGATCCACAGAAGATTGAGGCAGTGTCTGAATGGCCTAAACCGACTTCTGTCATAGAGATTTAGAGTTTTCTAGGTTTAGTCGGGTATTATAGGCGGTTTGTGCAGGATTTTTCCAGAATAGCAGCCCCTATGACTCGCTTGACTCAGAAGAATGTTAGATTTGAGTGGTCAGAAGCTTGTGAGAATAGTTTTCAGTTGTTGAAGGAGAAGTTGACCACAACGCCAGTATTAGCTTTGCCTAATAGTATGGATAAGTTCACAGTTTACTGTGATGCCTCTAGAATTGGTCTTGGTTGTGTGCTGATGCAGAATGGAAGGGTGATGGCATATGCTTCTAGGCAGTTGAAGAAGCATGAGCAGAACTATCCTACACATGATCTTGAGATGGCTGCAGTGATCTTTGCTTTGAAGATTTGGAGACATTATCTGTACGGGGTGACTTGTGAGATATTTACTGATCACAAGAGCCTTAAGTACATTTTTCAACAGCGAGATTTGAATCTGAGGCAGAGAAGATGGTTGGAACTGTTAAAGGATTATGATTGTGAGATCTTATATCATCCGGGTAAAGCTAATGTGGTAGCAGATGCATTGAGTAGGAAGTCCTCAGGCAGTCTTGCTCACATTAGTGTTGAGAGGAGACCATTGATCCAGGAGTTGCATCTGATGGTGGATCAAGGTCTGATGATGAAGATCAGTAGATCAGGTGGACTGCTAGCTCAGTTTAAAATATGATATGTACTGAGGGATAGGATTAAAGCAACTCAGAGCTGAGATCCCATTCTGGAAGAGCTTACAGAGAATGTTCGAGCAGGGAAGTTCACTGATTTCACACTCGATGATGATGGTGTGTTGTGGATCAGTGGTAGATTGTGTGTTCCTAATGTGGATGATTTGAGAGAGGAGATTTTAGAGGAAGCACACTCTACAGCTTACAGTATTCATCCAAGTGTTACTAAGATGTACCACAGTATTAGAGATCTTACTGGTGGGACGGATTGAAGAAAGATGTCGCTGATTATGTTGCTAAGTGCTTGACGTGTCAACAAGTGAAAGCCGAACATCAGAAGCCTTCTGGGAAGCTTCAGCCTCTTCCTATTCCCGAGTGGAAGTGGGAAAGGATAGCTATGGATTTTATGGTCGGTTTACCTCGTTTGAGGGATGGATACGATTCCATCTGGGTGATTGTAGACAGATTGACGAAGTCTGCACATTTCTTGCCTATGAAAGCCACCTATTCAGTTGCTAGATTAGCGAAGTTGTATGTGAAGCATATTGTATGCCTTCATGGAGTACCTGTGTCCATTGTGTCAGATAGAGGTTCGGTGTTTACTTCTTGTTTTTGGCAGAAGTTGCAGGAAGCGATGGGCACTAGGTTGGATTTTAGTACTGCTTTTCATCCTCAGACAGATGGCCAATCTGAGAGGATGATCCAGACACTAGAAGATATGTTGAGGATGTGTGTCTTGGATTTGGGAGGTAGCTGGGATGATTATTTGCCACTCGTTGAGTTTACATTTAATAACAGCTACCATAGCAGTATTGGCATGGCCACCGTACGAAGCATTATATGGAAGGAAGTGTAGATCCCCGTTGAGTTGGGATGAGATTGGTTGAGAGAGCTTTGACTGGACCTAAGATGGTTCAGGATGCTGTAGAGAAAGTCGTCGTGATTAAGCGCAGATTAGAGACAACAGTTAGCAGACAGAAGAGTTATGCGGATCCTAGGCGCAGAGATGTAGAGTTTCAGGTTGGAGATTTGATTTTTCTGAAGGTATCTCCGATGAAGGGTGTGATGAGATTTGGCAGGAAGGGTAAGTTAACATCGAGATATATTGGACCGTTTGAGATTCTGGAGAGAGTTGGCACTGTTGCATATCAGTTGGATTTGCCTCCAAGTATGTCACAGGTGCATCCAGTATTTCATATCTCGATGTTGAGGAAGTATATCTCAGACCCTTCTCACATGTTACAGCCTGACTGTCACGACCCAAAACAGGGGCCATGACCGGCGCTAGGGAACGGGAATTCTTTCGAATCCGGAACCCGTAGCAAGCCTAAAAAAAAAATAAAGCATGCCACAATAACAATAAAAATATAATATGCAGCGGAAATAAAAATCATAATATCATTATATTATCCATATCAACTGGATTTAAATAAAAATCTCATCCCATACATAAAATCTCTTTAATATAATCCAGTTTCAACATAATATATCTCCTTTAAAACAAAATACATGAAATCCAATACTTTAATTTACAACTACTGCAGTGTCTAGATAAAATAAATAAGACTCAAGTAGACAATTTACATAAAGAAGCCGGGGCAGAAGAAATCCGGCGTATCGACCTGCTACTGAGGTCTGAAGAAGTTGACTCTCCTGAAAAATAGTCAACGGAGGGGAGTCAGACCTCACTGAGTGAATCACTATAGTATATATACATACACACTAAGTGATAATGCATACAGTCAACAGTATATGTGTATCTAATATATATACAGACAATTTCACACAGATGCAGAAAAATCATTTTTATATATTTTATTGAAAATCATCTTTTATGAAGGATCACATAGAACCCTAGAATATCGCAACCTCAGAAAATAGTGTTAAACAACACTCTAGCAATACAGGCTCACTTATTCCAAATATATCCACTTAATCCATTTGGACAGTAGACTGGCCCCGAGACACTAAGTCAACCGAGCTCCAGCAGTCTGACTGCCAGTGTGATTGGCCCCGAGACACTTGGTCAACCGAGCTCCAGCAATCACACCCAAAACCACATCTCACATATCAATAATCATAATCAAATCAATATCCACAAATAGTTAGTAATATAGCCTAAAGCTATAGGTGTACCGGTACGTACTCGGTCCTAGTGCTGCCCACTAGGTAGCACGTTCTATTGATATCCTTCATTAATAAATAATAAAACATTCATTCACAAATACATGATGCATGAATTTAAATAAATCAACAATATAAACCATATATATACTGGAAATATTACAAACATAAACCAGGTATATTTTGAGTATATATATGTCAAATAAATCCAATCAAATCATGAATTAAACTAAAAATATATTTAAAAACATTTTAAATATATTTTATTAACAAAACATGTATATAATTTATTATATACCAAAAATATACTTGAATATAAATCACATTATTTATGCATATTCAGTCAAAATAAAACATGCATTTTTCTAAATCATGCATCCTAAGCATATATATATAATATAGTAACTCACCTAATGCGCTCCACGAGACAGGTCCGACGGGCCTGGTCCACTAGCCCTCGGTCTCGGCGCAACTAAACAAGCAATAAATAATCGACATTAGAATAAACCTAACAGAAATCCTAGAATTCAATCTAGAGTATTAAACACAGAATCAAAAATTAGGGTTCGACTGGATATCACGTTTTACGAGAATTCTACTGAAAATCCGGTAGAACCTCCCCTGTAAAACGGACATCTCTCTACTCAAAAGAGTAGAGCCGACCCTGCAAAGAAACACACTTCGAAAAACGAGCTCAACACAATCAAAATCCCACGGTCGGACTCCAAACTACAGTCCACCGACCGGGGTCCACAAACACAGAATAATTCCAGATATACCGAAAATATCCTTAAATCACAAAAATACATTTCATAAATAAAAATTACATAATTGACCTTGAAACACTATAAAAACCGATTAAAACTCATTTTATTTGAAAAACCGTATATTATATATATAATTGAAAATAATTCACGAAAAATAGTTTTAATTAGTTAAAATACTAAATATTTTGTAGAAATCATTTTTATACCTTAAATAAATATTAAAACCAATTAAATTACATTTTTAGACAATTTAGGGTAAAATTACCAAAATACCCCTATATATATAAATATACCTAAATTACTTCAAAAATTCACCAAAAATCATACAATTATCCAAAATTAATTTTCTCAACATATTTATCAATAATATCAATATTTAAACTCAATTAACCAATTAAATTCAAATAAAAACACAATTAACCTAATTTTCCAAAATCACCTAAACTTCAATAATTAAAAATAAATACTTAGAAATTCATAAAAATTCCAAATAAATTCCTATAATTCATTTCAACACCCAATTTAACCATAAACTTCAATTTCATAATTTAAATAATTAATTTCCGAAAATTAGAAAATAATATTAAAATATTCAAAAATACCCAAAAATCCAAACAATCTCCAAAAATTCTACAAAAATTCATACATGTAGATAAGCTACTAGGAACAACATTTGTGAAGGAAGTTTCCATGAATCATCCAATTCGAAGCTCAAAAAAATCGAAAACCCTAATAGGCCGAAATTTACAAATCGAAAACTAAGCAATTCTAGACCATTTTAGCTCAAACCAAAGCTAGAATAACACTCACCGGAGCTCAAGGAGAAGAAAGAGACCGGCGGTGTTGAAAACGATGGCCGGAATCGACGTGATCGACGGTGAGTTGATTTTCGGCTTCTCCGGCCAAAATCACTCTCCCGACGCCGGAAACGGCCTCCACAGGCGGCGAAACTGGTCGGGGAAGATGGTGGCACACCGGACGGCACACCCACGGTGAAGGAACGGCACGGCAGCGACCCGGAAATGGTGAGGGAACGATCGGAGAAGAAGAAGAAGAAGAAGAAACTGTCGGGGGCAAAATGGTAATTTTGCAAATTCTTTTGATTTTTAATGTATATATGTATATATATATATATTATACTATATATTAAATAATATTAAATTACACACATCAAATATACATCACACACATAAAATATTAATATTTTAATAATTTTTACCAATTAAAATTAATTAAATAACAATTAAAACAATTAAATACTTAATAAAATATTAGGGAATAATAAACCCTAATTAAATAAATATACACACACCGACTTTATTTAATAATTTAAAAATATGTATGAGTTCATGCAAGTCCGTAAATACCTTTAAAATAATTAATAATACATTGTTTACGTGAAAATTTCCCCCGAAAATGCAAGTCCCGGGAAAATTTTACGTAAAACACTGAAAATAATACACAATAATTAAAATAGGTTTTAATACATATTAACTCGTAAAAATATCACATATATATTCAAAATTATTGACACCTGCATATCCCGGTACAGTGTAAAAATATTTTAAAAAACACGGGATATTACAGTCTTCCCCCCTTACAAGAATTCGTCCCCGAATTCTAAAAAGAAAAGATCAAGAAGGAAAGAGATACGGGTAAGAAGCTCGCATCTCAGCTTCAGTCTCCCACGTATGCTCTTCAACTCTGTCGCTACGCCACAGAACCTTGACCATCGGAATCTGCTTCGATCGCAACTGTCGAACTTGAAAATCTACGATCGCCACAGGTTTCTTCCACAAACGTCAAATTTTCACTCACTTCTACACTGTCGGGCTGCAACACGTGTGAAGGATCTGAGATACTTCCTCAACATCGAGATATGAAATATTGGATGCACCTGTGACATACTCGGAGGCAAATCCAACCGATATGCAACAGTGCCAATTCTCTCCAGAATCTCAAACGGTCCAATATTCTCGGTGTTAACTTACCCTTCCCTGCCAAATCTCATCACACCCTTCATCGGAGATACTTTCAGAAAAATGAAATCTCCAACCTGAAACTCCACATCTCTGCGCCTAGGATCCGCATAACTCTTCTGTCTGCTAACTGCGGTCTCTAATCTGCGCTTGATCACGGCGACTTTCTCTGCAGCATCCTGAACCATCTCTGGTCCAGTCAAAGCTCTCTCACCAATCTCATCCCAACTCAACGGGGATCTACACTTCCTTCCATACAACGCCTCATATGGTGCCATACCAATACTGCTATGGTAGCTGTTATTATATGCCAAACTCAACAAGCGACAAATGATCATCCCAACTACCTCCCAAATCCAAGACACACCATCCTCAACATATCTTCCAATGTCTGGATCGTCCTCTCAGACTGACCGTCCTGTCTGAGATGAAAAGCAATACTGAAATCCAACCTAGTGCCCATCGCTTCCTATAACTTCTGCCAAAAATGAGAAGTAAACACCGAACCTCTATCTGACACAATGGACACAGGTACTCCATGAAGGCACACAATATGGTTCACATACAACTTCGCCAATCTAGCAATTGAATATGTGGCTTTCACAGGCAAGAAATGTGCAGACTTCGTCAATCTGTCTACAATCACCCAGATGGAATCGTATCCATCCTTCGAACGAGGTAAACCGACCATAAAATCCATAGCTATCCTTTCCCACTTCCACTCGGGAATAGGAAGAGTCTGAAGCTTCCCAGAAGGCTTTTGATGTTCGGCTTTCACTTGCTGACACGTCAAGCACTTAGCAACATAATCAGCAACATCCTTCTTCAATCCATCCCACCAGTATAAATCTCTGATACTGTGGTACATCTTAGTAACACCCGGATGAACGCTGTAGGCTGTAGAATGTGCTTCCTCTAAGATCTCTTCTCTCAAATCATCCACATCAGGAACACACAATCTACCACTGATCCACAACACACCATCATCATCGAGTGTGAAATCAGTGAACTTCCCTGCTCTGACATTCTCTGCAAGCTCTTCTAGAATAGGATCTCGGCTCTGAGCTGCTTTAATCCTATCCCTCAGTACAGATCGTACTTTAAACTGAGCTAACAGTCCACCTGATCTACTGATCTTCATCATCAGACCTTGATCCACCATCAGATGCAATTCCTGGATCAATGGTCTCTCTCAAACACTGATGTGAGCAAGACTACCTGAGGACTTCTTACTCAAGGCATCTGCTACCACATTAGCTTTACCCGGATGGTAAAGAATCTCGCAATCATAATCCTTCAACAGTTCCAACCATCTTCTCTGCCTCAAATTCAAATCTCGCTGCTGGAAAATGTACTTAAGGCTCTTGTGATCTGTAAATATCTCACAAGTCACCCCGTACAAATAATGTCTCCAAATCTTCAAAGCAAAGATCACTGCAGCCATCTCCAGATCATGTGTGGGATAGTTCTGCTCATGCTTCTTCAACTGCCTCGAAGCATAGGCTATCACCCTTCCATTCTGCATCAACACACAACCAAGACCAATTCTAGAGGCATCACAGTAAACTGTGAACGTATCCACACTATTAGGCAAAGCTAATACTGGCGCTGTGGTCAACTTCTCCTTCAACAACTGAAAACTATCTCACAAGCTTCTGACCACTCAAATCTAACATTCTTCTGAGTCAAGCGAGTCATAGGGGCTGCAATCCTGGAAAAATCCTGCACAAACCGCCTATAATACCCGGCTAAACCCAGAAAACTCCGAATCTCAGTAACTGAAGTAGGTCTAGGCCACTCAGATACTGCCTCAATCTTCTATGGATCAACCTGAATACCTTCTTTAGACACTACGTGTCGAAGAAAAGAAACACTCTCCATCCAGAAATCACACTTCGAGAATTTAGCATAAAGCTGATGATCTCTCAGTGTCTGTAGTACAATCCTCAAGTGATATACATGCTCTTCCATACTCCTCGAATATACTAGTATATCATCAATGAAGACTACTACAAACTGATCCACATACGGTCTGAATACTCTGTTCATCAGATCCATAAAAGCTGCTGGTGCATTAGTCAAACCAAAAGACATCACCAGAAACTCATAATGGCCATATCGAGTGCGGAACGCTGTCTTAGGAATATCGGATTCACTGATTCGCAGCTGATGATAACCCGACCTCAAGTCGACCTTAGAAAAGAACTGTGCACCTTGTAACTGATCAAATAAATCATCAATCCTCGGGAGAGGATACTTGTTCTTCACTGTCACCTTATTCAGCTCTCTATAGTCAATGCACAGTCTCAGGGTACCATCCTTCTTCTTCACAAACAAGACTGGTGCACCCTAAGGGGAAACACTAGGTCTGATAAACCTTTATCCAACAACTCTTGCAATTGCTCCTTTAACTCTCTCAACTCTGCAGGAGCCATACGATAAGGTGGCATAGATATAGGAGTAGTACCTGGAACCACATCAATACAGAACTCAATCTCTCTATGAGGTGGTAAACCTGGCAACTCCTCGGGAAAAACATCAGGAAACTCACAAGCAACAGGAACATCTGTGAGTGAAAGCTTCTCCACTGACGTATCCCTAACCAATGCCAAAAACCCCTGACAACCTTTCCTCAACAACTTCCTAGCTGCAATAGCCGAAATAAGATTCTGAGGTGCTGAACTCCCTATCACCAACAAACTTAAATTCTACTTCACCAGGAATTCTAAAAATCACCTCCTTATTCCTGCAATCTACCACGGCAAAGTGCTGAGATAACCAATCCATTCCCAAAATAACATCAAACTCCATCACATCCAACAAATCAAATCGGCGGATAATTCTCTATCTTCCACGAGAACTGGACAACCAGAAAGAACAATATCGGCGTCCAAGGAATCGCTCAGAGGAGTGGTAACAGACAAAGGAAAAGCCATCCTCGAAGCTTGCTAACAAGATTTAGAAGCAAAAATAGGAGAAACAAACGAATGCGTGGCACCCGGATCAAACAAAACCAAAGCATCCAGGTAACAAACAGAAAGAATACCTGCCACGATTGCATTAGATGCCTGAGCATCCTGCTGAGTCAGATGGAAGACTCTAGCCTGACCTCGACCTCCCTGCTGACTGGTAGAAGCCTGGCCAACACCTCTGGCACCTTCCTCTAGTACCTCTACCACGACTCTGCTGTGGAACAAACTGAGTAGAACTCTGATGCTGGGCTGGTGGTAACTGAAATGGCACGGGCGCTGCACTAGCAATCGACTGCTGGGGGAATCGCGGAATCTGCTGCTGCTGATACCCAGAATAAGGACATGATCTGGCAAAATGTCCTGTCTGTCTGCATCTGAAGCATGTCAGTGGTGTCAGATAGCACGGTCCCTGATGGACTCTACCACAAGTCTGACAAACACTGGCCGCTGATCCAGAACTACGACCACTGTCTGCTGCTCGAGAGCACCTGATCCAAATCTGAACGATCTACGCTGACCTCCACGGCCATGTCTACTGCTCCGATGCACTCGCTGCTGCTGTCTCTGACTCTGCTGAGTCGAACCTCGCTACTGACTACTCGAACCAACATGAAAACTCGAATATGGAGTAGCTTGCGATCCACTCGACTGAACTCCCAACTGGTAATAATCAGGCATCGCTCCCTGCCTAACTAATCTCAGCTCGATCTCCTTAGCTAGCTCAATCACAGACTCCAGAGTAAGACCTGCTGTAGGCATACCAGCAAAAGCTGAACCCAAACCAGTAATGTATGTAGTAACAGCGAAATACTGATCTCGCATCAGATCCTCAGCATATCTACCCAGATGAAGAAACTCTCGGGTATACTCCTCTACAGATCGATCTCCACGAGAAATACTAGTCAGACGAAGACGATAGCTCAAACGAAGAGGCTCTGGATAAAATCTCCTCATGAATCGCTCTCGAAACTGAGCCCATGTCATCGTCATCATATAAGGCTGGATCATCTGAATGAACCAATCCAAAGCTGGTCCCTCGACAAACAACTCAACAATCATGATCCTCTGGTACTCGGTATGAGCAGTCCGAGTCCTAGTCTCAATCGCATGCAGAAAATCTAAAGGATCAGAAGTACCATCAAAAGCAATCCTGCCAACTCTGGCATAGAACAAAGCTGCCTCAGGGTCAGACATACCCTGCTGATAGGCAGGCTGAACAGGCTGAACAAATGGAGGAACAGGAACATCAAACTCAGGCTCAACAGGCTCCTCGTCCTGTAACTCTCTCTGCCTACGGTGACCTGCCGCTCCTCGAGGTCTACCCCCTGCCACGACCTCTACGCCTAACTGGCGGCTCAGGAGGTAAAACCTCATCCTGAAAAGACTCATCATCCTCGGCCTCAACGACCGGTGGAGCGACACGCGCTCGCCTCCTTATTCTGAAAAGACAAACGGAAAGATTCAGACAAAACAGACAACGGAGGAATAACGCTGAAAACTAAAGCAAGGAATACTCATCAAGACATACTCGAACCTAATACACTGCATTAGTCCAACAGAAAACACAACTTTAAAACTAGGGCCACAACTCACATAACTAAGCCTTGACACAGAACTCCACTCTGATACGAACTTCGCTCTGATACCAACTTTGGTCACGACCCAAAACCAGGGGCCATGATCGGCGCTAGGGAACGGGAATTCTTTCTAATCCGGAACCCGTAGCAAGCCTAAAAATAAAATAAAGCATGCCACAATAATAATAAAAATATAATATGCAGCGGAAATAAAAATCATAATATCATTATATTATCCATATCAACTGGATTTAAATAAAAATCTCATCCCATACATAAAATCTCTTTAATACAATCCAGTTTCAACATAATATATCTCCTTTAAAACAAAATACATGAAATCCAATACTTTAATTTACAACTACTGCAGTGTCTAGATAAAATAAATAAGACTCAAGTAGACAATTTACATAAAGAAGCTGGGGCGGAAGAAATCCGGCGTATCGACCTGCTACTGAGGTCTGAGGAAGTTGACTCTCCTGAAAAATAGTCAACGGAGGGGAGTCAGACCTCACTGAGTGAATTACTATAATATATATACATACACACTAAATGATAATGCATACAATCAACAGTATATATATATCTAATATATATACAGGCAAATACACACAAATGCAGAAAAATCATTTTTATATATTTTACTGAAAAATCCCAATTTATGAAGGATCACATAGAACCCTAGAATATCGCAACCTCAAAAATAGTGTTAAACAACACTCTAGCAATACAGGCTCACTTATTCCAAATATATCCACTTAATCCATTTGGACAGTAGACTGGCCCCGAGACACTAAGTCAACCGAGCTCCAGCAGTCTGACTGCCAGTGTGATTGGCCCCGAGACACTTGGTCAACCGAGCTCCAGCAATCACACCCAAAACCACATCTCACATATCAATAATCATAATCAAATCAATATCCATAAATAGTTAGTAATATAGCCTAAAGCTATAGGCGTACCGGTACGTACTCGGTCCTAGTGCTGCCCACTAGGTAGCACGTTCTATTGATATCCTTCATTAATAAATAATAAAACATTCATTCATAAATACATGATGCATGAATTTAAATAAATCAACAATATAAACCATATATATACTGGAAATATACCAAACATAAACCAGGTATATTTTGAGTATATATATGTCAAATAAATCCAATCAAATCATGAATTAAACTAAAAATATATTTAAAAACATTTTAAATATATTTTATTAACAAAACATGTATATAATTTATTATATACCAAAAATATACCAAAAATATACTTGAATATAAATCACATTATTTATGCATATTCAGTCAAAATAAAACATGCATTTTTCTAAATCATGCATCCTAAGCATATATATATAATATAGTAACTCACCTAATGCACTCCACGAGACAGGTCCGACGGGCCTGGTCCACTAGCCCTCGGTCTCGGCGCAACTAAACAAGCAATAAATAACCGACATTAGAATAAACCTAACAGAAATCCTAGAATTCAATCTAGAGTATTAAACACAGAATCGAAAATTAGGGTTCGACTGGATATCACGTTTTACGAGAATTCTACTGAAAATCCGACAGAACCTCCCCTGTAAAACGGACATCTCTCTACTCAAAAGAGTAGAGCCGACCCTGCAAAGAAACACACTTCGAAAAACGAGCTCAACACAATCAAAATCCCACGGTCGGACTCCAAACTACCGTCCACCGACCGGGGTCCACAAACACAGAATAATTCCAGATATACCGAAAATATCCTTAAATCACAAAAAATACATTTCATAAATAAAAATTACATAATTGACCTTGAAACACTATAAAAACCGATTAAAACTCATTTTATTTGAAAAACCGTATATTATATATATAATTGAAAATAATTCACGAAAAATAGTTTTAATTAGTTAAAAATACTAAATATTTTGTAGAAATCATTTTTATACCTTAAATAAATATTAAAACCAATTAAATTACATTTTTAGACAATTTAGGGTAAAATTACCAAAATACCCCTATATATATAAATATACCTAAATTACTTCAAAAATTCACCAAAAATCATACAATTATCCAAAATTAATTTTCTCAACATATTTATCAATAATATCAATATTTAAACTCAATTAACCAATTAAATTCAAATAAAAACACAATTAACCTAATTTTCCAAAATCACCTAAACTTCAATAATTAAAAATAAATACTTAGAAATTCATAAAAATTCCAAATAAATTCCTATAATTCATTTCAACACCCAATTTAACCATAAACTTCAATTTCATAATTTAAATAATTAATTTCCGAAAATTAGAAAATAATATTAAAATATTCAAAAATACCCAAAAATCCAAACAATCTCCAAAAATTCTACAAAAATTCATACATGTAGATTAAGCTACTAGGAACAACATTTGTGAAGGAAGTTTCCATGAATCATCCAATTCGAAGCTCAAAAAAATCGAAAACCCTAATAGGCCGAAATTTACAAATCGAAAACTAAGCAATTCTAGACCATTTTAGCTCAAACCAAAGCTAGAATAACACTCACCGGAGCTCAAGGAGAAGAAAGAGACTGGCGGTGTCGAGAACGGTGGCCGGAATCGACGTGATCGACGGTGAGTTGATTTTCGGCTTCTCCGGCCAAAATCACTCTCCCGACGCCGGAAACGGCCTCCACAGGCGGCTAAACTGGTCGGGGAAGATGGTGGCACACCGGACGGCACACCCACGGTGAAGGAACGGCACGGCAGCGACCGGAAATGGTGAGGGAATGATCGGAGAAGAAGAAGAAGAAGAAGAAGAAACTGTCGGGGGCAAAATGGTAATTTTGCAAATTCTTTTGATTTTTAATGTATATATGTATATATATATATATTATACTATATATTAAAATAATATTAAATTACACACATCAAATATACACCACACATATAAAATATTAATATTTTAATAATTTTTACCAATTAAAATTAATTAAATAACAATTAAAACAATTAAATACTTAATAAAATATTAGGGAATAATAAACCCTAATTAAATAAATATACACACACCGAATTTATTTAATAATTTAAAAATATGTATGAGTTCATGCAAGTCCGTAAATACCTTTAAAATAATTAATAATACATTGTTTACGTGAAAATTTCCCCGAAAATGCAAGTCCCGGGAAAATTTTACGTAAAACACTGAAAATAATACACAATAATTAAAATAGGTTTTAAATACATATTAACTCGTAAAAATATCACATATATATTCAAAATTATTGACACTGCATATCCCGGTACAGTGTAAAAATATTTTAAAAACACGGGATATTACACTGATAGTGTAGAAGTGAGTGAAGATTTGACGTTTGTGGAAGAACCTGTGGCGATCATTGATTATCAAGTTCGACAGTTGCGATCGAAGTAGATTCCGATGGTCAAGGTTCTGTGGCGGAGCGATAGAGTTGAGGAGCATATGTGGGAGACTGAAGCTGAGATGCGAGCTTCTTACCCGTATCTCTTTCCTTCTTGATCCTGTAATCTTTTCTTTCTGGAATTCGGGGATGAATTCTTGTAAGGGGGGAAGACTATAATATCCCGTGTTTTTAAATATTTTTACACCATACCGGGATATGCAGTGTTAATAATTTTTGTATATAAATTATGATATTTTCATGAGTTGATATGTATTTAAAACCTATTTTTAATTATTGTTTATTATTTACAGTGCTTTACGTAAAATTTTCCCGGGACTTGCATTTTCGAGGAAATTTTCACGTAAATAATTTATTATTAATTATTTTAAATATATTTTCGGATTTGCATGAACTCATACGTATTTTTAAAATACTAAATTAAGCCTATGCATGTAATTATTTAATTAGGGTTTAATATATATTACCTTAATATTTTATTAATTATTTATTAGTTTTATTGTTATTTAATTATTTTTATTTAGTATAAATTATTAAAATATTAAATTATATGTGTGTGGTGTATATTTAATGTGTGTAATTTAATATTATTTTAATATATAGTATAAAGTATATATATATACATATAATATATCAAAAAACACAACTTTTGGAAAATTACCATTTTGCCCCCGACTACCTCCTTCTTCCCCGATCACCTTCCCTCACCGTTCCGATCGCTGCCGTCCCATTCCCTTGCCGTTGGTGTGCCGTCCGGTGTGCCACCTCCTTCCTCAGCCTCTTTCGCCGCCTGTGGTAGCCGTTTCCGACGTCTGGAAGTGGATTTTGGCCGGAGAAGCCGAATTTCCTTCCACTATCGATCACGATGATTCTGGCCACCATTTTCGACACCAGTGGTCTCTCTCTTCTCCTTGAGCTCTGGTGAGTGTGATTCTAGCTTTGGTTTGAGCTGAAATGGTCTAGAATTGCTTAGGTTTCGAATTTTCCAATTCGGTCACATTAGGGTTTTTGATTTTTTTGAGCTTCTAATTGATTGATTCATGAAAAATCCCTTCACAAATGTTGATCCTAGTAGCTTAATCTACATGTATGAATTTTTTTGGAATTTTTGGAGATTGTTTGGATTTTTGGGTATTTTTAAATATTTTAATATTGTTTTCTAATTTTTGGAAATTAATTATTTAAATTATGAAATTGTGATTTATGGTTAAATTAGGTGTTGAAATGAATTATAGGAATTTATTTGGAATTTTTATGAATCTCTAAGTATTTATTTTGAATTATTTGAGTTTATGTAATTTTGGGAAAATTAGGTTAAATGTGTTTTTATTTGAATTTAATTGGTTAATTGAGTTTAATTATTGATATTATTGATAAATATGTTGGGAAAATTAATTTTTGGATAATTGTATAATTTTTGGTGAATTTTTGAAGTAATTTAAGTATATTTATATATATAGGGGTATTTTGGTAATTTTACCCTAAATTAGCTAAAAATGTAATTTAATTGGTTTTAATAGTTATTTAAGGTATACAAATGATTTCTATAAATTATTTAGTATTTTTAACTAATTAAAACTATTTTTCGTGAATTATTTTCAATTATATATATAATATACGATTTTTCTAATAAAATGAGTTTTATCGGTTTTTACAGTGTTTTAAGGTTAATTATGTAATTTCTACGTATAAAATGAATTTCTATGTTATAAGGGTATTTTTGGTATTTTCAGAATTGTTCTGTGTTTGTGAACCCCGATCGGTAGACTGTAGTTTGGAGTTCGATCGTGGGATTTTAATTGTGCTCTGTGTAGTTTTTCGAAGTGTATTTCTTTGCAAGGTCGGTTCTACTCTTTTGAGTAGAGAGATGTTCGTTTTACAGGGGAGGTTCTGCCGGATTTTTGGTAGAATTCTCATAAAACGTGATGTCCGGTCGAACCCTAATCTCAATTCTATGTTTAATACTCTAGATCGAATTCTAGGATTTTCTATTAGGTTTATTCTAATGTCGGTTATTTATTGCTTGTTTAGTTGCGTCGAAACCGAGGGCTAGTGGACCAAGGTTTATTCTAATGTCGGTTATTTATTGCTTGTTTAGTTGCGTCGAAACCGAGGGCTAGTGGACCAAGTCCGTCGGATCCATCTCATGGAGCGCACTAATTTGTGAGTTACTATACTATATATATATGCTTTAGGATGCATGATTTAGAAATATATGTTTTTTTTTATTAAAATGCATAAATAATATGATTTGTATTTAAGTATATTTTTGGTTTATTTTTGGTATTTATTAAATTATATGCATGTTTTGTAAATAAAATATATTTAAAATGTTTTTAAATATATTTCTAGCTTAAGTTATAATTTGATTGGATTCATTTGACATATATATACTCAAAATA
Organism: Mallotus nudiflorus; assembly: GCA_947683625.1. Taxonomy (NCBI): domain Eukaryota; kingdom Viridiplantae; phylum Streptophyta; class Magnoliopsida; order Malpighiales; family Euphorbiaceae; genus Mallotus; species Mallotus nudiflorus. The sequence continues at coordinate 676,062 of CANTUR010000763.1, forward strand.
TACCTGGTTTACTTTTGGTATATTTCCAGTATATATATGGTTTATATTGTTGTTTTATTTAAATTCATGCATCATTTATTTTTGTGTATGAATGTTTTATATTTATTAATGAAGGATATCGATAGAACGTGCTACCTAGTGGGCAGCACTAGGATCGAGTATGTACCGGTACGCCTATAGTATTTAGGCTATATTACTAACCCATTTGTGGATATTGATTGATATTGATAATTTGATGTGTGAGATGTGATTTGGGTGTGATTACTGGAGCTCGGTTGACCAAGTGTCTCGGGGCCAATCACACTGGCAGTCAGACTGCTGGAGCTCGGTTGACTTAGTGTCTCGGGGCCAGTCTACTGTCTAAATGGATTAAGTGGATATCTTTGGATTAAGTGAGCCTGTGTGGCTAGAGTGTTGTCTAACACTATTTCTGAGGTTGTGATATCATAGGGTTCTATTTGATCCTTCATAAAAGATGATTTTCAGATAAAATATATAAAATGATTTTATTGCATCTGTGTGTAATTACCTATATATATATATTAGATATATATTGTTGACTGTATGCATTATCATTTAGTGTGTATGTATATATATTATAGTAATTCACTCAGTGAGGTCTGACTCCCCTCCGTTGACTATTTTTCAGGAGAGTCAACATCTTCAGACCTCAGTAGCAGGCCTGTATGCCGGATTTCTTCTGCCCTGGCTTCTTTGTGTAAACTGCTTATTTGAGTCTTATTTTTATATAATCTAGACACTGCAGTAGTTATAAATTAATTTTATGGGATTTTATGTATCTTATTTATGTGAGATATTGTATTATATTTGAAACTGGATTTGTATTAAAAGATTTATATATTTATGAGATGAGATTTGATTTAAATCTAGTGGTGAAAATGTTATTATTATATTTATGATTTGATTTATGATTTTTATTTCGGCTGCATACAATATTGTTATTATTATTGCATGTTTATTTTATTTTTAGGCTTGCTATGGGTTCCGGATTCGAAAGAATTCCCGTTCCCTAGCGCCGGTCATGGCCCCCTGTTTTGGGTCGTGACACAGGCTCACTTATTCCAAATACATTCACTTGTTCCATTTGGACAGTAGACTGGCCCAGAGACACTAAGTCAACCGAGCTCCAGCAGTCTGACTATCAATGTGATTGGCCCCGAGACACTTGGTCAACCGAGCTCCAGCAATCACACTCTCAAATCATATCTCACATCAATCAAATCAATCCAATCATAATCCATAAATAGTTTAATAATTTAACCTAATTTCTATCGTCATACTGGTACGTACTCGGTCCTAATGCTGCCATTAGGTAGCATGTTCTATTGATATCCTTCATTTAAAAATAAATCCATACATTCATGAAATAAATGATGTATGACATTAATTAAAATAACAATATAAACCATATATATACTAGAAATATACCAAAAATAAACCAAGTATATTTCGAGTATATATACGTCAAATAAATTCAATTTAATTATAAAATAAACCAGAAATAAACTATATATATACTTAAAAACATTTTAAGTGTAATTCAATAATAAAACATGCATTTATTCTAAAATATACCTAAAATATACCTAAGCAATTATTAAATCATTTATGCATAATTTATACAATTAAACATACATTTCTAAAACATGCAACCCTAAAACACGTATATATAAAATAATAATAATAATAATAATAATAATTATTATGATTATATATATATATATATATATTTGGATTGTTGAGGCTCGGTTGGGCATTATGAGTAGTTCGGGGACTCAACCCTAGCAGTTGACTTATGTGTTATAGAAGTGTATTTTCTGTGTAGGATCGGCCCTACTTTTGTAGGGAGACATCTGTTTTACAGAGGAGATTATATTGAATTTTTGATAGATTTCTCATAAAATATGACAACCGGTTCGAGTTTAGTTTTAAAATTTTGGTCGAGTCATGTTTAGATCGAGTCATTCTTAGAAATTTTAGAGTTATTAAATTAAGAATTTTATTTTAATAATAATATATTATTTTTCTTTAGTTGTACCACGAGATAGGCCAAATGTACCGGACTAACCGAACTAGAACAGCAAAGTGCAGTAGTACTATGAGTTATTATCTTATATATGCATTGCATATAGAATATATATTTGCGAGCATCCATATTTTTATAATGTAATTAAGTATGATTATTTTATTAAATGATTATATATATGTTTAGTATACGTTTGGTATATAAGTGGTAAATTTCATTAAAAATGGATGTTATCATGTTTAAATTATGCATTTTTTTATTTTTAATAATTATAAGATTTATTTGAAGGATAGCAGTAGAACGTGCTATCTAGTGGGCTATATTAGGACTGTATACGTACCAATGCGTTAGGCTTTAGGGTTGAGATTATGAAATTATTTTGATATGAGAATTGATTTATTGATTATGGAGATTTATAGTGAGAGAGTGATGTAATTGCAGGAGCTCGGTTGACCTAGTATCTCGGGGCCAATCATACTGACAGTGAGACCGCAGAAGTTCGATTTACTTAATATCTCGAGGCCAGTCTACTGTCCAAAAATGGAAAAGAGAAATAATTTGAAATTAAGTAATCTTGTTGACTAATGAGATTTAGTGATTGAGGTTGTGAACTATTTAGGGTTCTGCTATGATATGAACTTCACCCAAAATAATTTTTTCTACATTTATTATAATATGAAAATGGATTTTAGCATTTGTATGATGTGCATGTATATGTATATGTATATGTATATGTATATGTATATGTGTGTGTGTCTATATATATATATATATATATATATATATTATTGTACTAATGCTTGATTGTATATGACTTTAGGTTGCATTTATATATATTATAATAATTCCCTCAGTGAGGTCTGACCTCCTCAATAATTTTTTTCAGGACATTCTACTTTTTCAAACCTCAGTAGTAGACCTTTTTACCGGTCTTCTTCAGTCTCGGCTAAATTATGTAATTTTTATTTCTGAATTTTTATTTATATTCTAGAAGTTGCAGTAGTAGTATTCTAGTGTTATAGTGTTTAGTATTATTTTATTATGGAGATTTGTATTTGAAAGATATTGTATTGTTATATTTTGATATATGATATGAGAATTCCTTTAATATTATTTTAATTTTTTAATTCTTTGATATTTTTATATTATATTTCTGTGTCTTTTTATTTTTAAGGCTTGCTATAGGTTCCGGGTTTGAAAGAATTCTCGTCTCCTAGCATCAGTCATTATGACTCCTTGGTTTGGGTTGTAACAATATTCAACACCAAAAATTCAAATTAAATTTAACTAATAATCAAATATCATAATTTAATAAAATAATTATTAATACTGCAAATCCCAGAAATTTAATTTTATAATTTATAAAAATTCGGGTTATAACAGTTTTTCCTCTTTAAAAAAATTCATCATCGAATATTTAGAATAAAAGAAAGGAATATAAGAAATCATCAAGGAAAAAAATAGGGTACATTGTTCGCATTTCGACTTCTGTCTCCCACATGTACTCTTCTGAGTTGTTGTTCCTCCACCACACTTTGACCATCGGAATCCATTTCAAATGTAGCTGACGAACTTAAGAATCCACAATTGCTATTGGTTTTTTCTCATACTCGGATCTTCGTTCACTTCCACACTCTAAGGCTGTAACACGTGTGAAAGGTCTAAAATATACTTCCTCAGTATTGAGATGTGGAACACTAGATGCACTTATGACAGATTCAGAGGCAAAGCCAATCGATATGCAACTATGCCAACTCTGTCTAGAATCACGAAAGGTCTAATATATCTCGGTGCTAATTTTCCCTTCATGCCAAATCTCATCACACCCTTCTTCGGTGACACCTTCAGAAATATGTAATCCCCAACCTAAAACTCCACATCCTTGCGCTTTGGATCCGCATAGCTCTTCTATTTGCTAGCTGCTGTTTTTAATCTTTTTTTGATGATAGCAACCTTCTCAACTGCATCTTGGATAATCTTAGGTCCAATTAATGTTCTCTCTCCAATCTCATCCTAACACAAAGGGGATCCATACTTCCTTCCATACAAAGCTTTATACGGTGCCATTTCAATACTGCTATGGTAGTTGTTATTGTAAGAAAACTCTACTAATGGTAGATGATCATCCTAACTACCTCCAAGATCCATCATACACATTCTTAACATATCCTCAAGTGTCAGATCATCCTCTCAATTTGACCATCTATCTGAGGGTGAAAAGCACTACTGAAGTCAAGTCTAGTGCCTATAGCTTCCTGCAACTTTTGCCAAAATTAAGAGGTGAACACAAAACCTCTATAAGATACGATGGACAAAGGTACTCCATATAGGCATGCAATATGCTTAACATGCAGTTTGGCTAACTTAGCTACATAAAAAGTAGCTTTAACTGGTAGGATGTGAGCTGATTTGGTTAACCCATCCACAATTACCCAGATGGAATCATATTCATCCCTTGAATGAGGTAACCCTACCACAAAATCCATAGAAACTCTCTCTTATTTCCACTTAAGAATAAGAAGAGGCTGAAGCTTCCCAGAAGGCTTATGATTTAAGCATTTGGCAACAAAATCAGCTACATCCTTCTTCATACTATCCTACTAGTATAGATCCCTAATACTGTGGTACATTTTTATAGCACCGGGATGTACACTATAAGCTGTAAAATGTGCTTCTTCTATGATCTCCTCTCTTAGATTATCTACATCAGGCACATATAGTCTTCCACTGATCCATAAAACAATTTCATCATCTAGTGTAAAATCAGTAAATTTTTCTGCTCGCACATTCTCCTCAAGTTTAACCAAAATAGGATCTCAGCTTTAAATTGCCTTGATTTTATCCCTTAGTACTGATCTGACTCTGAACTGAGTTAATATTCCTCTTGATCTGCTTATCTTCATCATTAAACCTTGATCCACTAACTCATGCAACTCTTGGATCAAAGGTCTCCTCTCCATACTAATGTGAGCAAGACTACTTGAGGACTTCCTACTCAAAGCATTTGCTACCATATTAGCCTTGATTGGATGGTATAAGATATCACAATCATAATCCTTTAGTAATTCCAACCACCTCCTTTGCCTCAAGTTCAGATCTCTCTACTGGAAAATGTACTTCAAGCTCTTGTGATCTATGAAAATCTCACAAGTCACTCCGTACAAATAATGTCTCCAAATCTTGAAAGCAAAAGATCACTGCAGCCATCTCTAGGTCATGAATAAGATAATTCTATTCATGCTTCTTTAATTGCCTCGAAGCATAAGCTATCACCCTACCATTCTGCATCAACACACAACCTAGGCCAACTCTGGAGGCATTATAATACATAGTAAACTTGTCTTCTCCATTTGACAAAGTCAAAACTAGAGCTGTGGTTAACTTCTCCTTTAATAGATAAAAACTATTCTCACAAGCATATGACCACTCAAACTTCATATTCTTTTGAGTTAGGCGGGTCATAGGTGCTGCAATTCTCAAAAAATCCTACTTAAACCTCCTATAATACCCAGCCAAATCTAGAAAACTTCAAATCTCAATGACTGATGTCGGTCTAGGCCATTCAAACACTGCTTTTATGTAATATCCCGTGTTTTTAAACATTTTTACACTGTACCGGGATATGCAGTGTTAATAATTTTTGTATATACCTTACTATATTTTTACGAGTTGATATATATTTAAAACCTATTTTAATTACTATTTCTTATTTACAGTGCTTTACGTAAAATTTTCCCGGGACTTGCATTTTCGGGGAAATTTTCACGTAAATAATTTATTATTAATTATTTTAAATATATTTTCGGACTTGCATGAACTCATACGTATTTTTAAAATACTAAATAAAGCCTATGCATGTAATTATTTAATTAGGGTTTAATATATATGACCCTAATATTTTATTATTTATTTATTAATTTATTGTTATTTAATTATTTTTATTTATTTTTATATTTTAAAATATTAAATTATATGTGTGTGGTGTAAATTTAATGTGTGTGATTTTATTATTATTTTATTATATAGTATAAAGTATATATATATACATATAGATTATTAAAACAAAAGGATTTGGAAAATTACCGTTTAGCCCCTCCCTTCTCCTTCTTCTCTCCCGATCATCTACCGTCACTATGCCTCCCGTTCCAGCACACCAGACCGCCTTTCACCACCACCAGCTGCCGCCAACCTCCTCCCCCTTCCTTCCTCTTCCTCTCCAACGTGACGAGGCCGCCGGAAGCCCGCTGGATCGCTCGGAATCCGCCATGGCAACAAGTTGAGCTTCTTGCCGTCGATGACGATTTCGGCCACCATTTCGTGCACCGCCGGTCTTCATCGACTCCTTGAGCTCCGGTGATTCCAATTCTAAGCTCCTTTCGGCCTGAAATCAAGTGGATTTTGAGGTTTGAGCTAAAACTCAATTCGATTACATTAGGGTTTTCAAATTTTTTTGAGCTTTGAATTGATTGATTCATGAAAAATCCCTTCACAAATGTTGATCCTCGTAGCTTAATCTACATGTATGAATTTTTGTGGAATTTTTGGAGATTGTTTGGATTTTTGGGTATTTTTGAATATTTTAATATTATTTTCTAATTTTTGGAAATTAATTATTTAAATTATGAAATTGTGTTTTATGGTTAAATTAGGTGTTGAAATGAATTATAGGAATTTATTTGGAATTTTTATGAATTTCTATGTATTTATTTTGAATTATTTGAGTTTATGTAATTTTGGGAAAATTAGGTTAAATGTGTTTTTATTTGAATTTAATTGGTTAATTGAGTTTAATTATTGATATTATTGATAAATATGTTGAGAAAATTAATTTTGGATAATTGTATAATTTTTGGTGAATTTTTGAAGTAATTTTAGTATATTTATATATATAGGGGTATTTTGGTAATTTTACCCTAAATTGGCTAAAAATGTAATTTAATTGGTTTTAATAGTTATTTAAGGTATAAAAATGATTTCTACAAATTATTTGGTATTTTTAACTAATTAAAACTATTTTTCGTGAATTATTTTCAATTATATATATAATATACGGTTTTTCTAGTAAAATGAGTTTTTATTGGTTTTTACAGTGTTTTAAGGTTAATTACATAATTTCTATTTATAAAATGAATTTCTATGTAATAAGGGTATTTTTGGTATTTCTGAAATTGTTCTGCGTTGTGGACCCCGATCGGTAAATTATAGTCTGGAGTCTGACCGAGGGGTTGTGGTTGAGTGTTGAGCTTGTTTTCTCAAAGTGTATTTCTTTGCAGGGTCGGCTCTACTCTTTTGAGTAGAGAGATGTCCATTTTACATGGGAGGTTCTGTCGAATTTTTGGTAGAATTCTCGTAAAACGTGATATCCGGTCGAACCCTGATATCGATTCTGTGTTTAATACTCTAGATCGAATTCTAGGATTTCTATTAGGTTTATTCTAATGTCTATCATTATTTGTTTGTTTAGTTGCGTCGAGACCGAGCGCTAGTGGACCAGGCCCTTTGGACCCGTCTCGTGGAGCGCACTAGGGTGAGTTACTATACTATATATATACGCTTAGGATGCATGATTTAGAAATATATGTTTTATTTTGATTAAAATGCATAAATAATATGATTTGTATTTAAGTATATTTTTAGTTTATTTTTGGTATATATTAAATTATATGCATGCTTTGTAAATAAAATATATTTAAAATGTTTTTAAATATATTTCCAACTTAATTTATAATTTGATTGAATTCATTTGACGTATATATACTTGAAATATACCTGGTTTACTTTTAGTATATTTCTAGTATATTTATGGTTTATGTTGATATTTTATTGAACTTCATGCATCATTTATTTTTGTGAATGAATGATTTATATTATTAATGAAGGATATCGATAGAACGTGCTACCTAGTGGGCAGCACTAGGACCGAGTACGTACCGGTACGCCTATAGTATTTAGGCTATATTACTAACCATTTGTGGATATTGATTGATTATGATTATTTGATATGTGAGATATGATTTGGGTGTGATTGCTGGAGCTTGGTTGACCAAGTGTCTCGGGGCCAATCACACCGGTAGTCAGACTGCTGGAGCTCGGTTGACTTAGTGTCTCGGGGCCAGTCTACTGTCTAAATGGATTAAGTGGATATATTTGGAATAAGTGAGCCTGTGTGGCTAGAGTGTTATCTAACACTATCTGAGGTTTTCGATGTCATAGGGTTCTATTTGATCCTTCATAAAAGATGATTTTCAGATAAAATATATAAAATGATTTTATTGCATCTGTGTGTAATTGCCTGTATATATATATATTAGATATATACTGTTGACTGTATGCATTATCATTTAGTGTGTATGTATATATATTATAGTAATTCACTCAGTGAGGTATGACTCCCCTTCGTTGACAATTTTCAGGAGAGTCAACATCTTCAGACCTCAGTAGCAAGTCGATACGCTGGATTTCTTCCGCCCTGGCTTCTTTGTGTAAACTACTTACTTGAGTCTTATTTTTATAATCTAGGAACTGCAATAGTTGTGAATTAAAATGTGGGATTTCATGTATTTTATTTAAAGAGATGTATTATATTGAAACTGGATTTGTACTGAAAGATTTTATATATGTGTGATGAGATGAGATTTGATTTAAATCCAGTGATGAGAATGTTATTATTATATTTATGATTTTTATTTCCGCTGCATATAATATTGTTATTGTTATTATTTCATGTTTTATTTTATTTTTTAGGCTTGCTACGAGTTCCAGATTCGAAAGAATTCCCGTTCCCTAGCACCGGTCATGGCCCCTGTTTTGGGTCATGACAAAGTTGGTATCAGAGCAGAGTTCTGTGTCAGGGCTTAGTTATGTGAGTTGTGGCCCTAGCTTTCGAGTTGTGTTTTCTATTGAACTACTACAGTGAATTAGGTTCGAGTATGTCTTGATAAGTATTCCTTGCTTAGTTTTCTGCGTTATTCCTCCGTTGTCTATTTTGTCTGAATCTTTTCATTTGTCTTTTCAGTATGAGGAGGCGAGCGCGTGTCGCTCCACCTGTCATTGAGGCCGAGGATGATAAGTCTTTTCAGGATGAGGTTTTACCTCCTAAGCAGCCAGTTAGACGTAGAGGTCATGGCAAAGGTAGACCTCGAGGAGTGGTAGGTTGTTGTAGGCAGAGAGAGTTACAGGATGAGGAGCCTGTTGAGCCTGATTTTGATGTTCCTGTTCCTCCAGTTGTTCAGCCTGTTCAGCCTGCCTATTAACAGGGTATGTCTGACCCTGAGGCAGCTTTATTCTATGCCCGAGTTGGCAGGATTACGTTTGATGGTACTTCCGATCCGTTAGATTTCCTGCATGCGATTGAGACTAGGACTCGGACTACTCACACCGAGTACCAGCAGATCATGATCATTGAGTTATCTGTCGAGGGACCAGCTTTAGATTGGTTCATTCAGATGATCCAGCCTTATATGATGATGATGACCTGGGCTCAGTTTCGAGAGTGATTTTTGAGGAGATTCTGTCCAGAGCCTCTTCGTTTGAGCTATCATCTCCGTTTGACCAGTATTTCTCATGGAGATCGATCAGTAGAGGAGTACACCCGAGAGATTCTTCGTTTGGGTAGATATGCTGAGGATCTGATGCGAGATCAGTATTTCACGATTACTACATATGTCACTGGTTTGGGTTCTGCTTTTGCTAGTATGCCTACAACAGGCCTTACTCTCGAGTCTGTGATTGAGTTAGCCAAGGAGATTGAGCTGAGGCTAGTTAGGCAGGGAGCGATGCTTGATTATTACCAGCTAGGAGTTCAATCGAGTGGATTGCAGGCTACTCCGTATTCGAGTTTTCATGTTGGTTCGAGTAGTCAGCAGCGAGGTCCGACTCAGCAGAGTCAGAGACAGCAGCAGCGAGTGCATCGGAGCAGTAGACATGGTCATGGAGGTCAGCGTAGATCATTCAGATTTGGGTCAGGTGCTTCGAGCAGCAGCAGTGGTCATAGTTCTGGATCAGTGGCTAGTGTATGTCAGACTTGTCGTAGAGTCCATCAGGGACCGTGTTATCTAACACCACTGACATTCTTCAGATGCGGGCAGACAGGACATTTTGCCAGATCGTGTCCTTATTCCGGATATCAACAGCAGCAGATTCCACGATTCCCACAGTAGTCGATTGCTAGTGCTGCACCTGTGCCATTTCAGTTACCACCAGCTCAGCATCAGAGTTCTACTCAGTTTGTCCCACAGCAGAGTCATGGTAGAGGTACTAGAGGAGGTGCCAAAGTCATTGGCCAGGCTTCTACCAGTCAACAAGGAGGTCGAGGTCAGGCCAGAGTTTTCCATCTCACTCAGCAGGATGCTCAGGCATCTAATGCAGTCGTGGCAGGTATTGTTTCTGTTTGTTACCTGGATGCTTGGGTTTTGTTTGATCCGGGTGCCACGCATTCATTTGTTTCTCCTGTTTTTGCTTTTAAATCTTGTTGGCAAGCTTTGAGGATGGCTTTTCCTTTGTCTGTTGCCACTCCTCTGAGCGATTCTTTGGACACCGATATTGTTCTTTCTGGTTGTCCAGTTCTCGTGGGAGGTAGAGAATTAACCATTGATTTGATTTTATTGGATGTGATGGAGTTTGATGTTATTTTGGGAATGGATTGGTTATCTCAGCACTATGCCGTGGTAGATTGTAGGAATAAAGAGGTGACGTTCAGAATTCCTGGTGAAGAAGAATTTAAGTTTATTGGTGATAGGAGTTCAGCACCTCAGAATCTTATTTCTGCTATTATGGCTAGGAAGTTATTGAAGAAAGGTTATTAGGGATATTTGGCATTGGTCAGGGATACTTCAGTGGAGAAGTTGTTACTCATAGATGTTCCTATTGCTTGTGAGTTTCCTGATGTTTTTCCCAAGGAGTTGCCAGGTTTACTACCTCACAGAGAGATTGAGTTTTGTATAGATGTGGTTCCAGGTACTACTCCTATATCTATGCCACCCTATCGTATGGCTCCTGCAGAATTGAAAGAGTTGAAGGAGTAGTTGCAAGAGTTGTTGGATAAAGGTTTCATCAGACCTAGTGTTTCTCCTTGGGGTGCACCAATCTCATTTGTGAAGAAGAAGGATGGTACCCTGAGACTGTGCATTGACTACAGAGAGTTGAATAAGGTAACAGTGAAGAACAAGTATCCTCTCCCGAGGATAGATGATTTGTTTGACCAGCTACAGGGTGCACAGTTCTTTTCTAAGGTCGACTTGAGGTCGGGTTATCATCAGTTGTGTATCAGTGAATCTGATATTCCTAAGATAGTGTTCTGCTCACGATATGGCCATTATGAGTTTCTGGTGATGTCTTTTGGTTTGACTAATGCACCAGCAGCTTTTATGGATCTGATGAACAGGGTATTTAGACCGTATGTGGATCAGTTTGTAGTAGTCTTCATTGATGATATACTGGTATATTCGAGGAGTATGGAGGAGCATGTATATCACTTAAGGATTGTACTACAGACATTGAGAGATCATCAGCTTTATGCTAAATTCTCGAAGTGTGATTTCTGGATGGAGAGTGTTTCTTTTCTTGGACACGTAGTTTCTAAAGAAGGTATTCAGGTTGATCCACAAAAGATTGAGGCAGTATCTGAATGGCCTAGACCTACTTCTGTTTTAGAGATTCGAAGTTTTTTGGGTTTAGCCGGGTATTATAGGCGATTTGTGCAGGATTTTTCCAGGATAGCAGCCCCTATGACTCGCTTGACTCAGAAGAATGTTAGATTCGAGTGGTCAGAAGCTTATGAGAACAGTTTTCAGTTATTGAAGGAGAAGTTAACCACAGCGCCAGTGTTAGCTTTGCCTAATAGTGTGGATAAGTTCACAGTTTACTGTGATGCCTCTAAAATTGGTCTTGGTTGTGTGTTGATGTAGAATGGAAGGGTGATAGCCTATGCTTCGAGGCAGTTGAAGAAGCATGAGCAGAACTATCCTACACATGATCTTAAGAAAGCTGCAGTGATTTTTGCTTTGAAGATTTAGAGACATTATCTGTACGGGGTGACTTGTGAAATATTTACTGATCACAAGAGCCTTAAGTACATTTTCCAGCAGAGAGATCTGAATCTGAGGCAGAGGAGATGGTTGGAACTGTTGAAGGATTATGATTGCGAGATCTTATATCATCCAGGTAAAGCTAATATGGTAGTAGATGCCTTGAGTAGGAAGTCCTCAGGCAGTCTTGCTCACATCGGTGTTGAGAGGAGACCATTGATCCAGGAATTGCATCTGTTGGTGGATCAAGGTCTGATGATGAAGCTTAGTAGATCAGGTGGACTGCTAGCTCAATTTAAAGTACGATTTGTACTGAGGGATAGGATTAAAGCAGCTCAGAGCCGAGATCCTATTCTGGAAGAGCTTACAGAGAATGTTAGAGCAGGGAAGTTCACTGATTTCACACTCGATGATGATGGTGTGTTGTGGATCAGTGGTAGACTGTGTGTTCCTGATGTGGATGATTTGAGAGAGGAGATTTTAGAGGAAGCACATTCTACAGCCTACAGCGTTCATCCAGGTGTTACTAAGATGTACCACAATATCAGAGATCTATATTGGTGGGACGGATTGAAGAAAGATGTCATTGATTATGTTGCTAAGTGCTTGACGTGTCAGCAAGTGAAAGCCGAACATCAGAAGCCTTCTGGGAAGCTTTAGCCTCTTCCTATTCCCGAGTGGAAGTGGGAAAGGATAGCTATGGATTTTGTGGTCGGTTTACCTCATTCGAAGGATGGATACGATTCCATCTGGGTGATTGTAGATAGATTAACGAAGTCTGCACATTTCTTGCCTGTGAAAGCCACCTATTCAGTTGCTAGATTGGAGAAGTTGTATGTGAAGCATATTGTGTGCCTTCATGGAGTACCTGTGTCCATTGTGTCAGATAGAGGTTCAGTGTTTACTTCTCGTTTTTGGCAGAAGTTACAGGAAGCGATGGGCATTAGGTTGGACTTCAGTACTGCTTTTCATCCTTAGGCAGATGGCCAGTCTGAGCGGACGATCCAGACATTGGAAGATATATTGAGGATGTGTGTCTTGGATTTAGGAGGTAGCTGGGATGATCATTTATCGCTTGTTGAGTTTGCATATAATAACAGCTACCATAACAGTATTGGCATGGCACCGTACGAAGCGTTATATGGAAGGAAGTGTAGATCCCCTCTGAGTTGGGACGAGATTGGTGAGAGAGCTTTGACTGGACCTGAGATGGTTCAGGATGCTGCAGAGAAAGTTGCCTTGATTAAGCGCAGATTAGAGACCGCAGTTAGTAGACAGAAGAGTTATGCAGATCCTAGGCGCAGAGATGTGGAGTTTCAGGTTGGAGATTTTGTTTTTCTAAAAGTATCTCCGATGAAGGGTGTGATGAGATTTGGCAGGAAGGGTAAGTTAGCATCGAGATACATTGGACCGTTTGAGATTCTGGAGAGAGTTGACACTGTTGCATATCGGTTGGATTTGCCTCCGAGTATGTCACAGGTGCATCCAGTATTTCATATCTCGATGTTAAGGAAGTATATCTCAGATCCTTCACACGTGTTGCAGTCCGACAGTGTAGAAGTGAGTGAAGATTTGATGTTTTTAGAAGAACCTGTGGCGATCGTAGATTATCAAGTTCGACAGTTACGATCGAAGCAGATTCCGATGGTCAAGGTTCTGTGGCATAGCGACAGAGTCGAGGAGCATACGTGGGAGACTGAAGCTGAGATGCGAGCTTCTTACCCGTATCTCTTTCCTTATTGACCTTGTTTTCTGGAATTTGGGGATGAATTCTTGTAAGGGGGGAAGGCTGTAATATCCCGTGTTTTTAAACATTTTTACACTGTACCGGGATATGCAGTGTTAATAATTTTTGTATATACCTTACGATATTTTTACGAGTTGATATATATTTAAAACCTATTTTAATTACTGTGTCTTATTTACAGTGCTTTACGTAAAATTTTCTCGGGACTTGCATTTTCGGGGAAATTTTCACGTAAATAATTTATTATTAATTATTTTAAATATATTTTCGGACTTGCATGAACTCATACGTATTTTTAAAATACTAAATAAAGCCTATGCATGTAATTATTTAATTAGGGTTTAATATATATGACCCTAATATTTTATTATTTATTTATTAATTTATTATTATTTAATTATTTTTATTTATTTTTATATTTTAAAATATTAAATTATATGTGTGTGGTGTAAATTTAATGTGTGTGATTTTATTATTATTTTATTATATAGTATAAAGTATATATATATACATATAGATTATTAAAACAAAAGGATTTGGAAAATTACCGTTTAGCCCCTCCCTTCTCCTTCTTCTCTCTCGATCGTCTACCGTCACTGTGCTTCCCGTTCCAGCACGCCGGATCGCCTTTCGCCACCACCAGCTGCCGCCAACCTCCTCCCCCTTCCTTCCTCTTCCTCTCCGACGTGACGAGGCCGCCGGAAGCCCGCTGGATCGCTTGGAATCCGCCATGGCAGCAAGTTGAGCTTCTTGCCGTCGACGACGATTTCGGCCACCATTTCGTGCACCGTCAGTCTTCACCCACTCTTTGAGCTCTGGTGATTCCAATTCTAAGCTCCTTTCAGCCTGAAATCGAGTGGATTTTGAGGTTTGAGCTAAAACTCAATTCGATCACATTAGGGTTTTCAAATTTTTTTGAGCTTTGAATTGATTGATTCATGAAAACTCCCTTCACAAATATTGATCCTAGTAGCTTAATCTACATGTATGAATTTTTGTGGAATTTTTGGAGATTGTTTGGATTTTTGGGTATTTTTGAATATTTTAATATTATTTTCTAATTTTTGGAAATTAATTATTTAAATTATGAAATTGTGTTTTATGGTTAAATTAGGTGTTGAAATGAATTATAGGAATTTATTTGGAATTTTTATGAATTTCTATGTATTTATTTTGAATTATTTGAGTTTATGTAATTTTGGGAAAATTAGGTTAAATGTGTTCTTATTTGAATTTAATTGGTTAATTGAGTTTAATTATTGATATTATTGATAAATATGTTAAGAAAATTAATTTTGGATAATTTTATAATTTTTGGTGAATTTTTGAAGTAATTTTAGTATATTTATATATATAGGGGTATTTTGGTAATTTTACCCTAAATTGGCTAAAAATGTAATTTAATTGGTTTTAATAGTTATTTAAGGTATAAAAATGATTTCTACAAATTATTTGGTATTTTTAACTAATTAAAACTATTTTTCGTGAATTATTTTCAATTATATATATAATATACGGTTTTTCTAATAAAATGAGTTTTTATTGGTTTTTACAGTGTTTTAAGGTTAAGTACGTAATTTCTGTTTATAAAATGAATTTCTATGTAATAAGGGTATTTTTGGTATTTCTGGAATTGTTCTGCGTTGTGGTCCCCGGTCGGTAGATTGTAGTCTGGAGTCCGACCGAGGGGTTGTGGTTGAGTGTTGAGCTTGTTTTCTCGAAGTGTATTTCTTTGCAGGGTCGGCTCTACTCTTTTGAGTAGAGAGATGTCCATTTTACAGGGGAGGTTCTGTCGAATTTTTGGTAGAATTCTCGTAAAACGTGATATCCGGTCGAACCCTGATATCGATTCTGTGTTCAATACTCTAGATCGAATTCTAGGATTTCTGTTAGGTTTATTCTAATATCTATCGTTATTTGTTTGTTTAGTTGCACCGAGACCGAGGGCTAGTGGACCAGGCCCGTCGGACCCATCTCGTGGAGCGCACTAGGGTGAGTTACTATACTATATATATATGCTTAGGATGCATGATTTAGAAATATATGTTTTATTTTGATTAAAATGCATAAATAATATGATTTGTATTTAAGTATATTTTTAGTTTATTTTTGGTATATATTAAATTATATGCATGCTTTGTAAATAAAATATATTTAAAATGTTTTTAAATATATTTCCAACTTAATTTATAATTTGATTGAATTCATTTGACGTATATATACTCGAAATATACCTGGTTTACTTTTAGTATATTTCTAGTATATATATGGTTTATGTTGATATTTTATTAAACTTCATGCATCATTTATTTTTGTGAATGAATGATTTATATTATTAATGAAGGATATCGATAGAACGTGCTAACTAGTGGCCAGCACTAGGACCGAGTATGTACCGGTACGCCTATAGTATTTAAGCTATATTACTAACCATTTGTGGATATTGATTAATTATGATTATTTGATATGTGAGATATGATTTGGGTGTGATTGCTGGAGCTCGGTTGACCAAGTGTCTCGGGGCCAATCACACTAGCAGTCAGACTGCTGGAGCTCGGTTGACTTAGTGTCTCAGGGCCAGTCTACTGTCTAAATGAATTAAGTGGATATATTTGGAATAAGTGAGCCTGTGTGGCTAGAGTGTTGTCTAACACTATCTGAGGTTTTCGATGTCATAGGGTTCTATTTGATCCTTCATAAAAGATGATTTTTAGATAAAATATATAAAATGATTTTATTGCATCTGTGTGTAATTGCCTGTATATATATATATTAGATATATACTGTTGACTGTATGCATTATCATTTAGTGTGTATGTATATATATTATAGTAATTCACTCAGTGAGGTATGACTCCCCTCCGTTGATAATTTTTCAGGAGAGTCAACGTCTTCAGACCTTAGTAGCAGGTCGATACGTCGGATTTCTTCCGCCCCGGCTTCTTTGTGTAAACTACTTACTTGAGTCTTATTTTTATAATCTAGACACTGCAGTAGTTGTGAATTAAAATGTGGGATTTCATGTATTTTATTTAAAGAGATGTATTATATTGAAACTGGATTTGTACTGAAAGATTTTATATATATGTGATGAGATGAGATTTGATTTAAATCCAGTGATGAGAATGTTATTATTATATTTATGATTTTTATTTCCGCTGCATATAATATTGTTATTATTATTATTGCATGTTTTATTTTATTTTTTAGGCTTGCTACAGGTTTCGGATTCGAAAGAATTCCCGTTCCCTAACGCCGATCATGGCCCCTGTTTTGGGTCGTGACATTTTATCTTTTGTAGATCAACCTAAATACCATATTTAGACATTATGTGTCCCAGGAATGCAACACTGTCAATCCAGAAATCACACTTTAAGAATTTAGCATAAAGCTAATGTTCTCTCAGTGTTTGTAGTACTGTCCTCAAATGATATACATGTTCTTCCATACTCTTTGAATACACTGATATATCATTAATGAAGAGTACTAAAAACTGATCCATAAATGGTCTGAGCACCCTATTTATCATATCCATGAAAACAGCTGGTGCATTAGTTAACCAGAAGGACATCACCAAAAACTCATAATGACTATATTGAGTGTGGAATGTCATTTTAAGAACATCGACTTTACTAATTCGCAACTGATGATGGCCTATTCTCAAAATAATCTTGGAAAAGAACTGTGCACCCTAAAGCTAATCAAATAAATCATCTATCCTCATAAGAGGATACTTATTATTAATCATCACCTTATTCAGCTCTCTGTAATCGATGCATAATCTGAGTGTATCATCCTTCTTCTTCACAAACAGGACTAGTGCAGCCCAAGGAGAAGTGCTGGGTTTAACAAAACCCTTGTCCAATACATTTTGTAACTGCTCCTTTAATTCCTTCAACTTTACAAGAGCCATTCTATAGGGCGGCATCAAAATAAGAGTTATGCCTAGGACCACATATATATAGAATTCAATCTCTCTATGAGGTGGTAAACCTGACAACTCATAAGGAAAGACATTATAGAATTGAAATGCTACTGGCACATCTGAGAGAGACATCTTCTCCATTGAAGTATCCCTAACTAGTGCTACCACGACCCAAAATAGGGGGCCGTGACTAGCGCTAGGGAACGGAAATTCTTTTGAATCCGGAACCCGTAGCAAGCCTTTAAAATAAAATAAAAGTGTGCAACATATATTAAAATAAATAAAACATTATGCAATGGAATTAAATCTCATAAATAAAATAATAATCCATTAACTCTTTTAATAACACAAAATCCATTTCATATAACATAAATCCTTAAATACAAATTCTTGGTTCAAACTTTTAAAATTTAAATCTCAAACATATATAATACATACAGCTCACTGAAATAATTACTGCAGTGTCTAGAATACAAAATAAACTCAAGTAAGCAGTTTACATAATAAGGCCGAGGTGGAAGAAATCCGGCGTAAAGGTTTGCTACTGATGTCTGAGGATGAAGACTCTCCTGAAAAATGTCAACAGAGGGGAGTCATACCTCACTGAGTGAATTGTTATAATATAGATACATGCATAACTAAATGACAAATGCAAACACTCAATAGTATATATAATAAATATATATATAAGCAAATACACACAGATGCAACAAAAAATCATTTTATATATATAACACTGAAAAATACCCGTTTATGAAGGATCAAATAGAACCCTAAATGATCGCAATCTCAAATAGTGTTAGACAACACTCTAGCCATACGATTCACTTATTCCAATTAAATTCACTTGTTCCATTTGGACAGTAGACTGGCCTTGAGACACTAAATCAACCAAGCTCCAACAGTCTGACTGTCAGTGTGATTGGGCCCGAGACACTTGGTGAACCGAGCTCCAGCAATCACACTCTCAATTCACATCTCACATCAATTAAGTCAAATCAATCAAGTCTTAATCCATAAATAGGTTAGTAATTTAACCTAAATCCTATCATCGTACCGGTACTTACTCGATCCTAGTGTTGCCCACTAAGTAGCACGTTCTATTGATATCCTTCATTTAAAATAAACTCATCCATTCATAAAATAAATGATGCAAGACATTAATTAAAATGACAATATAAACCATATATATGCTAGAAATATACCAAAAATAAACCAAGTATATTTCGAGTATATATATGTTAAACAGATTCAGTGTAATTACAAAATAAACCAGAAATAAACTATATATATATATACTTAAAAAAATTTAAGTATAAATCATGGATAAAACATGTATTTAATTCAAAATATACCAAAAATATACTAAAATATACCTAAAGTATACCTAAGCATTTATTAAATCATTTATGCATAATTCATAAAATTGAAACATACATTTTCTAAAAACATGCATCCTAATACACGTATATATAAAGTAACAACTCACAATTGTGCATCCTCGAGACGGGTCCGACGGGCCTGGTCCACTAGGCCTCGGTCTCGGTGCAACTAAACAAGTAAATGACAACACAAAATTAGAATAAATCTAACAAAATTTCTAGAGACTCGATCTAAAATACCGAACACAGACTAGGAATAGGGATTTGATCGAATGTCACGTTTTACAAGAATTCTACCGAAAATTTGGCAGAACCTCCCCTGTAAAATGGACATCTCTCTACTCAGAAAGTAAAGTCGGTCCTGCAAGAAAACACACTTCGAGTATATATAGTCACACAAACCCTCGGTCGGACTCCCAAACTACAATTCCACCAATTGAGGTTCACAATTCACGAGATATACACAAAATACATAAAAATTCCAAAAATACCAAAAATACCCTTTATATACCAAAATATAACAATTTAGGTATTTAAAACACTAAAAATAATTATTTTACCCATTTTTTCCTAAAAACCTAATTTTAATAAAATATTATAAAAAAATCAACAATTCTCGATAAATTCACAAATATTAACCGAAATTCATTTTATAAATCCAAATTACATAATTAGCCCAAAAACATGTTAAAAATCATTAAAACTCATTTATTTACAAAAATAGTATATTATATATAATTTGAAATTAAATTTCAAAAAATAGTTTTAATTAGTTAAAAATACTAAATAATTTGTAAAAATCATTTTTATACCTCAAATAATTATTAAAACCAATTTAACTTAATATTCAACCAATTTATTATCAAATTACCAAAATACCCCTAATATATATAAATTCACATAATATACTATAATTATTCAAAAATTCACTAAAAATAATATAATTGCTCAAAAATTATTTTCTCAACATATAATTCAATAAAATCAATAATTATACTCAATTAATTATTTAATTTAACAAAATACTTATTTAACCTATATTTCCAATATTCACCTAAACTAAATAAAATCATAATAATTACACAAAAATCACAAAAATTACAAATTAATTTCTAATATTAATTTCAACCTCTACAAACACCAAAAATCACAAATTATTTAATTAATTTACGAAAATTAGAAAATATTAATAAAATAATAAAAAATTCATAAAAATCAAAATAAATTCTAAAAATTCCACAAAAATTACAGGATGTAGATTGAGCTACTAGAAGAAACTTTTGTGAAGGAATTAAGCTTGAATCATCAAGATTGAAGTTCAAAAAAATTAAGAAGCAAAAGAGGCCGAAATTGAAACTAAGCTTAAATCCTTACCAAATCGAGTTTTCAAGCTTCCAGAAGCTGAGAATCAGCTTCTTTGGAGTTCTAGGAGTAAAAACACACAAGAATCATAAAAAATGGTGGTCGAACGAAGGAGAACGGAGTTAGTGAAATCTCTCAGGTTTTCGATAAAGAAACGGCCAAACGATGTCGGAAATGGGTGAAAGAGGTGGCGGAGCAGCTAGGGAAGGCGGTGGCATGCCGGCAAGCACACTAAATTGAGGGGATCGGCATTTACAGTGGTGATGGTGAAAGGAGGGGCGTCAGGTGTGGGAGGTTGAAGACGATGGCAAGAATGGTAATTTTGCATAAGTTTATATATATATATATATATATATATATATATATATATATATATATATATATATATATATATATATATATATATATATATATAACATTATCACTTTATATTAAATATATACTAATATTATATCTTAAAATAATCCCACACCACTAAAAATAAATATATACATATACATATACAAACGCATATATCACATATATTAATAATAATGAAAGTTATATACATATATATAGTTAGATAATAAACCCTAAATAGTGTTAATAATATGTATATATATGCATGTATATGTATATATATTAATATGCGAAAATATAACCATGCAT
This sequence comes from Mallotus nudiflorus, assembly GCA_947683625.1. Lineage (NCBI taxonomy): Eukaryota > Viridiplantae > Streptophyta > Magnoliopsida > Malpighiales > Euphorbiaceae > Mallotus > Mallotus nudiflorus. The sequence continues at coordinate 697,198 of CANTUR010000763.1, forward strand.
AAAGTCATGCAATTTAATAAAATAAGCTAGCGTAAATAAATAAATAATTAATTAGGTTTTATTTTCCCAAAATATAAATCTCGGGAAAATTTTACGTAGAAAACTTAAAATAATTAAAAATTAACTTTAATTATTAATAAAATAACTAAATAGTCAAATATATATATATATTAAAATTATTAATACTGCATATCCCGATGCAGTATAAAAATATATAAAATCTCGGGTTATTATAGTCTTCCCCCCTTACAAGAATTCGTCCCCGAATTCTAAAAAAAGAAGAAATACAAAATCAAAAAGGAAAGATATACGGGTAAGAAACTCGCATCTCGGTTTCAGTCTCCTATGTATGCTCCTCTACCTTGTTGCTACGCCATAAAACTTTGACCATCGGAATCTATTTCGAATGCAACTGTCGAACTTGATAGTCAACGATCGCCACAGGTTCTTCTATGAACGTTAGATCTTCATTTACTTCCAGGCTATCGGGCTGCAACACGTGCGAAGGGTCTGAAACGTACTTCCTCAGCATCAAGATATGAAATACTGGATGCACTTGAGACATACTCTGATGCAAAGCCAACCAATATGCAATAGTGCCAACTCTCTCTATAATCTTAAACAGTCCGATATATCTCGGTGCTAACTTACCCTTTCTTCCAAATCTCATTATACCCTTCATCAAAGACACCTTCAGAAAAATAAAGTCTCCAACTTGAAATTCCACATCTTTATGCCTAGGATCCGTATAGCTCTTCTGCCTGCTAACTACGGTCTCTAGTATATGCTTGATCACAGCAACCTTCTCTGTAGCATCCTGAACCATCTCAGGTCTAGTCAAAACTCTCTCACCAATCTCCTCCTAACTCAGAGGGGATCTACACTTCCTTTCGTACAAAGCCTCATATGGTGCCATTCCAATACTGCTATGGTAGCTGTTATTATATGTAAACTCTACGAGTGGCAAATGATCATCCCAGCTACCACCCAAATCCAAAACACACATCCTCAACATATCTTCCAGTGTCTGGATCGTCCTCTTACACTGACCATCTGTCTGAGGATGAAAAGCAGTACTGAAGTCTAACCTAGTGCCCATTGCTTCCTGCAACTTCTGCTAAAAATGTGAGGTAAATACTAAACCTCTGTTTGACATAATGGACACAGGTACTCCATGAAGGCACACAATATGCTTCATATACAGCTTCGCCAGTCTAGCTACATAATAGGTGGCTTTCACAGGCAAGAAATGTGTAGACTTAGTCAACCTGTCTACAATCACCCAGATGGAATTGTATCCATCCTTAGAATGAGACAAACCACAAAGTCCATAGCTATCCTTTCCCACTTCCATTCAGGAATAGGAAGAGGTTGAAGCTTCCCAGAAGGCTTCTGATGCTTAACTTTTACTTGCTGACACATCAAGCATTTAGCAACATAATCAGTGACATCCTTCTTCAATCCATCCTACCAGTACACGTCTCTGATATTGTGGTACATCTTAGTGACACCTGGATGTATGCTATAGGCTGTAGAATGTGCTTCCTTTAGGATCTCTTCTCTCAAATTATCCACATCAGGAACACACAATCTACCACTGATCCATAAAACACCATCATCATTGAGTGTGAAATCAGTGAACTTCCCTACTCGGACATTCTCTACAAGCTCTTCTAGAATAGGATCTCGACTTTAAGCTGCCTTAATCCTATCTCTCAGTACAGATCGCACCTTAAACTGAGCTAGCAGTCCACCTGATTTACTAATCTTCATCATCAGACCTTGATCCACCAACAAATGTAACTCCTGGATCAACGGTCTCCTCTCCATACTGATATGAGCAAGACTGCGTGAGGATTTCCTACTCAAGGCATCTGCTATGATATTAGCCTTGCTTGGATGATATAAAATCTCATAGTCATAATCTTTCAACAGTTCCAACCATCTCCTTTACCTCAAATTTAGATCTCTCTGCTCGAAAATGTACTTAAGGCTCTTGTGATCAGTAAAAATCTCACAAGTCACCCCATATAGATAATGTCTCCAGATCTTGAGAGCAAAGATCACTGCATCCATCTTAAGGTCGTGTGTAGGATAGTTATGCTCATGCTTCTTCAACTGCCTCGAAGCATAGGCTATCACCCTACCATTCTGCATCAACACACAACCTGGGCCAACTCTAAAGGCATCACAATACATTGTGAACTTGTCCATACCATTAGGCAAAGCTAACACTGGGGCTGTGGTCAACTTCTCCTTCAATAATTGAAAACTATTCTCACAAGCTTCAGACCACTCAAATCTTACATTCTTCTGAGTCAAGTGAGTCATAGGAGCTGCAATTCTGGAAAAATCTTGTACAAACCTCCTATAATACCCGGCTAAACCTAGAAAACTCTGAATCTTCATAACTGAAATCGGTCCTAGGCCACTTAGACACTGCCTCAATCTTCTGTGGATCCACTTGGATACCTTTTTTAGACACCACGTGTCTAAGAAAAGCAACACTCTCTATCTAGAAATCACACTTCGAGAATTTAGTATAAAGCTGATGTTCTCTCGAGTGTCTGTAGTACAGTCCTCAAGTGATATACATGCTCCTCCATACTCCTCGAATACACCAGTATATCATCGATGAAGACTACCATAAACTGATCCACATATGGTCTGAATACCTTGTTCATCAGGTCCATAAAAGCTACTGGTGTGTTAGTCAAGCCAAAAGACATCACCAGAAACTCATAATGGCCATATCGAGTGCGGAATGCCATTTTAGGAACATCGGCTTTGCTGATCCACAACTGATGATAACCCGACCTCAGATCAATCTTAGAAAAGAACTATGCACCCAGTAGCTGATCAAACAAGTCATTCATCCTCAGGAGAGGATACTTGTTCTTCACTGTCACCTTGTTCAGCTCTCCATAGTCAATGCACAATCTCAGGGTACCATCCTTCTTCTTCATGAATAGGACTGGTGCACCCCAAGGAGAAACACTAGGTTTAATGAAACCCTTATCCAACAACTCTTGCAATTGCTCCTTCAACTCTTTCAACTCTACAGGAGCCATTTTGTAGGGTGGCATAGAGATAGGGGGTAGTGCCTGGAACCACATCTATACAGAACTCAATCTCTCTGTGAGATGGTAAACCTGGCAACTCCTTAGGGAAAAACATCAGGAAACTCACAGGAAACAAGAACATCTGTGATTGATAACTTCTCCATTGAAGTATCCCTAACCAATGCCAAATATCCCTGACAATCTTTCCTCAGCAACTTCCTAGCCGTAATAGCAGAAATGAGATTCTGAGGTGCTGAACTCCTATCACCCATAAACTTAAATTCTTCTTCACCAGGAATTCTGAAAGTCACATCTTTACTCCGACAATCCACCATGGCATAGTGCTAAGATAACCAATCCATACCCAGAATGACATTAAACTCCATCACGTTCCACAGAATCAAATCAGCAAATAATTCTCTACCTCCAATAAGAACTATACAACCATAAAGAACAACATCAATGTCCAAAAAATCACTTAGAGGAGTGGTGATAGACAAAGGAAAAACCATCCTCGAAGCTTGCCAATAAGACTTGGAAGCAAAAATAGGAGAAACGAACGAATGTGTGGCACCCGGATCAAACAAAACCCGTGCATCCAGGTAACAGACAGAAACAATACCTGCCATGACTGCATTGGATGCCTGAGCATCCTACTGAGTGAGATGGAAGACTCTGGCCTATCCTCTACCTCCCTACTGGCTGGTAGAAGCCTGGCCAACACCTTTGCACCTCCTCTAGTACCTCTACCATGACCCTGATGGGGAACAAGTTGAGTAGAACTCTGATGCTGGGCTGGAGGCAACTGAAAAGGAACGGGTGCAGCACTAGCAATCGACTGCTAAGGAAATCACAGAATCTACGGCTGCTGATACCCTGAATTAGGACACGATCTAGTAAAATGTCTCATTTACCCGCATCTGAAACATGTTAGCGGTATCATATAACACGATCCCTAATGGACTCTGCCACGGGTCTGACATACACTGGCAGCTGACCTAGAACTACATCCACTGCTGCTGCTCGAAGCACCTAACCTGAGTCTAAATGGTCCACGCGAACCTCCACGGCCATGTCTACTACTCTGATGTACCCACTGCTGCTATCTCTGACTTTGCTGGGCTGGACCTCTCTACTGACTACTTGAACCAATTGGAAACTCGAGTATGGAGTAGTATGGAATCCACCCGACTGAACACCCAACTAGTAATAATCAGGCATAGCTCCCTGCCTGACTAGCCTTAGCTCAATCTCCTTGGCTAACTCAATCACTGACTCCAGAGTAACGCCCACTGTAGGTATACCAGAAAATGCAGAACCCAATCCGGTGACATATGTGGTGATTGCGAAAGTACTGGTCTCGCATCAGATCCTCTACATATCTGCCAAGCCAAAGGAACTCTCAAGTATACTCCTCAACAGATCTATCACTGTGAGAAATACTGGTCAACCAGAGTCGATAACTCATGCAAAGCGGCTCTGGGCAGAATCTCCTCATAAATCACTCTCTGAACTGAGCCCAGGTCATCATCATTATATATGGTTGGATCATTTGGATAAACTAGTCCAGGGCTAGTCCCTCAACAGAAAGCTCGACTATCATGATCCACTGGTACTCGGTGTGAGCAGTCCGAGTCCTAGTCTCGATCGTGTGCAGAAAATCCAAAGGATCGGACGTCCTATCAAAGGCAATCCTGCCAACTCTGGCATAGAATAGAGCTGCCTCAGGGTCAGACATACCTTGCTGATAGGCAAGTTGAATAGGCTGAACTATCGGAGGTAAAAGAACATCCTCGTACTCAAGCTCTACAAGCTCCTCATCTTGTAACTCTCTTTGTCTACTTTGACCTGCCGCTCCTCGAGGTCTACCTCTGCCACAACCTTTATGCCTAACTGGTAGCTCAGGAGGTAAAATCTCATCTTGAAAGGACTCATCATCCTCAGCCTCAAAGACCGGTGGAGCGACACGCGCTCGCCTCCTCATTCTAAAAAGACAAACAAAAGAATTCAGACAAAACAGACAATAGAGGATAACGTAGAAAACTAAATCAAGGAATACTCATCAAGACACACTCGAACCTAATTCACTGCAGTAGTTTCAAAAGAGAAACGAAACACTGAAAAACTAGGGCCACAACTCACATAACTAAGGCCATGACACATAACTCTGCTTTGATACCAACTTTGTCATGACCCAAAACAGGGGGCCATGACCGGCGCTAGGGAACGAGAATTCTTTCGAATCCGAAACTTGTAGCAAGCCTTTAAAATAAAATAAAAGCATGCAACATATATTAAAATAAATAAAACATTACGCAGCGGAATTAAATCTCATAAATAAAATAATAATCCATCAACTCTTTTAATAACACAAAATCCATTTCATATAACATAAATCCTTTAATACAAATTCTCGATTCAAACTTTTAAAATTTAAATCTCAAACATATATAATACATACAGCTCATTGAAACAACTACTGTAATGTCTAGAATACAAAAACTCAAGTAAGCAATTTACACAATAAGGCCGGGGGTGGAAGAAATCCGGCATAAAGGTCTGCTACTGAGGTCTGAGGATGAAGACTCTCCTAAAAAATGTCAACAGAGGGGTGTCAGACCTCATTGAGTGAATTTTTATAATATATATATACATGCATAACTAAATGACAAATGCAAACACTCAATAGTATATATAATAAATATATATACAAGCAAATACACACAGATGCAACAAAAAAATCATTTTATATATATAACACTAAAAAATACCCGTTTATGAAGGATTAAATAGAACTCTAAATGATCGTAATCTCAAATAGTGTTAGACAACACTCCAGCCATATGGCTCACTTATTCCAAATAAATTCACTTGTTCTATTTGGACAGTAGACTAGCCCCGAGACACTAAGTCAACCAAGCTCTAGCAGTCTGACTGTCAATGTGATTGGCCCCAAGACACTTGGTCAACCGAGCTCCAGCAATCATATTCTCAAATCACATCTCACATCAATCAAGTCTTAATCCATAAATAGGTTAGTAATTTAACCTAAATTCTATCATCGTACCGGTACGTACTCGGTCCTAGTGCTGCCCACTAGGTAACACGTTCTGTTGATATCCTTCATTTAAAATAAACCCATCCATTCATAAAATAAATGATGCATGACATTAATTAAAATGACAATATAAACCATATATATACTAGAAATATACCAAAAATAAACCAAGTATATTTTGAGTATATATATGTTAAATAAATTCAGTTTAATTACAAAATAAACCAGAAATAAACTATATATATATATAATATATACTTAAAACAATTTAAGTATAAATCATGGATAAAACATGTATTTAATTCAAAATATACCAAAAATATACTAAAATATACCTAATCATTTATTAAATCATTTATGCATAATTCATAAAATTTAAACATACATTTCTAAAAACATGCATCCTAATACACGTATATATAAAAGAACAACTTATAATTATGCACTCCTCGAGACTGGTCCGACGGGCCTGGTCCACTAGGCCTCAGTCTCGGTGTAACTAAACAACTAAATGACAACATGAAATTAGAATAAATATTACGAAATTTCTAGAGACTCGATCTAAAAAATCGGACACAGACTAGGAATAGGGATTTGACTGAATGTCACATTTTACGAGAATTCTACCGAAATTTCGACAGAACCTTCCTTGTAAAATGGACATCTTTGATCCTATAAGAAAACACACTTCGAGTATATATAGTCACACAACCCCTCGGTTGGACTCCCAAACTATAATTCCACCGACCGAGGTTCACAATTCATGAGATATACACAAAATATAAAAAAATTCCAAAAATACCCTTTATATACCAAAATATAGCAATTTAGGTATTTAAACACTAAAAATAATTAATTTACCGATTTTTACCTAAAAACCCTAATTTTAATAAAATATTATAAAAAGATCAACTATTCTCGATAAATTCACAAATATTAACCAAAATTCATTTTATAAATCCAAATTACATAATTAGCCCAAAAACATGTTAAAAATCATTAAAAACTCATTTATTTACAAAAATAGTATATTATATATAATTTGAAATTAAATTTTGAAAAATAGTTTTAATTAGTTAGAAATACTAAATAATTTGTAAAAATCATTTATATACCTCAAATAATTATTAAAACCAATTTAACTTAATATTCAACCAATTTATTATCAAATTACCAAAATACCCCAAATATATATAAATTCACATTATATAGTATAATTATTCAAAAATTCACTAAAAATAATATAATTGCTCAAAAAATTATTTTCTAAACATATAATTCAATAAAATCAATAATTATACTCAATTAACCATTTAATTTTAACAAAATACTTATTTAACCTATATTTCCAATATTCACCTAAACTAAATAAAATTATAATAATTACACAAAAGTCACAAAATTACAAATTAATTTCTAATATGAATTTAAAGCTCTATAAACACCAAAAATCACAATTTCACAAATTATTTAATTAATTTATGAAAATTAGAAAATATTAATAAAATAATAAAAAATTTACAAAAATCAAAATAAATTCTAAAAATTTGACAAAAATTATAGGATGTAGATTGAGCTACTAGAAGCAACTTTTGTGAAGGAATTAAGCTTGAATCATCAATATTGAAGTTCAAAAAAATCAAGAAGCAAAAGAGGCCGAAATTGAAACTAAGCTTAAATCCTTACCACATCGAGTTTTTAAGCTTCCAGGAGCTGAGAATTGGCTTCTATGGAGTTCTAGGAACAAAACCACACTAGAATCATAAAAAACGGTGGCCGGACGAAGGAGAACGGAGTTGGTGAAATCTCTCAGGTTTCCGGCAAAGAAATGGCCAAACGACGCCGAAAATGGGTGGAAGAGGTGGCGGAGCAGCTGGGGAAGGTGGTGGCACACCGGCAAGCACACTGAATGAAGGGGATCAGTGTTTACAGTGGTGATGGTGAAGGGAGGGGCGTCAGGTATGGGAGGTTGAAGACGATGGCAAGAATGGTAATTTTGCATAAGTTTTATATATATATATATATATAACATTATCACTTTATATTAAAATATACTAATATTATATCTTAAAATAATCCCACACCACTAAAAACAAATATATACATATACATACACATATATCACATATTTTAATAATAATGAAAGTTATATACATATATATAGTTAGATAATAAACCCTAAATAGTGTTAATAATATGTATATATATGCATGTATATGTATATATATTAATATGCAAAAATATAACCATGCATGAAGTCATGCAATTTAATAAAATAAGCTAGCGTAAATAAATAAATAATTGATTAGGTTTTATTTTCCTAAAATATAAATCTCGGGAAAATTTTACGTAGAAAACTTAAAATAATTAAAAATTAACTTTAATTATTAATAAAATAACTAAATAGTCAAATATATATATATATATATATATATATATATATTATATATATATATATATTAAAATTATTAATATTGCATATCCCGATGCAGTATAAAATATATAAAATCTCGGGTTATTACAAGTGCTAACTATCCTTAACAACCTTTCCTTAGCATCTTCCTAGACGTGATAGTGGAGATAAGATTCTGAGGTGCAGAACTCTTGTCACCCATAAACTTAAACTCTTCATCATTTAGAATTCTGAAAATCATCTCTTTACTCTGACAACTAACAGTGGCATAGTGCTGAGACAACCCATCCATTCCAAGGATCATATCAAAATCCATTCTCAAAATCACATCAAGTTAATTACACCCAAAAGGAATGAATTCATGAATAACTCTCTAAATTTCAGTCCTCAACTTAGATGATAATATACTAAACTTAATCATGTAACATACAGTTCTACCAGTCTCCTCTTATACACTATCATGTTTACAACATGACACGACATATTGAAGAGTTCACAAGTATTCTTCTTAATTAACAGCTCTTTTCTTACTCTATGCAATAATCGCCACATGTAATTATCCCTCCTTAAAAGTGGATGGAAGTATTTTAGAAATCACTCTTTAAACTCCAATCATGTCACAATAGTCACATAAAGCTAATTTGATTACATGCACCAATCTTATGCTATAGTCAAAACTGACAACTTCACCATTAAGAGTACAAAAGTGTTATGTCCGCATTAAACATCTTCTAATTCCTTCATCAAATCATATTTCAAATAATTTTCATCCTTGGTTAAGTGCTACCAATTTCTCATTAACCTTGTCTATCCCAACCATAAATGTTGCAAGTTCGAGTTCAAAGGTGTCACGACCCAAAACAAGGGCCATGACTGGTGCTAGGGGAATGGGAATTCTTTCGAATCCGGAACCCGTAGCAAGCCTAAAAATAAAATAAACATGCAATAGTAATAATAATATCACAATTAAATAAGTTACTATACAGCGAAATAAAATCATAAATATCAAAATAATATCCATATCTCATATATAGATAAATCCTTTGAATACACATCCAGTTCAAATTCTTAAAATACATATCTCGTATAAATACAATACATCAAACCCATAATTAATTTACAACTACTGCAGTGTCTAGATTATAAAAATAAAACTCAAGACTCAGATAAGCAGTTTACATAAAGAAGTCGGGGCGAAAGAAATCTGGCATACAGGCCTGCTACTGAGGTCTGAAGACGATGACTCTCCTAAAAAATAGTCAACGGAGGGGAGTCAGACCTCACTGAGTGAATTACTATAATATATATACATGCATACTAAATGTCAATGCATACAATCAAAGTATATATAACATGTATATATACAAGCAAATACACACAGATGTAATAAATTCATTTTATATATTTTTATTAAAAATCATAGTTCATGAAGGATTAAATAGAACCCTAGAATATCGCAACCTCAAACAGTGTTAGACAACACTCTAGCCATACAGGCTCACTTATTCCAATAAATGATCACTTGATCCATTTAGATAGTAGACTGGCCCCGAGACACTAAGTCAACCGAGCTCCAGCAGTCTGACTGTCAGTGTGATTGGCCCCGAGACACTTGGTCAACTGAGCTCCAGCAATCACACCCAAATCACATCACACATCAAATAATCAATTCTCATCAATATCCTCAAATAGGTTAGTAATATAGCCTAAATGCTATAAGCGTAACGATACATACTCGGTCCTAGTGCTGCCCACTAGGCAGCACGTTCTATTGATATCCTTCATTAATAAATATAAAACATTCATTCACAAATAAATGATGCATGAATTTAAATAAAATAACATTATAAACCATATATATACTGGAAATATACCAAAAGTAAACTAGGTATATTTCGAGTGTATATACGTCAAACAAATCCAATCAAATTACAAAATAAGCTAGAAATGTATTTAAAAACATTTTTAACATAAATGGTTAATAAAGCATGCATATAATTTAATATATACCAAAAATAAACCAAAAGTAAACTAAAAATAAACTTAAGTACTAATCAAATTATTTATGCATATTTAATCAAAATAAAACATTCATTTCTAAATCATGCACCTTAAAGCATATATATATAGAATAGTAACTCACACTTAGTGCGCTCCTCGAGATAGGTTCGACGGGCCTGGCCCACTAGCCCTCAGTCTCGACGTAACTAAACAAACAATAAATAACAGACATCAGAATAAATCTAATAGAAATTCCTAGAAACTCGATCTAGAATATTAGACACAGAAACATAATTAGAGTTTGACCGGACATTACGTTTTACGAGAATTCTATCGAAAATTCGATAGAACCTCCCCTGTAAAACGGACATCTCTTTACTCAAAGAGTAGAGCCGGCCCTGCAAAGAAATACACTTTGAAAAATAGACACAGAATTACATCACCACCCCTCGGTCGAACTCCAAACTATAGTCTACCGACCAGGGTCAACAATTCATAAAATAACATAAAAATACCAAAAATGTCCTTATATATATAAATATACTAAAATTACTTCAAAAATTCACCAAAAATAATATAATTGTCCAAAATTAATTTTCTCAAAATATTTATTAATAATATCAATAATTAAACTCAATTAACTAATAATTTCAATTAAAAACACAATTAACCTAATTTTCCAAAATTACATAAACTAATTAAATTCAAAATAAATACATAGAAATTCATAAAAATTCCAAATAAATTTCTATAATTCATTTTAACACCTATATTTATCATAAAACACAATTTCATAATTTAATTAATTAATTTTTGAAAATTAGAAAATAATAATAAAATATTCAAAAATACCCAAAAATCAAAATAATCTCTAAAAATTCCATAAAAATTTACACATATAGATTAAGCTAAGGGGAATAACATTTGTGAAGGAATTTTTCATGAATCAATCAAATTGAAGTTCAAAAAAATCAAGAACCCCAATAGGCCGAAATCGAAAAATCGAAACCTAAGCAAATCAAGACCATTTTAAGTGAAACAAAGCTTGGAATCACAATCACCGGAGCTCAAGGAGAAGAAAGAGACTGGCGGTGTCGAAAACGGTGGCCAGAATCATCGTGAACGATGTTAGCTTCCACTCACGGCTTTCTGGCCAAAAATGGCTTCCAGACGCCGGAAACAGCTGCAGCAGGCAACGGGGAAGGCTGAGGAAGGAGGGTGGCATGCCGGGAGGTCAGACCCAAAACAGGGTCCATGACTGGCGCTAGGGAATAGGAATTCTTTCGAATCCGGAACCCGTAGCAAGCCTAAAAATAAAATAAAACATGCAATAGTAATAACAATATATAATGCAGCGGAAATAAAAATCATAAATATAATAATAACATATGCACCAACTGGATTTAAATCAAATCCTCATCATCACATATATATAAACTCTTTTAATACAAATCCAGTTCAAATATAATACAACATCTCTTTAAATATTTAATGACTACTGCAGTGTCTAGATAAAATAAATCTCAAGACTCAGGGAAGTAGTTTACACAAAGAAGCCGGGGCGGAAGAAATCCGGCGTACAGGCCTACTACTGAGGTCTGAAGACAATGACTCTCTTGAAAAATGGTCAACAGAGGGGAGTCAGACCTCACTGAGTGAATTACTATAATATATATACATGCATACTAAATGACAATGCATACAATCAACAGTATATATCTAATATGTATATATACAGGCAATACACACAGATGCAATAAAATCATTTTTTTTATATATTTTTATTAAAATCATCGTTTATGAAGGATCAAATAGAACCCTATGATATCACAACCTCAAACAGTGTTAGACAACACTCTAGCCATACAGGCTCACTTATTCCAAATATATCCACTTAATCCATTTAGAAGTAGACTGGCCCCGAGACATAAAGTTAATCGAGCTCCAACAGTCTGACTGCCAGTGTGATTGGCCCCGAGACACTTGATCAACCAAGCTCCAGCAATCACACCTCCAAACCATATCTCACACATCAAATAATCATACTCAATCAATATCCACAAATGGTTAGTAATATAGCCTAAATGCTATAAGCGTACCGGTACGTACTCGGTCCTAGTGCTGCCCACTAGGTAGCACGTTCTATTGATATCCTTCATTAAAATATAAACCATACATTCATAAATACATGATGCATGAATTTAATCAAAATAGCAACATAAACCATATATATACTAGAAATATACCAAAAGTAAACTAGGTATATTTCGAGTATATATACTGTCATATTCGATTAATTTACAAATTAAGCTAGAAATATATTTAAAAACATTTTAAGTATAATGTATTAACAAAACATGCATATAATTCAAATATACAGGAAATAAACCAAAATAAACTAAAAATAAACTTAGGTAATAATTAAATTATTCATGCATAAATAATCAAAATAAAACATATTTTTCTAAATCATGCACCCTAAACATATATATATATAACATAGTAACTCACACTTAGTGCGCTCCTTGAGATGGATCTGACGGGCCTGGTCCACTAGCCCTCGGTCTCAGGCGCAACTTAACAAACAATAATGACATAAATCAGAATAAACCTAACAGAAAATCCTAGAACTCGATATAGAATATTAAACACTGAATCGAAATTAGGGTTCGACCGGACATCACGTTTTACGAGAATTCTATCAAAAATTCGACAGAACCTCCCCTGTAAAATGGACATCTCTCTACTCAAAGAGCAGAGCCGACCCTACAAAGAAACACACTTCGAAAAATAGGCTCAACCACTCATCCACAACCCCTCGGTCGGACTCCAAACTACAGTCTACTGACCCGGGTCCACAATCACAGAACAATTTCAGAAATACCAAAAATACCCTTATAACATAGAAATTCATTTTATACGTAGAAATTACATAATTAACCTTTAAACACAGTAAAAATCGATAAAAACTCATTTTATTAATAAATCATATATTATATATATAATTGAAAATAATTCATGAAAAATAGTTTTAATTAGTTAAAAATACTAAATAATTTGTAGAAATCATTTTTATACCTTAAATAACTATTAAAAACCAATTAAATTACATTTTTAGCTAATTTTGTGTAAAATTACCAAAATATCCATATATATATAAATATACTAAAATTACTTCAAAATTCACCCAAAAATAGTATAATTATCCAAATTAATTTTCTCCACATATTTATCGATAATATTAATAATTAAACTCAATTAACCAATTAATTTCAATTAAAAACACAATTAACCTAATTTTCCCAAAATTACATAAACCTAAATAATTCAAAATAAATACATAGAAATTCATAAAAATTCCAATTAAATTCCTATAATTCATTTCAACACCTATATTTATCATAAAACAAAATTTCATAATTTATTTAATTAATTTCTGAAAATTAGAAAATAATATTAAAATATTCAAAAATACCCAAAAATCAAAATAATCTCCAAAAATTCCAAAAAAATTTATACATGTAGATTAAGCTAAGGGGAACAACATTTGTGAAGGGATTTTTCGTGAATCAATCAAATTGAAGTTCAAAAAATTCAAGAACCCTAATAGGCTGAATTCGAAAAATCAAAACCTAAGCAAATAAAGACCATTTAAGCTCAAACCAAAGCTAGAATCACACTCACCGGAGCTCAAGGAGAAGAAAGAGACCGACGGTGTCAAAAATGGTGGCCAAAAATGTCGTGATCGACGGTGAAGAAGAATTCGGCTTCTCCGGCCAAAACCGACCTCCAAACGCTGGAAACGGCTGCTACAGGCGACGAGGAAGGCTGAGGAAGGTGGTGGCACGCTGGACGGCACACCAACGGCAAGGAATCGACGTGACAGACGGCGGAACGACGATGGGAGCAAATCGGGGAAGAAGGAGGCGCTCGGGGGCAATTCGATAATTTTCCAAAAGTTGATTTTTTTGACTTATAATATGTATATATATATACTTTATACTATATAATAAAATAATATTAAATTGCACACATTAAATATACACCACACACTTAATATTTAATATTTTAAAATTTAATAATAAATAAAAATAATTAAATAACAATAAAATAAATAAACAATTAATAAAATATTAGGGTAATATTAATTAAACCCTAATTAGATAAATATGTACACATATATACGGTATTTAGTATTTTAAAAATATGTATGAGTTCATGAAAGTCCGTAAATATATTTAAAATAATTAATAGTAAATTATTTACGTGAAAATTTCCCCGGAAATGCAAGTCTCGGGAAATTTTTACGTAAAGCACTTAAAATAATAATAAACAATTAAAAATTCAATTTTAATTAAATAAAAGCTCATAAAATATCAATATCATATTTAAAAATTATTAACATTGCATATCCCGATGCAGTATTAAAATATTTAAAAACACGGGATATTACAGGGAGGCACACCGATGGCAAGGAAATGGGACGGCAGGTGGCGGAACGGTGATGGGGACGGTGATCGGGAGTGAGGGAGTTCAGGTGGCAATTTTTGTTAATAACTCAACTTTTATCTTTTGTTTTAATATTAAATATATATATGTATATATATATACTTTATACTATACATTAAAATAATATAAAATTACACACATTAAATATACACCACACACTTATAATTTAATATTTTAATAATTTAATACACCTAAAAATAATTAAATAATATTAATAAATTAATAAATAATAAAATATTAGGGTAATTAATTAAACCCTAATTAATTAAATAAATACATATATATACGGTATTTAGTATTTTAAAAATATATATGAGTTCATGCAATTATGGAAATCTATTTAAAATAATTAATAGTAAATTATTTACGTAAAAATTTCCTCGAAAATGCAAGTCCCGGGAAAATTTTACGTAAAGCACTTAAAATAATATACAACAATTAAAATTAACTTTAATTAAATTACGACTCTTAAAATATCATTAATATATATAAGAATTATTAACACTGCATATCCCGTGCAATATAAAAATATTTAAAAATACGGGATATTACAAAAGGCTACTTGTACCTCTTACATTAACTACTTTGGCCTTTGGGTTATAGTTCCGTATGACCTACCCCTATACTAAATAGGTGTAGTAAAGGCTGAAACTAGAATCACAACTTCAACTGAAAGGACTACTTAGCAATATATATTGTCTCTGTGCTAAAAGCAATTTGCGTTCACCTCACTTGAAAAAAATGTGGAAATCAGCGAGATTCAAAACATGGAACATACACAAAATTAACATATCTTAAGCTCTTTACTGAAATAGAGGCTGCATTTGTGGTACAGAAAGCTAGGGTATTGGCACTACACCCTATGGAACTCCTAGTGCATGGGCAGCATTATAGAAACCCTAAGCCACAAGCTCCTCATTATGTTGTTCTCACTGCCTACGGTGACCACCTAGCCCTCTCGATCCACCTCTACCCCTACGCCTAGTTGGCTGCACATGGGGTAGAACCTTATCCTTAAAAGACTCTCTATCATCGATTTCATCAACCGATGGAATGACACATGCTCGCCACATACAGAAAAGAACAAAAGCAAAACATACAATTCAAACATAAACAAACAACAAATAGACATCCTAACGGTTATGGGAAAAACTAAAAGAAGGAAGACTTATCGAAGACATAATTGAACTTAATTTACTGCAGTAGTTTTAAAGAAAACACAACTCTACTAACTAGGTCCATAATACTAAAACCTAGGCTCTGATACCAACTTTGTCATGACCTAAACCGAGGAGTCATGACCGGTGCTAGGGGAATGAGAATTCTTTCAAATTCAAAACCTATATCAAGCCTTAAAAATAAAAACTCATGCAAATATACATACAAAATACACCATAATTAAAAATTTAATTAATACAAAAATAAATCTTTATATCATAATAATAAAATATCTTTATACAATATTCAAATACAACTAACTAATACAACGCAATGCTACAATAATAAACACTACTAGTGCAGTGATTACTAAAATACAAGGAAAATGACGGTTCAGTATTTACATAAATCAACTGAAGAGGAAATAGTCTAGTGAATAGTTTTACTAGGGAGGTATCACGACCCTAAATTAGGACCAGCGCTAGGGAACGAGAATTCTTTCAAATTTGGAACCCGTAGCAAGCCTTAAAATAAAAACACATGCAATAATAATACAAAAATACACCATAATTAAAACTTTATTTAATATAAAATTGTCATGACCTAAAATAGGGGCCATGACCGGTGCTAGGGAACCGGGAATTCTTTCGAATCCGGAACCCGTAGCAAGCCTAAAAAAAAACATGCAATAGTAATAATAACAACACAATTAAGTAAAATATTATGCAGTGGAATGAAATCATAAAAATCAAAATAATATTTCCACCAAATGAAATTAAATTAATATCCTCATCTCATATATAAATAACTTTTTAATACAAATCCAATTCAAATATTTAAAGTACATAACTCACATAAATAAATACATAACCCTTTAACAATTTTACAACTACTGCAGTGTCTAGATTATAAAATAAAACTCAAGTGAGCTGTTTACATAATAAAGCCGGGGCAGAAGAAATCCGGCATATAGGTATGCTACTGAGGTCTGAAGACGATGACTCTCCTGAAAAATAGTCAATGGAGGGGAGTCAGACCTCACTGAGTGAATTACTATAATATATATACATGCATACTAAATGTCAATGCACACAGTCAAAACTATATATAATAAGTATATATACAAGCAAATACACACAGGTGCAATAAAAATCGTTTATTATATATTTTACTGAAAATCATTGTTATGAAGGATCAAATAGAACCCTAGAAAATCACAACCTCAAAATAGTGTTAGACAACACTCTAGCCATACAGGCTCACTTATTCCAAATATAATCACTTATTCCATTTGGACAGTAGACTAGCCCCGAGTGTAATATCCCGTGTTTTTAAAAATATTTTTTTTACACTGTACCGGGATATGCAGTGTCAATAATTTTGAATATATATGTGATATTTTTACGAGTTAATATGTATTTAAAACCTATTTTAATTACGGTATATTATTTACAGTGTTTTACGTAAAATTTTCCCGGGACTTGCATTTTCGGGGAAATTTTCACGTAAACAATTTATTATTAATTATTTTAGATGTATTTACGGACTTGCATGAACTCATAAATATTTTTTAAATTATTAAATAAAGCCTGTGTGTGTATATGTATTTAATTAGGGTTTATTATACCCTAATATTTTATTAAGTATTTAATTGTTTTAATTGTTATTTAATTAATTTTATTTAGTATAAATTATTAAAATATTAATAATTTTATGTGTGTGGTGTATATTTGATGTGTGTAATTTAATATTATTTTAATATATAGTATAAAGTATATATATATACATATATTTGTCAAAAATCAAAAAGTTTGGAAAATTACCATTTTGCCCCCCGAGTCTTCTTCTTCCTCCCGATTCTCCCTTCTCCATTTCCGGTCGCTGCCGTGCCATTCCTTCACCGTGGGTGTGCCGTCCGGTGTGCTACCATCTTCCCCGACCAGTTTCGCCGCCTGTGGAGGCCGTTTCCGGCGTCGGGAGATCGATTTTGGCCGGAGAAGCCGAAAATCGATCCACCGTCGATCACGTCGATTCCGGCCACCGTTTTTGACACCCGCCGGTCTCTTTCTTCTCCTTGAGCTCCGGTGAGTGTGATTCTAGCTTTGGTTTGAGCTAAATGGTCTAGAATTGCTTAGTTTTCGATTTGTAAATTTCGGCCTATTAGGGTTTTCAATTTTTTTTGAGCTTCTAATTGATTGATTCATGGAAACTTCCTTCACAAATGTTGTTCCTAGTAGCTTAATATTCATGTGTGAATTTTTGTAGAATTTTTGGAGATTGTTTGGATTTTTGGGTATTTTTGAATATTTTAATATTATTTTCTAATTTTCGGAAATTAATTATTTAAATTATGAAATTGGAGTTTATGGTTAAATTAGGTGTTGAAATGAATTATAGGAATTTATTTGGAATTTTTATGAATTTCTAAGTATTTATTTTTAATTATTGAAGTTTAGGTGATTTTGGAAAATTAGGTTAATTGTGTTTTAAATTGAATTTAATTGGTTAATTGAGTTTAAATATTGATATTATTGATAAATATGTTGAGAAAGTTAATTTTGGATAATTGTATAATTTTTGATGTATTTTTGAAGTAATTTAAGTATATTTATATATATAGGGGTATTTTGGTAATTTTACCCTAAATTGTCTAAAAATGTAATTTAATTGGTTTTAATATTTATTTAAGGTATAAAAATGATTTCTACAAAATATTTGGTATTTTTAACTAATTAAAACTATTTTTTGTGAATTATTTTCAATTATATATATAATATACGGTTTTTCTAATAAAATGAGTTTTAATCGGTTTTTATAGTGTTTCAAGGTCAATTATGTAATTTCTACGTATGAAATGTATTTCTGTGATTTAAGGATATTTTTGTTGTAACTGGAATATTGTTCTGTGTTTGTGGACCCCGGTCGGTGGACTGTAGTTTGGAGTCCGACCGTGGGATTTTGTTTGTGTTGAGCTCATTTTTCGAAGTGTGTTTCTTTGCAGGGTCGGCTCTACTCTTTTGAGTAGAGAGATGTCCGTTTTACAGGGGAGGTTCTGTCGGATTTTTGGTAGAATTCTCGTAAAACGTGATATCCAGTCGAACCCTAATTTTCGATTCTGTGTTAAATACTCTAGATTGAATTCTAGGATTTCTGTTAGGTTTATTCTAATGTTGGTTATTTATTGCTTGTTTAGTTGCGCCGAGACCGAGGGCTAGTGGACCAGGCCCGTCGGACCTGTCTCGTGGAGCGCATTAGGTGAGTTACTATATTATATATATATATGCTTAGGATGCATGATTTATGCATGTTTTATTTTGACTGAATATGCATAAATAATGTGATTTATATTCAAGTATATTTTTGGTATATAATAAATTATATACATGTTTTGTTAATAAAATATATTTAAAATGTTTTTAAATATATTTTTAGTTTAATTCATGAATTGATTGGATTTATTTGACATATATATACTCAAAATATACCTGGTTTATGTTTGTATATTTTCGGTATATATATGGTTTATATTGTTGTTTCATTTACATTCATGCATCATTTATTGTGAATGAATGATTTATATTATTAATGAAGGATATCAATAGAACGTGCTACCTAGTGGGCAGCACTAGGACCGAGTACGTACCGGTACGCCTATAGCTTTTAGGCTATGTTACTAACTATTTGTGGATATTGGTTTGATATGATTATTGATATGTGTAGATGTGGTTTGTGGGTGTGATTGCTGGAGCTCGGTTGACCAAGTGTCTCGGGGCCAATCACACTGGCAGTCAAACTGCTGGAGCTCGGTTGACTTAGTGTCTCGGGGCCAGTCTACTGTCTAAATGGATTAAGTGGATATACTTGGAATAAGTGAGCCTGTATGGCCAGAGTGGTTGTTTAACACTATTTTCTGAGGTTGCGATATTCTAGGGTTCTATGTGATCCTTCATAAAAGATGATTTTCAGTAAAATATATAAAAAAATGATTTTTTTTGCATCTGTATGAATTTGCCTGTATATATACATATTATATATATACTGTTGACTGTATGCATTATCACTTAGTGTGTATGTATATATATTATAGTAATTCACTCAGTGAGGTCTGACTCCCCTCCGTTGACTATTTTTCAGGAGAGTCAACTTCCTCAGACCTCAGTAGCAGGTCGATACGCCGGATTTCTTCCGCCCCCGGCTTCTTTATGTAAATTGTCTACTTGAGTCTTATTTATTTTATCTAGACACTGCAGTAATTGTGAATTAAAGTATGGGATTTTATGTACTTTATTTTAAAGAGATGTATTATATTGAAACTGGATTTGTATTAAAGATTATATACATCTATGTGATGAGATGAGATTTAGTTTAAATCCAGTTGATATGGAAAAATGATATTATGATTTTTATTTCTGCTGCATATTATATTTTTATTGTTATTATGGCATGCTTTATTTTATTTTTAGGCTTGCTACGGGTTTCGGATTCGAAAGAATTCCCGTTCCCTAGCGCCGGTCATGGCCCCTGTTTTGGGTCGTGACACCGAGACACTAAGTCAGCTGAGCTTCAACAGTCTGACTGTCAGTGTGATTGGCCCCGAGATACTTGGGTCAACTGAGCTCCAGCAATCACACTCCCCAAATCCTTTCTCACACATCAAATAATCAAATCCAACCAATATCCTCAAACAGGTTAGTAATATAGCCTAAATACTATCGGCGTACCGATACATACTCGGTCCTAATGTTGCCCACTAGGTAGCACGTTCTATCGATATCCTTCATTGAAATATAAAACATACATTCATAAAAATAAATGATGCATGAATTTAAATATAATAACAACAATAACCATATATATACTAGAAATATACCAAAAGTAAACCAGGTATATTTCGAGTATATATACGTCAAATAAATCCAATTAAATTACAAAATAAGCTAGAAATGTATTTGAAAACATTTTAAACATAATTTGTTAGTAAAACATGCATGTAGTTTTAAAATTTACCAAAAATAAACCAAAAGTAAACTAAAATAAACTCAAGAACTAATTAATACCTTTTTGCATTTTTAGTCAAAATAAAACATAGATTTCTAACATCATGCACCCTAGAGCATATATATATAGAATAGTAACTCACAATTATTGCGCTCCTCGAGATGGGTCCAATGGGTCTGGTCCACTAGGCCTCGGTCTCGGCACAACTAAATAAACAAACGACAGTAAAAATCAGAATAAATCTAACAGAAGTTCTAAAGACTCGATCTAGATTACTTGTCACGACCCAAAACAGGGGGCCATGACCGGCGCTAGGGAACGGGAATTCTTTCGAATCCGGAACCCGTAGCAAGCCTAAAAATAAAATAAATCATGCCATATAACAGTAACAATATAATATGCAGCGGAAATAAAAATCATAATATCATAATATTATCCAATCAACTGGATTTAAATCAAAATCTCATCACATATATAATAATCCTTTTAATACAAATCCAGTTTCAATATAATACATTTCTTTAAAATAAAATACATGAAATCCAACACTTTAATTCACAGCTACTGCAGTGTCTAGATAAAATAAATAAGACTCAAGTAGATAATTTACATAAAGAAGCGGGGCGAGAAATCCGGCGTATCGACCTGCTACTGAGGTCTGAAGAAGTTGACTCTCCTGAAAAATAGTCAACGGAGGGAAGTCAGACCTCACTGAGTGAATTACTATAATATATGTACATACACACTAAGTGATAATGCATACAGTCAACAGTATATATAATATGTATATATACAGGCAATTACACACAGATGCAATAAAATCATTTTTATATATTTTATCTGAAAATCATCTTTTATGAAGGATCACATAGAACCCTAGAATATCGCAACCTCAGAAATAGCGTTTAAACAACACTCTGGCCATACAGGCTCACTTATTCCAAATATATCGACTTAATCCATTTGGACAGTAGACTGGCCCTGAGACACTAAGTCAACCGAGCTCCAGCAGTCCTGACTGCCAGTTGTGATTGGCCCCGAGACACTAAGTCAACCGAGCTCCAGCAATCACACCTCCAAACCATATCTCACACATATCAATAATCATAATCAATCAATATCCATAAATAAGTTAGTAATATAACCTAAATACTATAGGCGTACCTGGTACGTACTCGGTCCCTAGTGCTGCCCACTAGGTAGCACGTTCTATTGATATCCTTCATCATTAATAATGTAAAACATTCATTCACAAAAATAAATGATGCATGAATGTAAATGAAATAACAATATAATCCATATATATACCGGAAATATACCAAAAGTAAACCAGGTATATTTCCGAGTATATATATATCAAATACATTCAATCAAATTATAAATTAAGCTGGAAATATATTTAAAAACATTTTAAATATATTTTATTCACAAAATATGCATATAATTTTAGTATATACCAAAAATAAACCAAAAAATATACTTAATGTAAACTTAAGAAATAATCAAATTATTTATGCATCTTTAATCAACATAAAACATGCATTTCTAAATCATGCATCCTAAGCATATATATATAGTATAGTAACTCACCTAATGCGCTCCTCGAGACAGGTCCGACGGGCCTGTCCACTAGCCCTCTGGTCTCGGCGCAACTAAACAAGCAATAAATAATCGACATCAGAATAAACCCTAACAGAAATCCTAGAATTCAATCTAGAGTATTTAACACAGAATCAGAAATTAGGGTTCGACTGGACATCACGTTTTACGAGAATTCTATCAAAAATTCGGCAGAACCTCCCCTGTAAAACGGACATCTCTCTACTCAAAAGAGTAGAGCCGACCCTGCAAGGAAATACACTTCGAAAAATAGGCTCAACACAATCAAAATCCCACGGTCGGACTCCAAACTACAGTCCACCGACCGGGGGGTCCACAAACACAGAACATATTCCAAGTATACCAAAAATATCCTCACAACATAGTAATACATCTCATAGGTAAAAATTACATAATTAACCTTAAAAAACTATAAAAACTGAATAAAACTCATTTTTATACCTTAAATAAATATTAAAACCAATTAAATTACATTTTTAGACAATTTAGGGTAAAATTACCAAAATACCCCTATATATATAAATATACTTAAATTACTTCAAAAATTCACCAAAATTCATAAAATTATCCAAAATTAATTTTCTCAACATTTTTATCAATAATATTAATAATTAAACTCAATTAACCAATTAAATTCAAATAAAAACACATTTAACCCTAATTTCTCAAAATCACATAAACTTCAATAATTCAAAATAAATACTTAGAAATTCATAAAAATTCCAAATAAATTCCTATAATTCATTTAAACACCTAATTCAACCATAAACTCCAATTTCATAATTTAAATAATTAATTTCCGAAAATTAGAAAATAATATTAAAATATTCAAAAATACCCAAAAATCCAAACAATCTCCAAAAATTCTACAAAAATTCATACATGTAGATTAAGCTACTAGGAACAACATTTGTGAAGGAAGTTTTCATGAATCATCCAATTCGAAGCTCAAAAAAATCAAAAACCCTAATAGGCCGAAATTGACAAAATCGAAACCTAAGCAATTCTAGACCGTTTTAGCTCAAACCAAAGCTAGAATCACACTCACTGGAGCTCAAGGAGAAGAAAGAGACCGGCGGTGTCGAAAACGGTGGCCGAAATCGGCGTGATCGATGATGGATCGATTTTCGGCTTCTCCGGCCAAAATCGACTTCCAGGCGCCGGAAACGGCCTCCTCAGGCGGCGGAATTGGTCGGGGAAGACGGTGGCACACCGGACGGCACACCCACGGTGAAGAAACGGCGTGACAGACGCCCGGACGGCAAGGGGAAGGATCGGGAGGAAGAAGGAGACTGGGGGGGGCAAAATGGTAATTTTCCAATTCTTTTGATTTTTGACAAATATTAATGTATATATGTATATATATATACTTTACACTATATAATAAAATAATATTAAATTACACACATCAAATATACACCACACACATAAAATTTAATATTTTAATAATTTATACTAAATAAAATTAATTAAATAACAATAAAACAAATAAATACTTAATAAAATATTAGGGTAATAATAAACCCTAATTAAATAAATATACACACACAGGCTTTATTTAAAAATTTAAAAATACGCACGAGTTCATGCAAGTCCGTAAATACATTTAAAATAATTAATAATACATTGTTTACGTGAAAATTTCCCCGGAAATGGAAGTCTCGGGAAAATTTTACGTAAAACACTGAAAATAATACACCGTAATTAAAATAGATTTTAAATACATATTAACTCGTAAAAATATCATATAATGTACATAAATTATTAACACTGCATATCCCGGTACAGTGTAAAAATATTTTAAAAAAACACGGGATATTACAGTCTTCCCCCCTTACAAGAATTCGTCCCCGAATTCCAGAAAACAAGATCAAGAAGGAAAGAGATATGGGTAAGAAGCTCGCATCTCAGCTTCAGTCTCCCACGTATGCTCTTCAACTCTGTCGCTACGCCACAGAACCTTGACCATCGGAATCTGCTTCGATCGCAACTGTTGAACTTGATAATCAACGATCGCCACAGGTTCTTCCACAAACGTCAAATCTTCACTCACTTCCACACTGTCAGGTTGCAACACGTGTGAAGGATCTGAGATATACTTCCTCAACATCGAGATATGAAATACTGGATGCACCTGTGACATACTCGGAGGCAAATCCAACCGATATGCAACAGTGCCAACTCTCTCCAGAATCTCAAACGGTCCAATATATCTCGGTGCTAACTTACCCTTCCTGCCAAATCTCATCACACCCTTCATCGAAGATACTTTCAGAAAAATGAAATCTCCAACCTGAAACTCCACATCTCTGCGCCTAGGATCCGCATAACTCTTCTGTCTGCTAACTGCGGTCTCTAATCTTCGCTTAATCACGATGACTTTCTCTGCAGCATCCTGAACCATCTCTGGTCCAGTCAAAGCTCTCTCACCAATCTCATCCCAACTCAACGGGGATCTACACTTCCTTCCATATAACGCCTTGTATGGTGCCATGCCAATACTGCTATGATAGCTGTTATTATATGCAAACTCAACAAGTGGCAAATGATCATCCTAGCTACCTCCCAAATCCAAGACACACATCCTCAACATATCTTCCAGTGTCTGGATCGTCCTCTCAGACTGACCATCTGTCTGAGGATGAAAAGCAGTACTGAAATCCAACCTAGTGCCCATCGCTTCTTGCAACTTCTGCCAAAAACAAGAAGTAAACACTGAACCTCTATCTGACACAATGGAAATAGGTACTCCATGAAGGCACACAATATGCTTCACATACAACTTCGCCAATCTAGCAACTGAATATGTGGCTTTCACAGGCAAGAAATGTGTAGACTTCGTCAACCTGTCTACAATCACCCAGATGGAATCGTATCCATCCTTCGAACGAGGTAAACCGACCACAAAATCCATAGCTATCCTTTCCCACTTCCACTCAGGAATAGGAAGAGGCTGAAGCTTCCCAGAAGGCTTCTAATGTTCGGCTTTCACTTGCTGACACGTCAAGCACTTAGCAACATAATCAGCAACATCCTTCTTCAATCCATCCCACCAGTATAGATCTCTGATACTGTGGTACATCTTAGTAACACCCGGATGAACGCTGTAGCCTATAGAATGTACTTCCTCTAAAATCTCCTCTCTCAAATCATCCACGTCAGGAACACATAATCTACCACTGATCCACAACACACCATCATCATCAAGTGTGAAATCAGTGAACTTCCCTGCTCTGACATTCTCTGCAAGCTCTTCTAGAATAGGATCTCGGCTCTGAGCTGCTTTAATCCTATCCCTCAGTACAGATCATACTTTAAATTGAGCTAACAGTCCACCTGATCTACTAATCTTCATCATCAGACCTTGATCCACCAACAAATGCAACTCCTGGATCAATGGTCTCCTCTCAACACCGATGTGAGCAAGACTACCTGAGGACTTCCTACTCAAGGCATCTGCTACAACATTAGCTTTACCCGGATGGTAAAGAATCTCATAATCATAATCCTTCAACAGTTCCAACCATCTTCTTTGCCTCAAATTCAAATCTCTCTGCTGGAAAATGTACTTAAGGCTCTTGTGATCAGTAAATATCTCACAAGTCACCCCGTACAAATAATGTCTCCAAATCTTCAAAGCAAAGATCACTGCAGCCATCTCAAGATCATGTGTAGGATAGTTCTGCTCATGCTTCTTCAACTGCCTCGAAGCATAGGCTATCACCCTTCCATTCTGCATCAACACACAACCAAGACCAATGCTCTAAGCATCACAGTAAACTGTGAACTTATCCACACTATTAGGCAAAGCTAATACTGGCGCTGTGGTCAACTTCTCCTTCAATAACTGAAAACTATTCTCACAAGCTTCTGACCACTCGAATCTAACGTTCTTCTGAGTCAAGCGAGTCATAGGGGCTGCAATCCTGGAAAAATCCTGCACAAACCGCCTATAATACCCGGCTAAACCCAAAAAACTCCGAATCTCCATAACAGAAGTAGGTCTAGGCCACTCAGATACTGCCTCAACCTTCTGTGGATCAACCTGAATACCTTCTTTAGACACCATGTGTCCAAGAAAAGAAACACTCTCCATCCAGAAATCACACTTCGAGAATTTAGCATAAAGCTTATGATCTCTCAGTGTCTGTAGTACAATCCTCAAGTGATATACGTGCTCTTCCATACTCCTCGAATATACCAGTATATCATCAATGAAGACTACTGCAAACTGATCCACATACGGTCTGAATACTCTGTTCATCAGGTCCATAAAAGCTGCTGGTGCATTAGTCAAACCAAAAGACATCACCAGAAACTCATAATGGCCATATCTAGTGCGGAACGCTGTCTTAGGAACATCGGCCTCACTAATCCACAGCTGATGATAACCCGACCTCAAGTCAACCTTAGAAAAGAACTGTGCACCCTGTAGTTGATCAAACAAATCATCTATCCTCGGGAGAGGATACTTGTTCTTCACTGTCACCTTAGTCAACTCTCTGTAGTCAATGCACAGTCTCAGGGTACCATCCTTCTTCTTCACAAACAAGACTGGTGCACCCCAAGGAGAAACACTAGGTTTAATGAAACCTTTATCCAACAACTCTTGCAACTGCTCCTTCAACTCTCTCAACTCTGCAGGAGCCATACGATAGGGTGGCATAGATATAGGAGTAGTACCTGGAACCACATCTATACATAACTCAATCTCTCTATGAGGTGGTAAACCTGGTAACTCCTCGGGAAAAACATCAGGAAACTCATAAGCAACCGAAACATCTGTGAGTGACAACTTCTCCACTGACGTATCCCTAACCAATGCCAAAAACCCCTAACAACCTTTCTTCAACAACTTCCTAGCCGTAATAGCCGAAATAAGATTCTGAGGTGTTGAACTCCTATCACCAACAAACTTAAAATCTTCTTCACCAGGAATTCTGAAAGTCACCTCCTTATTCCTACAATCTACCACGGCATAGTGCTAAGATAACCAATCCATTCCCAGAATAACATCAAACTCCATCACATCCAATAAAATCAAATCAGCGGGTAATTCTCTACCTCCCACGAGAATTGGACAACCAGAAAGAACAATATCGGCATCCAAGGAATCGCTCAGAGGAGTGGCAACAGACAAAGGAAAAGCCATCCTCGAAGCTTGCCAACAAGATTTAGAAGCAAAAACAGGAGAAACAAACGAATGCGTGGCACCCGGATCAAACAAAACCCAAGCATCCAGGTAACAAATAGAAACAATACCTACCACGACTGCATTAGATGCCTGAGCATCCTGCTGAGTCAGATGGAAGACTCTGGCCTGACCTCGACCTCCCTGCTGACTGGTAGAAGCCTGGCCAACACCTCTGGCACCTCCTCTAGTACCTCTACCACGACTCTGCTGTGGAACAAACTGAGTGGAACTCTGATGCTGGGCTGGTGGTAATTGAAATGGCACAGGTGCTGCACTAGCAATCGACTGCTGTGGGAATCGCGGAATCTGCTGCTGCTGATACCCAGAATAAGGACACGATCTGGCAAAATGTCCTGTCTGCCCGCATCTGAAGCATGTCAGTAGTGTCAGATAACACGGTCCCTGATGGACTCTACCACAAGTCTGACAAACACTGGCCGCTGATCCAGAACTACGACCACTGCTATTGCTCGAAGCACCTGACCCAAATCTGAATGATCTACGCTGACCTCCACGGCCATGTCTACTGCTCCGATGCACTCGCTGCTGTTGTCTCCGACTCTGCTGAGTCGAACCTCGCTGCTGACTACTCGAACTAACATGAAAACTCGAATATGGAGTAGCCTGCAATCCACTCGACTGAACTCCCAACTGGTAATAATCAGGCATCGCTCCCTGCCTAACTAATCTCAGCTCGATCTCCTTGGCTAACTCAATCACAGATTCGAGAGTAAGGCCTGTTGTAGGCATACCAGCAAAAGCTGAACCCAAACCAGTAACATACGTAGTAACAGCGAAATACTGATCTCGCATCAGATCCTCAGCATATCTACCCAACCGAAGAAACTCTCGGGTATACTCCTCTACAGATCGATCTCCACGAGAAATACTAGTCAAACAGAGATGATAGCTCAAACGAAGAGGCTCTGGACAAAATCTCCTCATAAACCGCTCTCGAAACTGAGCCCATGTCATCGTCATCATATAGGGCTGGATCATCTGAATGAACTAATCTAGAGCTGGTCCCTCGACAGACAACTCGATGATCATGATCCGCTGGTACTCGGTATGAGCAGTCTGAGTCCTAGTCTCAATCGCATGCAGAAAATCTAACGGATCGGAAGTACCATCAAAAGCAATCCTGCTAACTCGGGCATAGAATAAAGCTGCCTCAGGGTCAGACATACCCTGCCGATAGGCAGGCTGAACAGGCTGAACAACTGGAGGAATAGGAACATCAAACTCAGGCTCAACAGGCTCCTCGTCCTATAACTCTCTCTGCCTACGGCGACCTGCCGCTCCTCGAGGTCTACCTCTGCCACGACCTCTACGTCTAACTGGCTACTCAGGAGGTAAAACCTCGTCCTGAAAAGACTCATCATCCTCGGCCTCAACGACCAGTGGAGCGACACGCGCTCGCCTCCTCATTCTGAAAAGACAAACGGAAAGATTCAGACAAAATAGACAATGGAGGAATAACGCTGAAAACTACAGCAAGGAATACTCATCAAGACATACTCGAACCTAATACACTACAGTAGTCCAACAGAAAAACACAAATTTAAAACTAGGGCCACAACTCACATAACTAAGCCCTAACACAGAACTCCGCTCTGATACCAACTTTGTCACGACCCAAAACAGGGGCCATGACCGGCGCTAGGGAACGGGAATTCTTTCGAATCCGGAACCCGTAGCAAGCCTAAAAATAAAATAAATCATGCCATAATAACAGTAACAATATAATATGCAGCGGAAATAAAAATCATAATATCATAATATTATCCACATCAACTGGATTTAAATCAAAATCTCATCACATATATAATAATCCTTTTAATACAAATCCAGTTTTAATATAATACATTTCTTTAAAATAAAATACATGAAATCCAACACTTTAATTCACAGCTACTGCAGTGTCTAGATAAAATAAATAAGACTCAAGTAGATAATTTACACAAAGAAGCCGGGGCGGAAGAAATCCGGCGTATCGACCTGCTACTGAGGTCTGAAGAAGTTGACTCTCCTGAAAAATAGTCAACGGAGGGGAGTCAGACCTCACTGAGTGAATTACTATAATATATATACATACACACTAAGTGATAATGCATACAGTCAACAGTATATATATAATATGTATATATACAGGCAAATTCATACAGATGCAAAAAAATCATTTTTTATATATTTTACTGAAAATCATCTTTTATGAAGGATCACATAGAACCCTAGAATATCGCAACCTCAGAAATAGCGTTAAACAACACTCTGGCCATACAGGCTCACTTATTCCAAATATATCGACTTAATCCATTTGGACAGTAGACTGGCCCTGAGACACTAAGTCAACCGAGCTCCAGCAGTCTGACTGCCAGTGTGATTGGCCCCGAGACACTAAGTCAACCGAGCTCCAGCAATCACACCTCCAAACCATATCTCACACATATCAATAATCATAATCAATCAATATCCACAAATAAGTTAGTAATATAGCCTAAATACTATAGGCATACCGATACGTACTCGGTCCTAGTGCTGCCCACTAGGTAGCACGTTCTATTGATATCCTTCATCATTAATAATGTAAAACATTCATTCACAAAAATAAATGATGCATGAATGTAAATGAAATAACAATATAATCCATATATATACCGGAAATATACCAAAAGTAAACCAGGTATATTTCGAGTATATATATATCAAATACATTCAATCAAATTATAAATTAAGCTGGAAATATATTTAAAAACATTTTAAATATATTTTATTCACAAAATATGCATATAATTTAGTATATACCAAAAATAAACCAAAAATATACTTAATGTAAACTTAAGAAATAATCAAATTATTTATGCATCTTTAATCAACATAAAACATGCATTTCTAAATCATGCATCCTAAGCATATATATATAGTATAGTAACTCACCTAATGCGCTCCTCGAGACAGGTCCGACGGGCCTGGTCCACTAGCCCTCGGTCTTAGTGCAACTAAATAAGCAATAAATAATCGACATCAGAATAAACCCTAACAGAAATCCTAGAATTGAATCTAGAGTATTTAACACAAAATCAGAAATTATGGTTCGACTGGACATCACGTTTTACGAGAATTCTATCAAAAATTCGGCAGAACCTCCCTTGTAAAACGGACATCTCTCTACTCAAAAGAGTAGAGCCGACCCTGCAAGGAAATACACTTCGAAAAATAGGCTCAACACAATCAAAATCCCACGGTCGGACTCCAAACTACAGTCCACCGACCGGGGTCCACAAACACAGAACATATTCCAAGTATACCAAAAATATCCTCACAACATTGTAATACATCTCATAGGTAAAAATTACATAATTAACCTTAAAAAACTGTAAAAACCGAATAAAACTCATTTTTACACCTTAAATAAATATTAAAACCAATTAAATTACATTTTTAGACAATTTAGGGTAAAATTACCAAAATACCCCTATATATATAAATATACTTAAATTACTTCAAAAATTCACCAAAATTCATACAATTATCCAAAATTAATTTTCTCAACATTTTTATAAATAATATTAATAATTAAACTCAATTAACCAATTAAATTCAAATAAAAACACAATTAACCCTAATTTCTCAAAATCACATAAACTTCAATAATTCAAAATAAATACTTAGAAATTCATAAAAATTCCAAATAAATTCCTATAATTCATTTAAACACCTAATTAAACCATAAACTCCAATTTCATAATTTAAATAATTAATTTCCGAAAATTAGAAAATAATATTAAAATATTCAAAAATACCCAAAAATCCAAACAATCTCCAAAAATTCTACAAAAATTCATACATGTAGATTGAGCTACTAGGAACAACATTTGTGAAGGAAGTTTTCATGAATCATCCAATTCGAAGCTCAAAAAAATCAAAAACCCTAATAGGCCGAAATTGACAAAATCGAAACCTAAGCAATTCTAGACCGTTTTAGCTCAAACCAAAGCTAGAATCACACTCACCGGAGCTCAAGGAGAAGAAAGAGACCGGCGGTGTCGAAAACGGTGGCCGGAATCGGTGTGATCGACGGTGGATCGATTATCGGCTTCTCCGGCCAAAATCGACTTCCAGGCGCCGGAAACGGCCTCCTCAGGCGGCGGAATTGGTCGGGGAAGACGGTGGCACACCGGACGGCACACCCACGGTGAAGAAACGGTGTGACAGACGCCCGGACGGCAAGGAGAAGGATCGGGAGGAAGAAGGAGACTGGGGGGGCAAAATGGTAATTTTCCAATTCTTTTGATTTTTGACAAATATTAATGTATATATGTATATATATATACTTTACACTATATAATAAAATAATATTAAATTACACACATCAAATATACACCACACACATAAAATTTAATATTTTAATAATTTATACTAAATAAAATTAATTAAATAACAATAAAACAAATAAATACTTAATAAAATATTAAAACCCTAATTAAATAAATATACACACACAGGCTTTATTTAATAATTTAAAAATACGCACGAATTCATGCAAGTCCGTAAATACATTTAAAATAATTAATAATACATTGTTTACGTGAAAATTTCCCCGGAAATACAAGTCTCGGGAAAATTTTACGTAAAACACTGAAAATAATACACCGTAATTAAAATAGATTTTAAATACATATTAACTCGTAAAAATATCATATAATGTACAGAAATTATTAACACTGCATATCCCGGTACAGTGTAAAAATATTTTAAAAAAACACGGGATATTACATTACTAAACATAGAATTAAAATCAGAATTTGACCGGACATCACGTTTTATGAGAATTCTATCGAAAATTCGGCGGAACCTCCCCTGTAAAACAGAAATCTCTCTACTCAAAGAGTAGAGCCGGCCCAGCAAAGAAACACACTTTGAAAATAGACATAGAATTCAACCACAATCCCTCGGTCGGACTCCAAACTATAGTTTACTGACCGAGGTCCACAATTCACAAAATAATCACAAAATATCGAAAATACCCTTATATAATAAAAATATATTTTATAAGTAGAAATTACGTAATTAACCCTAAAACACAGTAAAAACCGATAAAAACTCATTTTATTAGAAAAATCATATATTATATATAAAATTGAAAATAATTTATGAAAAATAGTTTTAATTAGTTAAAAATACTAAATAATTTTTGGAAATCATTTTATACCATAAATAACTATTAAAACCAATTTAATTACATTTTTAGTCAATTTAGGGTAAAATTACCAAAATAGCCCTATATATATAAATATACTAAAATTAATCCAAAAATTCACCAAAACTAATATAATTACTCAAAATTAATTTTCTCAAAATATATTTCAATAATATCAATAAATATACTCAATTAACCAATTAATTTCAATTAAACACATAATTAACCCTTTTTTCCAAAATTACATAAACTTAATAAAAATAAAAATAAATTCCAAAAATTCTACAAAAATTCCCACATGAAGATTAAGCTACTAGGATCAAATTTTGTGAAAGAATTTTTTATGAATCAATCAAATTGAAGCTCAAAAAAAAAATCAAGAACCCTAATAGGCCGAAATTGCAAAATTGAAACCTAAGCAAATCTAGACCATTTTAAGTGAAACAAAGCTTGGAATCACACTCACCGGAGCTCAAGGAGAAGATAGAAACTGGCGGTGTCGAAAATGGTGGTCGGAATCACGTCGATTGATGGTGAAGATGAGTTTCTGCTTTCTAGTGGTTTCGAGCTCCTCCGAAGTCAGAAACAGCTGCTACAAGTGGCGAGAATGGCTAAGGAAGAAGGTGGCACGCCGGGAGGCACACCGATTGGAAGAAAACTGTAATATCCCGTGTTTTTAAATATTTTAATACTGCATCGGGATATGTAGTGTTAATAATTCTTATATATAATATTGATATTTTATGAGTTTGTTATTTAATTAAAGCTAATTATAATTTTTTTATATTATTTTAAGACATTTATGAAAAATTTTCCCGGAACTTTCATTTTCGGACAAATTTACATGTAAGTAATTTAATATTAATTATTTTAAATGGATTTATAAAATTGCATGAGTACATGCATTATTTTAATTGTCATAGTAGAATATATATATATATATATATATATATACATGCACATATATTTACATAATTAATTAAATTAGGGTTTATTTCCAATAAGTCATACTATATTATAAAGTTATTATTTAAATAGCATGTGTATGTGTATATATATATATATATATATATATATTATTGTGTACTTAAAATATGTGGTGTGTGATTTTCTTAAATATTATATTAATATATTTTAATAAACATTATTAAAGTTATTAATATATATATATATATATATATATATATATATATATATATATATATATATATAATTTGTAAAATTTACAAAACCTACCCTCACCCCTTTCCTTCTTCCTCTTGACGTCCCCTTCCCCTCTCATCACTGCGCACGCCGGCCACCTATTGTCACTGTGCCTCCCACCATGCCACCTCCTTCCTCCAGCTATTCTGCCGCTTGTAGACTTCCCTTCCGGCACCGGTGAAGTGTGTTTTGGCATTTTGGCCGAGAGTTGGCCTCTTCCTCCACACCTCACGATTCCGACCACCAAATTCCCTCATTCCGGTGCTGTTGAAATCCTCTAAAGCCATAAAAGATGATTCCAAGCTTTTTTTAAACTTAGAACTTGATTTGGTAAGGTTTTTGTCAATTGTTCAATTCGGCCATTTTATGGTTTTCAATTTTTTTTGAGCTTCGAATGATTGATTCATGAAAAATTTATTAAAAAATGTTGTTCCCCTTAGCTTAATCTACATGTATAAATTTTTGTAGAATTTTTGGAAATTATTTTGATTTTTGGGTATTTTTGAATATTTTATTATTATTTTCTAATTTTCGAAAATTAATTAATTAAATTATGAAATTGTGTTTTATGATAAATATAGGTGTTTAATTGAATTATAGAAATTTATTTGGAATTTTTATGAATTTCTATGTATTTATTTTGAATTTAATTAGTTTATGTAATTTTGGAAAAATAGGGTTAATTGTGTTTTTAATTGAAATTAATTAGTTAATTGAGTTTAATTATTGATATTATTGATAAATATGTTGATAAAATTAATTTTGTGCAATTATATTATTTTTGGTGAATTTTTGGATTTATTTTAGTATATTTATATATATAGGGGTACTTTGGTAATTTTACCCTAATTTGGCTAAAAATGTAATTAAATTGGTTTTAATAGTTATTTAGGGTATAAAAATGATTTCTACAAATTATTTAGTATTTTTAACTAATTAAAACTATTTTTCGTAAATTATTTTCAAATTATATATATAATATACGATTAAAATAAATGAGTTTTATTGGTTTTTAATGTGTTTTAGGGTTAATTACATAATTTATACTTATTAAATATATTTCTATGATATAAGGATATTTTCGATATTTTTATATTGTTCTGTGAATTGTGGACCTCGATCGGTGATTTGTAGTTTGGAGTCCAACTGAGGGATTTTGGTTGTGTTTTGTGTTTATTTTTGAAGTGTGTCTCTTTGCAGGGCCGACTCTACTCTTTGAGAAGAGAGATGTCTGTTTTACAGGGGAGGTTCTGCTGGATTTTTGGTAGAATTCTCGTAAAACGTGATGTTTGATCAAACCCTAATTCTGATTCTGTGTCTAATATTCTAGATCGAGTTTCTAGGATTTTCTGTTAGGTTTATTCTGATGTCTGTTATTTTTGTTTGTTTAGTTGCACCGAGACCGAGGCCTAGTGGACCAGGCCCATCGGACCCATCTCGAGGAGCGCATTAAGTGTGAGTTACTATTATATATATATATGCTTTAGGGTGCATGATTTAGAAATGTATGTTTTATTTTAGTTAATTATGCATAAATAATTTAATTAGTATTTAAGTTTATTTTTAGCTTATTTTGGTTTATCTTTAGTTTATTTTTGGTATATTTTAAATTATATGCATGTTTTGCTCATAAATTAGGTTTAAAATGTTTTTGAATATATTTCTAGTTTATTTTGTAATCTATCTAGATTTCTTTGACGTATATATACTTGAATTATACCTGGTTTACTTTTGGTATATTTCTAGTATATATATGGTTATTGTTGCTATTATATTTAAATTCATGGATCATTTGCTTTTATGAATGCATGCTTTATATTTCAATGAAGGATATCAATAGAATGTGCTACCTAGTGGGCAGCACTAGGACCGAGTACGTACCAGTACGCTTATAGCATTTAGGCTATATTACTAACCATTTGTGGATATTGATTGGAATTGATTTATCTGATGTGTGATGTGATTTGGGAGTGTGATTGCTGGAGGTCGGTTGACCAAGTGTCTCGGGGCCAATCACACTGACAGTCAAACTACTGGAGCTCGGTTGACTTAGTGTCTCGGGGCCAGTCTACTGTCTAAATGGAATAAGTGAATATATTGGAATAAGTGAGCCTGTATGGCTAGAGTGTTGTCTAACACTGTATGAGGTTGCGATTTTCTAGGGTTCTATTTGATCCTTCATAAACAGTGATTTTCAATAAATATATAAAATGATTTTATTGCATTTGTGTGTAATTGCTTGTATACATACATATTATATATATACTATTGACTGTATGCATTGTCATTTAGTATGCATGTATATATATTATAGTAATTCACTCAGTGAGGTCTGACTCCCCTCCATTGACTATTTTTCAGGAGAGTCATCGTCTTCAGACCTCAGTAGCAGGCCTGTACGCCGGATTTCTTCTGCTCCGGCTTCTTTATTTAAATTGCTTATCTGAGTTTTATTTTATAATCTAGACACTGTAGTAGTCGTAAACTTGTTAAAAAGATATTGTATTATATTTGTGCGAGTTATGTATTTTAAGAATTTGAACTGGATTTGTATTAAAAGAGTTTATTTATATATGAGATGAGGATTTGATTTAAATCCCGTGGCGGAATATTATTTTGATATTTATGATTTTATTCCGTTGCATAATATTTTACTTAAATGTGTTGTTATTATTACTATTGCATGTTTTATTTTATTTTAGGCTTGCTATGGGTTCCGGATTCGAAAGAATTCCCGTTCCCTAGCGCCGGTCATGGCCCCTGTTTTGGGTAGTGACAAAAACGGCGTGACAGACGGTGGAATGGTGATGGGAGGTGATCGGGAAGAAGGAGAGGGATCGGGGGCAAAGTGGTAATTTGGCAAACTTTTGATTTTTAAACTATATATTATGTATATATGTATATATATATATATAATCAGACTATATATTATAATAATATAAACTCTTACACACATTAAACATACTCCACACACATATAATTTAATATATTTAATAATTTATATACTTAAAAATAATTAAATAATATTAAAACTAAATAATAAATAATAAAAATTAGGGTAATTAATTAAACCCTAGTTTAATTTAAATAAATATACATATATACACTTTATTTTAGCACTTTAAGAATATATATGAGTTCATGCAAATGCGTGAATTTGTTTAAAATAATTAATATTAAATTATTTACGTGTTAATTTCTCCGAAAATAAAATTCTCGGGAAAATTTTACGTAAAGTACTTAAAATAACATAAAATAATTAAAAAAAGCTTTAAATAAATATCCAACTCATAAAATATCAAAGATATATATACAAAAATTATTAACACTGCATATCCTGATGCAGTATAAAAATATTTAAAAACACGGGATATTACAAAAATAAAACTTTATATCGTAACATAATAAAACTATCATCATACATGATTCAAATACAAAATCTCTAATAAGTATGACACAATGCTACCATAACAACACTACTACTATAGCGATTACTAAAATATAAGAAAAATGACAGTTCAATATTTACATAAATCAGTCAGAGAGGAAAGAGTTTGGTGAATAATACTACGGGGGAGATCTGAAATGGAAGATCCTGAAAAAAATATTGAGGAGAGTCAGACTTCATTAAATGAATTATTATAATATATATACATGCAACCTAAAGTCATATATAATCAAGCATCAGTATAATAATATATATATACAAGCATTTCACATAGATGCTAAAATCTGCTTTTATATAATAATAAATGCAAAAAAAGTTTATTTGAGTGAAGGATCAAAGTAGAATCCTAAAATATCCACAACCTCGATCAATAAATCTCACTAGCCAACAAGCTTACTTACTTCTAAAATATTATCTTTTCCATTTTTGGATAGTAGACTGGCCTTGAGAAATTAAGTCAACTGAGCTCCCACAGTCTTACTATCAGTGTGATTGACTCCAAGACACTAGGTCAACCGAACTCCTGCAATCACGCTACTCTCTCACCATAATTCTCAATATCGAATAATCAAGTTTCACATCAAATGATTTCATAATCTCAACCCTAAAATCCAATGCACTAGTATGTTCACAGTCCTAGTGCAGCCTACTAGGTAGCACGTTCTACTGATATCCTTCAAAAAAATTGTATATTTATTGGAAATAATGAAATGCATAATTTAAAACATAATGGCATTCATTTTAAAAGAATATACTACTTATATACCAAACATATACCAAGCATATACTGAAAATATACCAAAAGTATACCAGAAATATACCGTATATATACAAAAAATATTCCAAATATATATGCCACATATATATCAAAATATACCATAAGTATACCAAAAATATCTATTAAGAATATATCGAAAAAATACTAAAAGTATATCAACATATACTTAATCATTTAATAAAATAATTCATGTTTAAATGCATTATGAAAATATGGATGCTCATAATTATGAATTCTACATGCAATGCATATATAAAATAATAACTTATAGTACTACTGCGCTATGCTATTTCGATTTGGCTAGCTCGATCCGGTCAGACTAGCTCGCAATATAGCTAAAAAAAAATAATACTTATTAGGAATAAATTCCTATTTTAATAATTCTAGAATTCTAAGAATGACTCGATCTAGACACAACTCAGGCAAAAATTTTAAAACTAAACTCAGACCGGTTGCCATGTTTTACAAGAAATCCACTAAAAAATTCGACAGAGTTTTTCTTGTAAAACGGATGTCTCTCTACTAAAAGTAGAGTCAATCCTGCACTGAAAATATAATTCTATAACACATAAGTTCAACTACTTGGATTGGACCTCCGAACTACTCATAATGCCCAACTGAGCCTAAACAATCCACAAGTATATATATATATATATATAATTTCAAATAATTCACCCAAAAGTCATAAAAATCTATATAAAAATATAATAACTTCTCAAATCACCAAAATGTCCCATAAAAATATTAAAACCTTTATTTTCCAACTAAATAATAAAATTCTAGTTTTTACATAATATTTTCTAATAAGATTCATAAATGGAATAAAATTCCCATTTTACAATTAAATTAGCATAGATTGCAAATAATTATTTAAATCACTATTTAACGTCATAAAAATAATAAAATACCCTTAAGCTCAAAAATAACAAATAAATTTATTAATCACATATTATTCCAAAATTACCACAAATTAACTAATAAATGGGAAATAATATTAAAAATTACTCTTCATACTTTTATTAATCCATAAATAGTTTAAAACAAAATAATTAACAACAATTTCAAATAAAATCAAATAATTTATTAACTTCTAAAAATACATATGTAGACAGAAACTATCAAAATTCAATCAAATACCACAATAAATACTATTATTTCATCCAAAATTATATAAAAAATCTCTTTTAAATAATATGTACCAAATATTTCAACCAAAATTATAAAAATCTCATTTAAATTTCAAAATCAACTTATTTATATAACAAAAGGATAAAAAATATTTATTTTCCAAATTAAATAATAAAATTTCAAATATAAGTAAATAATATTAATTAAACCCATTATTTTAAATATTCTAAATTAAATAGCATAAATTACCAATAATTATTTAAATTGCTCAAATATATAATAAAATAATTAAAAATCCATTTAATCATAAAAATAATAAATAAAACTATTATTTGAATATATTTCCAAAAATTATTATTATTAATTAGCTAAAAGCAGTAAATAATTCACAAAAATTAATTTAATAATTTTTATTATTCAAAAAATGTCCAAAACATAATAATTAACAATAATTTCAACTAAAATATAAAAATTACTAATTTATACTAATTTTTCCAAAAATTCATTTTTCACATAAACATTCAAAAATTCGTAATAAAAATTCGGAATGTAATTTAAATAAACTTCTTTCACAAAACTTGCTCTAAATAATATATAGAATTTAATAAAAATAAGAAAAATTTTGGACCTGGGACTATGAATAGTAACCAAACCTGAAAAATATGTATTTTATTATTAAAAAAATTTCAAAAAATAAATAATTTCAGAAAAAATAAATAAAAATAATATTTAGGTAGATCTTAGCTTAAAAATCAATTTATCTAACTACCACATCTTCAAATTAAATTAAATTCAATAAGAAAAATCAAAGTAAACATATTGACATAAATATAAAATCGAGTTTTCAGAATCCTTACCGGTCGATTCGCTCGAAACTAATAGTGGATTATTGAAGTTTGTAGCGTGAGCTTTGAATCGAGACCAAGCTCGACCGGTTTCCTTGCTGGAGACTGGATTGTACTGTTCACACAGTGTAGTCTACACTGTGTTGCTGCTGTCTGCTGTTGCTTACTGCTATTGGTGGCAGTTCGGCATGCTAGCTGAGGTGGTATTGTAGTGGCATGGTGGTTGGCAGTGGTTCGGTTTGACAGTAAGAAGAAGAAGAAGGAGGTGTATAGGAAAGAAAAGAAAATGGTGAAGGTGATGGTAATGCAGTGTGATGCCCAAAATTTTTTTTCAACTTTGTCCTTTTTTTAAAATAAAATAATGATATAATATAATATAATATTTAAACTCCCAAATTAAATCTCTACCATATATATAAGTATCCAATTAATTAAATTACACAATTAATATTAATAATACTAAATAATATAAAAATAAAATTTAAGTTTTAAATTTTTAATTTAACAATAATTACCAATTAATAATAAAAAATAATTAGAATAATAATAAAATTAAAATATTAAAATAATTATTAATAAAAATTATTATTAACACTACATATCCAAAAATTAATTTAATAATTTATAAAAATATTGAGTCATAACCATCTTCCCCCTTATAAAAATTCATCTTCAAATTTTAAATGAAGTAACAGAATACAAGAATTCATTAAAGAAAAAGATAAGGGTACGCTATTTGCATCTCAGCTTCTGTTTCCCACATGTACTCTTCCGAGTTGTTGTTCCTCCACAACACTTTGACCATCGGAATCCATTTCGAACGTAGCTAACTAACTTGATAATCCATAATCGCTATTGGATCTTCTTCGTATGTTAGATCTTTATTCACTTCCACACTCTGGGCTATAACACATGTGAAGGGTCTAAAATGTACTTCCTCAAAATCGAGACATAGAACATTGGATGCACTTGTGACATATTTTGAGGCAAAGCCAACTGATATGCAATTATGCCAACTCTCTTCAGTTTCTCGAATGGTCCAATCTATCTCGATGCTAATTCCCTTTTTGCCAAAATTGAGAGGTGAACATAGAACCTCTATTAGATATGATGGACACAGGTACTCCATGTAGGCATACAATATGCTTACCATACAGCTTGACTAACTTAGATATAGAAAAAGTAGCTTTAACTAGCAGGAAGTGAGCTGATTTGGTTAACTTGTCCATAATTATCCAGATGAAATCATATCCATCCTTTGAATGAGGTAACCCTACCACAAAATCCATAGCAACTCTCTCCCATTTCCACTTAGGAATAGGAAGAGGCTGAAGTTCTCTACAAGGCCTCTGATGTTTAGCTTTCATCTGCTGATAAGTAAAGCACTTAGCAACAAAATCAGCTACATCCTTTTTCATACTATCCCTCCAGTATAGATTCCTAATGTTGTGGTACATCTTTGTAGCATCTGGATGTATGCTATAAGCTATAAAATGTCCTTCTTCTAAGATCTCCTCTCTTAGATTATCCACATTAGGCACACATAGTCTTCCACTGATCCATAAAACACCTTTATCACCTAGTGTAAAATCAATGAATTTTCTTGTTCACACATTCTCCTCAAGCTTAACCAAAATAGGATATTAGGTTTGAGCTACCTTGATTATATCCCTCAGTACTGATCTAATTATGTACTGTGCCAATAATCCTCCTGATATGCTCATCTTCATCATCAACCACTGATCCACTAACTGGTGTAACTCTTGGATCAAAGATCTCCTCTCCACACTAATGTGAGCAAGACTACTTGAGGATTTCTACTCAAGGCATCTGCTACCACATTAGCCTTTCCTGGATGATAAAGAATATCATAGTCATAATCTTCTAGGAGTTTTAACCATCTCCTTTGTCTCAAGTTCAGATCCCTTTGCTGAAAAATGTACTTAAAGCTCTTATGATCTATAAAGATCTCACAAGTTACTCCATACAAGTAATGTCTCCAGATCTTGAGAGCAAAGATCATTTTTGCCATCTATAGGTCATGAGTAGGATAATTCTATTCATGCTTCTTTAACAAACTCAAAGCATAAGTAATTACCCTACCATTCTACATCAACACATAACCTAGACTAACTCTAGAGGCATCACAATAAATAATGAACTTGTCTTCTCCATTCGATAAAGTTATCACTAGAGTTATGGTCAACTTCTCTTTTAACAGTTGAAAATTATTCTTACAAGTATCTGACCACTCAAACTTCATATTCTTCTGAGTTAGGCAAGTCATAAGTACTGCAATTCTTGAGAAATCTTGAATGAATCTCCTATAATTCCCAACCAAACCCAAAAAACTCTGAATCTTAATGACTAATGTCAATCTAGGCCATTCAAACACTGCTTCAATCTTCTATGGATCAGCCTGGATACCATCTTTAGTCACCACATGACCAAGAAATGTTACACTCTTAGTCCAGAAATCACACTTCGAGAATTCAGCATAAACCTGATGTTCTCTCAATGTCTGTAGTAATGTCCTCAAGTGATATATATGTTCCTCCATACTTTTTAAATGCACTAGTATATCATCAATGAAGACTTCCATAAACGATCTAAATACCTTATTCATCATTTCCATGAAAACAACTGGGGTATTAGTCAATCCAAATGACATCACTAGAAACTCGTAGTGGCCATATCTAGTATAGAATGTTGTTTTACGAACATCAGCTTCTCTGATTCGTAATTGATGATAGCTTGATCTTAAATCAATCTTAGAGAAAAACTATGTACCGTGAAGAGAAGTGTTGTGTAATAATCCAAGTTTTTAAGTTATTTTATTTTAAAATAGGATATGAAGTGTTAATAATTTAAAATAATTTTTGATTATTTATTGATTAATGAGTTTTATTATCATTATTTTATGTTAATTAGGATTTCGATATAAATATTTATTTTAAGATTAGTATTTGAATAATTTATATATGTAATATATATATATATGCATGCTTTAGGGTTTAATATTTAATTAAATATTTTTAGTGTTAATATTAGTGTGAATATATAGGTGTGTATATATATATATATGAATTAAAATATATGTGTGGTGTGTGTATTTATTGTAATATTATAATACATTATAATATAAAGTTCATTAAAGTTATAATATATAGTATATTGAATATATATATACATACAAAATAAACACCCTCCACTTTATTTTCCTCATCTTCCCCAATCATACCCCTCGCCCTCCCTCACTATCACTGCCGTCCGTTCCTCCCCCATCAGTGTGCCTCCATGCCTTCCACCACCAGTCAGCTAGCTCCACCATCTTCTTCCATCTTCTTCGGCGCCGTTTGAAACCTGTGAACCTAAAAAACCCGAAATCGTTCCCTCCTCCATTCAAGGCATTTTTGGCCACCAAATTGGTTGATTTCGATGTCGTTGGACTCCTGGAACTTCATAGAGGAGGACTCCAAGCTTCTTGTAGCTTGAAAATGTGATTTGGTAGGGCTTTGAACTCATTTTCATTTTTGGCCATTTTTGGATTTTTAATTTTTTTTATTATTTTGCTTGATTCATGAGAAGTGCCTTAACAAATGTTGTTCCTCTTAGCTTAATCTACATCCCAGAATTTTTGTGTAATTTTGTTAATTTTTTATTATTTTATTATTATTATTTTATTATTTTCTTAAATTAATTAACTAAATTATGAA
Source organism: Mallotus nudiflorus (assembly GCA_947683625.1). NCBI lineage: Eukaryota > Viridiplantae > Streptophyta > Magnoliopsida > Malpighiales > Euphorbiaceae > Mallotus > Mallotus nudiflorus. The sequence goes on from CANTUR010000763.1 coordinate 741,529, forward strand.
ATTGTGATTTTTGGTGTTATTGATGGTTATTAGTAATTTTAGAATTTAATTTATAATTTTTGTGTATTTTTTTAAATTTTTATAATTATTTTTAGTTTATGTCAATTTTGAAAATATAAGTTAAATATATATTTAATTATAAATAATTGGTTAATTAAGTGTAAATAATAGGTTGATAAAATAATTTTTGAGTATTTATATAATTTGTATTGAATTTTTGAATATTTTTAGTATTTTATGTGTATTTTTATATATTAGGGGTATGTTGGTAATTTGGTGATAATTTTAGTTAAATATTAAATTTAATTGGTTTTAAATATTATTTGAGGTATAAAAATGATTTTTACAAACTATTTACTAATTTTAACTAATTAATACTATTTTTCAAAAATTAATTTCAAATAATATATAATATGCTATTTTTGCAAATAAATGGATTTTTAGTAATTTTTAATATGTTTTTAGACTAATTAAGTAATTTGGATTATAAAAATGAATTTTTATTAATATTTGTGGAATTATTGAGAAATATTGATTTTTAATAATATTATATTATTAATTAGGGTTTTTAAGTAATTATCGGTAAAATAATTACTTTCAGTGTTTTAATACTTAAATTGCTATATTTTGGTACTTAAAGGGCATTTTTGGTATTTATTGAATTTTAATATATCTTATTGTATTTTGTTGTGAATTGTGGACCTTGGTCGGGGGAATTTGTAGTTTGGGATCCAGACCGAGGAGTTGTGAGAATTCTGGTTTGAAGTGTATTTTTCTTGCAGGACCGGCTCTACTTTTTAAGTAGAGAGATGTCTATTTTACAGAGGAGGTTCTACCGAATTTTCGATAGGATTCTCGTAAAATGTGACATCGGGTCTAATTCCTATTCTTTGTCTGTGTTAGTAATCCTAGATCGAGTCTCTAAAAGTTAAGTTAGATTTATTCTGATTTTTGTGTTATTATTTTATTGTTAGTTACGCCAAGACCGAGGCCTAGTGGACCAGGCCCATCGCACCCGTCTCGAGGAGCGCACAACTGTGAGTTGTTATTTTATATGTGCGTGCATTTAGGTTGCATGTTTTAGAAATATATGTTTTAATTGTATGATTTATGCATAAATGACTTAATAAATGCTTAAGTATATTCTAAGTATATTTTCAGTATATTATGAAATAAATGCATGTTTTTCTTTTTAATTAAATCTAGATTACTTTTAAAACATATTATTGGTTTAATTTAATATGTTCCATGATTTATTTGAATTGATTTTATGTATATATACTTGAAATATACTTAGTTTATTTTAGGTATATTTCTAGTATATATATGGTTTATAATGTTATTTATAATGATAACATGCATCATTATTTTATGAATGAAATGAGTTATTTTAATGAAGGATATCAATAGAACGTGCTTCCTAGTGGGCAGTACTAGGACCGAGTACGTACCGGTATGACGATAGATTGTAGGTTAAATTACTAACCTATTTGTGGATCATGACTTTATTGATTTGATTGTTGTGTGAGGTGAATGAGAGTGTGATTGCTGGAGCTCGGTTGACTTAGTGTCTCGAGGCCAATCACACTAACAGTCAGACTGCTGGAGCTCGATCGAATTAGTGTCTTGGGGCTAGTCTACTATCCATATGGATTAAGTGAAGTTACTCGGAATTAAGTGAGCCTATATGGCTAGAGTACTTTCTATTGATATTGAGGTTGCGATCATTTAAGGTTCTATTTGATCCTTCATAACTGATGATTTTCAGTATTATTATAAAATAATTTTCTTTGCATCTGTGTGTACTTGCTTGTATATATATATTTATTATATATACTTTTGAGTGTCTGCATTTGACATTTAGTAATGCGTGTATATATTATAACAATTCACTCAGTGAGGTCTGACTCCCCTCCGTTGATGTTTTTATAGGAGAGTCTTTTTCTTCAGACCTCAGCAGTAAACCTATCCACCATATTTCTTCCGCTCCGGCTCTATTATGTAAATCACTTAGTTGATTTTTATTTTGTACTCTAACGCTACAGTAGTAGTTGTATTTGATTTTGTTGAGATTTGTATTTGTATTTATGCATGTATGAGATTTTTAATTCAGAGTGTTCCTCTGAAGAATTGTATTAAGAGATTTTATTTATGATATGAGATGAGATATTATTTTATTAAAGGATGTTGAGGAACTTATTTTTATTATTTGAGATTTAATTTTTACTGAATAAATATTTTATTTATTTTATTTTATTGCATGCTTTTCTTTTAAGGCTTGCTACGAGCGGGTTCCGGATTTGAAAGAATTCTCGTTCCCTAGCGTCGGTCATGGCCCCCATTTTGGGTCATGACATGTTAGGTCTGATAAAACCCTTGTCCAATAACTCTTGCAAATGCTCTTTTAACTCCTTCAACTCTGTAGGAGCCATTCTGTAAGATGGCATCAAAATAGGAGCTATGTTAGGAACCATATCTATACAAAATTCGATCACTCTGTGAGGCGGTAAACCTGAAAACTCATCAAGAAAGACATCAGGAAACTCACAAACTACTGGAACATCTGTGAGAGATATCTTCTCCACTAAAGTATCCCTGACTAGTGCTAAGTATCCTTAATAACCTTTCCTCAACATCTTTCTAGCAGTGATAGTAGAGATAAGATTCTGAGGTGTAGAACTCTTGTTACCTATAAACTTAAACTTTTCTTCATTAGGAATTCTAAAAATCATCTCTTTAATCTGATAATCAGCCACTGCATAGTGCTGAGTCAACCCATCCATTCTAAAGATCATAACAAAATCCATCTTAAAAATCACGTTAAGTTAATTACACCTAGAAGGAAGGAATCCGTGAATAACTCTCTAAATTTTAGTCCTTAGCTTGGATGCTAATATAAACTAAACTTAATCCTATAACATACAGTTCTACCAATCTCCTTTTATACAGTATCACGTCTACAGCCTGACGTGATAGATTAAAGAGTTCATAGGTATTCTTCTCAACTGACCGCTCTTCCCTTACTTTGTGCAATAGCCATCACATGTAATTAGCCCTCCTTGAAAGTGTATGGAAATATTTTAAAAATCATTCTTTAAACATCAATCATGTCACAGTAGTCATATAAAGCTAATTTAACTACATGCACCAATCTTATACTATAGTCAAAACTGACAACTTCACCATTAAGAGTACAAAAGTGTTGCATTTGTATTAAACATCTTCTAATTCCTTAATCAAATCATATTAAAATAATTTTCATCTTTGGTTAAGTGCTACCAAGTCCTCATTAACCTTGGCTATCCCACCCACAATTGCTACAAGTTTAAGTTCAAAGGCTGCTTGTACCTTTTACAATAACTACTTTGGCCTTTGGGTTACAGTTCCGTATGACCTACCCTTATACTAAATAGGTGTAGTAAAGGCTGAAACTAGAATCAAAACTTTAACTTAAAGGACTGCTTAGCAATATATATTGTCTCTGTGGTAAAAACAATTTGCATTCACCTCACTTGAAAAAAATATGGAAATCAACGAGATTCAAAACATGGAACATATGTAGAATTAACATATCTTAAGCTCTTTGCTGAAATAGAGGCTGCATCTGACGTACGACTAGAGGTATCAGCACTGCACCCTGCGGAACTCCTGATGCATGGTAGCATCATCAAAACCCAGAGCCATATGCTCCTTATTATGTGGTTCCCATTGTCTACAGTGACCACCTAGCCCTCTAGATTCACCTCTACCCCTACGCCTAGATGGCTACACATGGGGTAGAACTTTATCCTCAAAAGACTCTTCATCATCAGTCTCATCGACCAATGAAGCAACTCACACTCGCCACATACAGAAAAGAACAAAAGCAAAACATATAATTCAAATAAAAAAATAACAAATAATCACCATAATGGTTATGCGAAATTTTAAAAAGCAATGAAGACTTTTCAAAGACATAGTCGAACCTAATTTACTGCAGTAGTTTCAAAGAAAACACAACTTTACTAACCTAGGTCCACAACATTAAACTTAGGCTCTGATACTAACTTTGTCATGACCTAAACCGCGGAGTCATGACCAGCACTAGGGAATGAGAATTTTTTAGAATTCGGAACCCATAACAAGCCTTAAAATAAAAACACATGCAATAATAATACAAAAATACACCATAATTAAAACTTTATTTAATATAAAATAAAACTTTATATCATAATATCATAAAATATCTTCATACATGATTAAAATACAAATTCTCTAACAAGTATGACACAATTCTACCATAACAACACTACTATTGTAGCGATTGCTAAAATACAAGAAAAATGACAGTTCAATATTTACATAAATCAACCAGAGAGGAAAGAGTCTGGCGAATAATACTAAGGGGGAGATCTAAAATGGAAGATCTTAAAAAAATATTGAGGGGGAGTCAGACATCAATGAGTGAATTATTATAATATATATACATGCAACCTAAAATCATATATAGTCAAGCATCAATATAATAATATATTATATATATACAGACATTCCACACAGATGCTAAAATTCACTTTTTATATAATAATAAATGCAAAAAAAGTTTATCTGAGTGAAGGATCAAAGTAGAACCCTAAAATATCTACAACCTTAGTCAATAAATCTCACTAGCCAATAGGCTTACTTAATTCCAAAATAATTCTCTTTTCCATTTTTGGACAATAGACTAGCCCAGAGACACTAAGTCAACCGAGCTCCTGTAGTCTCATTGTTAGTATGATTGGCCTCGAGACACTAGGTCAATTGAGCTCCCGCAATCACACTACTCTCTCACCACATTTCTCAATAATCAAATTATCAAGTTTCACATCATATGAGTTCATAATCTCAACCCTAAAATCCAATGCACTAGTACATTCACGGTCCTAGAGTAGCCCACTAGGTAGCATGTTCTATTGATATCCTTTAAATAAATTGTATATTTATTTGAAATAATGAAATGCATAATTTAAAATATAATTGCATTCATTTTAAAAGAATATACTACTTATATACCAAACATATACCAAGCATACACTAAAAATACACCAAAAGTATACAAGAAATATACTAAAAATATTCCAAATATATATGTCACATATATATCAAAATATACCACAAGTATACCAAATATATATATTAAGAATATACCAAAAATATACTAAAAGTATATCAACATATACTTAATCATTTAATAAAATAATTCATGTTTGCATTATGAAAATATGGATGCTTATACTTATGAATTCTACATGTGATACATATATAAAATAATAACTCACAATACTATTGTGCTTTGCTATTCCGGTTCGATTGGCCTAGTTCGATCGGCCTAGCTCACTATACAACTAAAGAAAAAAATAATACTTATTAGGAATAAATTCCTAATTCAATAATTCTAAGAATGACTCGTACTAGAAATGACTCAAGAAAAAATTTCAAAATTAGACTCAAACTAGTTGTCATGTTTTACGAGAAATCTACAGAAAAATTCGACAGAGTTTTCCTTGTAAAACTATCACGACCCAAACCGGGGCCATGACCAATGCTAGGGAATGGGAATTCTTTTGAATCCAGAACCCGTAGCAAGCCTTAACATAATAAAAACATACAATAAATAAAATAAAATAAAATAAATATACCATAATTAAAATTTCAATTTAATATGATAAAATAAAACTCCTTCATATCAAGAAATGTATTAATACAATATTCAAAATAAATATCTGAATTAAAATCTCATATAGTAAAATAAAATAAAACTCACTACAGATACAAATACAACTATTGCAGTTTCTAGAGTATAATAATAAATAATTAAGTAGATAATTTACATAATAGAGTCGGGGCGAAAGAAATCTGGCAGAAAGGCCTACTAATGGGGTCTGAAGAAGAAGACTCTCCTGTAAAAATATCAATTGAGGGGAGTCATACCTCACTGAGTGAATTGTTATAATATATATACATGCATTACTATATGTCAAATGCAAACAATCATATGTATATAATAAATATATATACAGGCATATGCACACGAATGCTAAAAATCACTTTATTTGTAATACTGAAAAATATTAGTTTAAGAAGGATCAAATAGAACCCTAAATGACCGTAACCTTAAAAAACAACAAACAACACTCTAACCATACAGGCTCACTTATTTCCAAATAAATTCACTTAATCCTTATTGACAGTAGACTGGCCCCGAGACACTAAGTTGACCGAGCTCCAGCAGTCTAACTGTCAGTGTCATTAGCCCGAAGACACTTGGTCAAACGAGCTCCAGCAATCACACTCTTATTCACCTCACACAATAATCAAATCAATTAAGTCATGATCCATAAATAGATTAGTAATTTAACCTACAATCTATTATCGTACCTGTATGTACTCGGTCCTAGTGCTGCCCACTAGGAAGCACGTTCTATTGATATCCTTCATTAAAAATAACTCATTTCATTCATAAAATAATGATGCATGAAATCATTATAAATAACATTATAAACCACATATATACTAGAAATATACCTAAAATCAACTAAGTATATTTCAAGTATATATACATAAAAATCAATTCAAATAAATCATGGAATATATTAAATTAAACCAATAATATATTTAAAAGTAATCTATATTTAATTAAAATAAAAACATGCATTTATTTCATAATATACCGAAAATATACTGAAAATATACCTAGAATATACTTAAGCATTTATTAAGTCATTTATGCATAAATCATACAATTAAAATATATATGTCTAAAACATGCAACCTAAATGCACATATATATAAAATAACAACACACAGGTATGTGCTCCTTGAGACAGGTCCGACTGGCCTAGTCCGCTAGGCCTCAGACTCAGTGCAACTAACAATAAAATAATAACACGAAAATCAGAATAAATCTAACTTAACTTCTAAAGACCCGATCTAGGATTACTAACACAGACAGAGAATAGGAATTAGACCCGATGTCACGTTTTAAGAGAATTTTATCGAAAATTCAACAGAACCTCCTTTGTAAAACGGACATCTCTCTACTTAAAAAGTAGAGTCGGTCTTGCAAGAAGAATACACTTCAAACCAGAATTCTCACAATTCCTCAGTCAAGATCCCAAACTATAAATTTCCCCAACTGAGGTCCACAATTCACAACAAAATACAATAAAATATATAAAAATTCAATAAATGCCAAAAATACCCTTTAAGTACCAAAGTATAGCAATTTAAGTATTAAAACACCGAAAGTAATTATTTTACCGATAATTACTTAAAAACCCTAATAATAATATAATATTAATAAAAATCGATATTTCTCGATAATTCCATAGATATTAATAAAAATTCATTTTATAAATCCAAATTACTTAATTAGTCCAAAAACATATTAAAAATTACTAAAAATCCGTTTATTTACAAAAATAGTATATTATATATAATTTGAAAATAATTTTCAAAAAAATAGTATTAATTAGTTAAAATTAGTAAATAATTTGTAAAAATCATTTTTATACCTCAAATAATATTAAAACCAATTAAACTTAATATTCAACTAAAATTATCACCAAATTACCATAATACCCCTAATATATAAAAATACACATAAAATACTAAAAACATTCAAAAATTCAATAAAAATTATATAATTACACAAAAATTATTTTCTCAACATATTATTCATGAAAATCAACAAATACACCTAATTAACCAATTCTTTCTAATTAACTATATATTTGTAATATCCCGTGTTTTTAAAAATATTTTTTTACACTGTACCGGGATATACAGTGTCAATAATTTTTATGCATTATACGATATTTTTATGAGTTGATATGTATTTTAAACCTATTTTAATTACTGTGTTTTATATACAGTGTTTTACGTAAAATTTTCCCGGGACTTTCATTTTCGGGGAAATTTCCACGTAAATAATGTATTATTAATTATTTTAAATGTATTTACGGGTTTGCATGAACTCATACATATTTTTAAATTATTAAATAAAGCCTGTGTGTGTATATTTATTTAATTAGGGTTTATTATTACCCTAATATTTTATTATTTATTTATTATTATTTGATTATTTTATTTATTATTAAATTATTAAAATTTATTATTTTATTATTAATTATTTATTAATATTTAATTATTTTAATTTATTTTATTTTTTTTCTTTTTTTTCTTTTCCTTTTTCTTTCTTTTTCTTTTTCTTTCTCTTTCCTTTTTCTTTCTTTTTCTTTTTTTTTCTTCTTCTTCTTCTTCTTCTTCTTCTTCCCGCGGGCGCCGACCACCACATTTTCTCACCGCCGTTTCTCCCTCCTCCGGCCACCATTTTCGACACCGCCGGTCTCTATCTTCTCCTTGAGCTCCGGTGAGTGTGATTCTAGCTTTGGTTTGAGCTAAAATGGTCTAGAATTGCTTAGGTTTTGATTTGAGGTTTTCGGCCTCTTTTGGTTTTTGATTTTTTTGAGCTTCGATTTGGATGATTCATGGAAACTTCCTTCACAAATGTTGTTCCTGGTAGTTTAATCTTCATGTATGAATTTTTACAGTATTTTTGGAGGTTGTTTGGATTTTTGGGTATTTTTGAATATTTTAATATTATTTTCTAATTTTCGGAAATTAATTATTTAAATTATGAAATTGGAGTTTATGGTTGAATTAGGTGTTGAAATGAATTATAGGAATTTATTTGGAATTTTTATGAATTTCTAAGTATTTATTTTTAATTATTGAAGTTTATGTGATTTTGTAAAATTAAGTTAATTGTGTTTTAAATTGAATTTAATTGGTTAATTGGGTTTAATTATTTATATTATTGATAAATGTGTTGAGAAAATTAATTTTGGATAATTGTATGATTTTTGGTGAATTTTTGAAGTAATTTAGGTATATATATATATATATAGGGGTATTTTGGTAATTTTACACTAAATTGTCTAAAAATGTAATTTAATTGGTTTTAATATTTATTTAAGGTATAAAAATGATTTCTACAAATTATTTAGTATTTTTAACTAATTAAAACTAGTTTTTCGGGAATTATTTTCAATTATATATATAATATACGGTTTTTCTAATAAAATGAGTTTTAATCGGTTTTTACAGTGTTTCAAGATTTATTATGTAATTTCTACGTATGAAATGTATTTTTATGATTTAAGGATATTTTTGGTATATTTGAATATATATTCTGTGTTTGTGGACCCCGGTCGACAGATTGTAGTCTGGAGTCCGACCGAGGGGTTGTGATTGATTGTGGTGCTTATTTTTGAAGTGTATTTTCTTTGCAGGGTCGGCTCTACTCTTTTGAGTAGAGAGATGTCCGTTTTACAGGGGAGGTTCTGCCGGATTTTCGGTAGAATTCTCGTAAAACGTGATATCCAGTCGAACCCTAATTTTCGATTCTGTGTTGAATACTCTAGATTTAATTCTAGGATTTCTGTTAGGGTTATTCTGATGTCGATTAATTATTTCTTGTTTAGTTGCGCCGAGACCGAGGGTTAGTGGACCAGGCCCGTCGGACCTGTCTCGTGGAGCGCATTAGGTGAGTTACTATATTATATATATATGCTTAGGATGCATGATTTAGAAAATGCATGTTTTATTTTGACTAAATATGCATAAATAACATGATTTATATTCAAGTATATTTTTGGTATATTTTTGGTATATAATAAATTATATACATGTTTTGTAAATAAAATATATTTAAAATGTTTTTAAAATGTTTTTAATTATATTTTTAGTTTAATTAATGATTTGATTGGATTTATTTGACATATATATACTCAAAATATATATGGTTTATGTTTGGTATATTTTCAGTATATATATGGTTTATATTGTTGATTTATTTAAATTCATGCATCATGTATTTGTGAATGAATGTTTTATATTATTAATGAAGGATATCAATAGAACGTGCTACCTAGTGGGCAGCACTAGGACCGAGTACGTACCGGTACGCCTATAGCTTTAGGCTATATTACTGACTATTTGTGGATATCGATTTGATTATGATTATTGATATATGTGAGATGTGGTTTGGGGTGTGATTGCTGGAGCTCGGTTGACCAAGTGTCTCGGGGCCAATCACACTGGCAGTCAGACTGCTGGAGCTCGGTTGACTTAGTGTCTCGGGGCCAGTCTACTGTCCATATGGATTAAGTGGATATATTTGGAATCAGTGAGCCTGTATGGCTAGAGTGTTGTTTAACACTATTTTCTGAGGTTGCGATATTCTAGGGTTCTATGTGATCCTTCATAAATTGGGATTTTTCAGTAAAATATATAAAAATGATTTTTCTGCATCTGTATGAATTTGCCTGTATATATACATATTATATATATACTGTTGACTGTATGCATTATCATTTAGAGTGTATGTATATATACTATAGTAATTCACTCAGTGAGGTCTGACTCCCCTCCGTTGACTATTTTTCAGGAGAGTCAACTTCCTCAGACCTCAGTAGCAGGTCGATACGTCGGATTTCTTCCGCCCCGGCTTCTTTATGTAAATTGTCTACTTGAGTCTTATTTATTTTATCTAGACACTGCAGTAGTTGTGAAATAAAGTATTTGTTTTAAAGAGATGTATTATAGTAAAACTGGATTTGTATAAAGATTATACATTTATGAGATTATATATTTGATGTGATGAGTTTTGAATTGAATCCAGTTGATATGGATGATATTGTAATATTTATGATTTTTATTTTCCGCTGCATATTATATTTTTATGGTTATTATTGCATATTTATTTTATTTTTAGGCTTGCTACGGGTTCCGGATTCGAATGAATTCCCGTTCCCTAGCGCTGGTCATGGCCCCTGTTTTGGGTCGTGACAAAGTTAGTATCAGAGCGAAGTTCGTATCTGAATGGAGTTCTGTGTCAGGGCTTAGTTATGTGAGTTGTGGCCCTAGTTTTAAAGTTGTGTTTTCTGTTGGACTACTGTAGTGTATTAGGTTCGAGTATGTCTTGATAAGTATTCCTTGCTTTAGTTTTCAGCGTTATTCCTTCGTTGTCTGTTTTGTCTGAATCTTTCCGTTTGTCTTTTCAGAATGAGGAGGCGAGCGCGTGTCGCTCCACCGGTCGTTGAGGCCGAGGATGATGAGTCTTTTCAGGACGAGGTTTTACCTCCTGAGCAGCCAGTTAGGCGTAGAGGTCGTGGCAGAGGTAGACCTTGAGGAGCGGCAGGTCGCCGTAGGCAGAGAGAGTTACAGGACGAGGAGCCTGTTGAGCCTGAGTTTGATGTTCCTGTTCCTCCAGTTGTTCAGCCTGCCTATCAGCAGGGTATGTCTGACCCTGAGGCAGCTTTGTTCTATGCCAGAGTTGGCAGGATTGCTTTTGATGGTACTTCTGATCCTTTAGATTTTCTGCATGCGATTGAGACTAGGACTCGGACTGCTCATACCGAGTACCAGCGGATTATGATTGTTGAGTTGTCTGTCGAGGGACCAGCCTTGGATTGGTTCATTCAGATGATCCAGCCTTATATGATGACGATGACATGGGCTCAGTTTCGAGAGCGATTCATGAGGAGATTTTGTCCAGAGCCTCTTCGTTTGAGTTATCGTCTCCGTTTGACTAGTATTTCTCATGGAGATCGATCTGTAGAGGAGTATACCCGAGAGTTTCTTCGTCTGGGTAGATATGCTGAAGATCTGATGCAAGATCAGTATTTCGCTGTTACTACCTATGTTACTGGTTTGGGTTCAGCTTTTGCTGGTATGCCTACAGCAGGTCTTACTCTGGAGTCGGTGATTGAGCTAGCTAAGGAGATTGAGCTGAGGTTAGTTAGGCAGGGAGCGATGCCTGATTATTACCAGTTGGGAGTTCAGTCGCGTGGATTGCAGGCTACTCCATATTCGAGTTTTCATGTTGGTTCGAGTAGTCAGCAGTGAGGTTCGACTCAGCAGAGTCAGAGACAGCAGCAGCGAGTGCATCGGAGCAGTAGACATGGTCGTGGAGGTCAGCGTAGATCATTCAGATTTGGGTCAGGTGCTTCGAGCAGCAGCAGTGGTCGTAGTTCTGGATCAGCGGCCAGTGTTTGTCAGACTTGTGGTAGAGTCCATCAGGGACCGTGTTATCTGACACCACTGACATGCTTCAGATGCGGGCAGACAGGACATTTTGCCAGATCGTGTCCTTACCCCGGGTATCAGCAGCAGCAGATTCCGCGATTCCCACAGCAGTCGATTGCTAGTGCAGCACCCGTGCCATTTCAGTTACCACCAGCTCAGCATCAGAGTTCTACTCAGTTTGTTCCACAGCAGAGTCGTGGTAGAGGTACGAGAGGAGGTACCCGAGGTGTTGGCCAGGCTTCTACCAGTCAGCAGGGAGGTCGAGGCCAGGCCAGAGTCTTCCATCTGACTCAGCAGGATGCTCAGGCATCTAATGCAGTCGTGGCAGGTATTCTTTCTGTTTGTTACCTGGATGCTTTGGTTTTGTTTGATCCGGGTGCCACGCATTCGTTTGTTTCTCCTGTTTTTGCTTCTAAATCTTGTTGGCAAGCTTCGAGGATGGATTTTCCTTTGTCTGTTGCCACTCCTCTGAGCGATTCTTTGGACGCCGATATTGTTCTTTCTGGTTGTCCAGTTCTCGTGGGAGATAGAGAATTACCCGTTGATTTGATTTTGTTGGATGTGATGGAGTTTGATGTTATTTTGGGAATGGATTGGTTGTCTCAGCACTTTGCCGTGGTTGATTGCAGGAATAAGGAGGTGATTTTCAGAATTCCTGGTGAAGTAGAATTTAAGTTTGTTGGTGATAGGAGTTCAGCACCTCAGAATCTTATTTCTGCTATATCAGCTAGGAAGTTGTTGAGGAAAGGTTGTCAGGGGTTTTTGGCATTGGTTAGGGATACGTCAGTGGAGAAGTTGTCACTCACAGATGTTCCTGTTGCTTGTGAGTTTCCTGATGTTTTTCCCGAGGAGTTGCCAGGTTTACCACCTCATAGAGAGATTGAGTTCTATATAGATGTGGTTCCAGGTATTACTCCTATATCTATGCCACCCTATCGTATGGCTCCTGCAGAGTTGAGAGAGTTGAAGGAGCAGTTGCAAGAGTTGTTGGATAAGGGTTTTATTAGACCTAGTGTTTCTCCTTGGGGTGCACCAGTCTTGTTTGTGAAGAAGAAGGATGGTACCCTGAGACTATGCATTGACTACAGAGAGTTGAACAAGGTGACAGTGAAGAACAAGTATCCTCTCCCGAGGATTGATGATTTATTTGATCAGCTACAGGGTGCACAATTCTTTTCTAAGGTCGACTTGAGGTCGGGTTATCATCAGCTGCGGATTAGTGAAGCTGATATTCCTAAGACAGCGTTCCGCACTCGTTATGGCCATTATGAGTTTCTGGTGATGTCTTTTGGTTTGACTAATGCACCAGCAGCTTTTATGGACCTGATGAACAGAGTATTCAGACCGTATGTGGATCAGTTTGTGGTAGTCTTCATTGATGATATACTAGTATATTCGAGGAGTATGGAAGAGCATGTATATCACTTGAGGATTGTACTACAGACACTGAGAGATCATCAGCTTTATGCTAAATTCTCGAAGTGTGATTTCTGGATGGAGAGTGTTTCTTTTCTTGGACACGTAGTGTCTAAAGAAGGTATTTAGGTTGATCCACAGAAGGTTGAGGCAGTATCTGAATGGCCTAGACCTACTTCAGTTACTGAGATTCGGAGTTTTCTGGGTTTAGCTGGGTATTATAGGCGGTTTGTGCAGGATTTTTCCAGGATAGCAGCCCCTATGACTCGCTTGACTCAGAAGAATGTTAGATTCGAGTGGTCAGAAGCTTGTGAGAATAGTTTTCAGTTGTTGAAGGAGAAGTTGACCACAGCGCCAGTATTAGCTTTGCCTAATAGTGTGGATAAGTTCACAGTTTACTGTGATGCCTCTAGAATTGGTCTTGGTTGTGTGTTGATGCAGAATGGAAGGGTGATAGCCTATGCTTCGAGGCAGTTGAAGAAGCATGAGCAGAACTATCCTACACATGATCTTGAGATGGTTGCAGTGATCTTTGCTTTGAAGATTTGGAGACATTATTTGTACGGGGTGACTTGTGAGATATTTACTGATCACAAGAGCCTTAAGTACATTTTCCAGCAGCGAGATTTGAATTTGAGGCAGAGAAGATGGTTGGAACTGTTGAAGGATTATGATTGCGAGATTCTTTACCATCCGGGTAAGGCTAATGTGGTAGCAGATGCCTTGAGTAGGAAGTCCTCAGGTAGTCTTGCTCACATCGGTGTTGAGAGGAGACCATTGATCCAGGAATTGCATCTGATGGTGGATCAAGGTCTGATGATGAAGATTAGTAGATCAGGTGGACTGTTAGCTCAGTTTAAAGTACGATATGTGCTAAGGGATAGGATTAAAGCAGCTCAGAACCGAGATCCTATTCTAGAAGAGCTTGCAGAGAATGTCAGAGCAGGGAAGTTCATTGATTTCACACTCGATGATGATGGTGTGTTGTGGATCAGTGGTAGATTGTGTGTTCCTGATGTGGATGACTTGAGAGAGGAGATCCTAGAGGAAGCACATTCTACAGCCTACAGCGTTCATCCTGGTGTTACTAAGATGTACCACAGTATCAGAGATCTATACTGGTGGGATGGATTGAAGAAGGATGTTGCTGATTATGTTGCTAAGTGCTTGACGTGTCAGCAAGTGAAAGCCGAACATCAGAAGCCTTCTGGGAAGCTTCAGCCTCTTCCTATTCCCGAGTGGAAGTGGGAAAGGATAGCTATGGATTTTGTGGTCGGTTTACCTCGTTCGAAGGATGGATACGATTCCATCTGGGTGATTGTAGACAGATTGACGAAGTCTGCACATTTCTTGCCTGTGAAAGCCACATATTCAGTTGCTAGATTGGCGAAGTTGTACGTGAAGCATATTGTATGCCTTCATGGAGTACCTGTGTCCATTGTGTCAGACAGAGGTTCGGTGTTTACTTCTCGTTTTTGGCAGAAGTTGCAGGAAGCGATGGGCACTAGGTTGGATTTCAGTACTGCTTTTCATCCTCAGACAGATGGTCAGTCTGAGAGGACGATCCAGACACTGGAAGATATGTTGAGGATGTGTGTCTTGGATTTGGGAGGTAGCTGGGATGATCATTTGTCGCTTGTTGAGTTTGCTTATAATAACAGCTACCATAGCAGTATTGGCATGGCACCATATGAGGCGTTGTATGGAAGGAAGTGTAGATCCCCGTTGAGTTGGGATGAGATCGGTGAGAGAGTTTTGACTGGACCAGAGATGGTTCAGGATGCTGCAGAGAAAGTCGCCGTCATCAAGCGCAGGTTAGAGACCGCAGTTAGCAGACAGAAGAGTTATGCGGATCCTAGGCGCAGAGATGTGGAGTTTCAGGTTGGAGATTTCATTTTTCTGAAAGTATCTCCGATGAAGGGTATGATGAGATTTGGCAGGAAGGGTAAGTTGGCACCGAGATATATTGGACCGTTTGAGATTCTGGAGAGAATTGGCACTGTTGCATATCGGTTGGATTTGCCTCCGAGTATGTCACAAGTGCATCCAGTATTTCATATCTCGATGTTGAGGAAGTATATCTCAGACCCTTCACACGTGTTGCAACCTGATAGTGTGGAAGTGAGTGAAGATTTGACTTTTGTGGAAGAACCTGTGGCGATCGTTGATTTTCAAGTTCGACAGTTACGATCGAAGCAGATTCCGATGGTCAAGGTTTTGTGGCGTAGCGACAGAGTTGAAGAGCATACGTGGGAGATTGAAGCTGAGATGCGAGCTTCTTACCCGTATCTCTTTCCTTCCTGATTCTGTAATCTTGTTTTTAGAATTCGGGGACGAATTCCTGTAAGGGGGGAAGACTGTAATATCCCGTGTTTTTAAAAATATTTTTTTACACTGTACCGGGATATACAGTGTCAATAATTTTTATGCATTATACGATATTTTTATGAGTTGATATGTATTTTAAACCTATTTTAATTACTGTGTTTTATATACAGTGTTTTACGTAAAATTTTTCCGGGACTTTCATTTTCGGGGAAATTTCCACGTAAATAATGTATTATTAATTATTTTAAATGTATTTACGGGTTTGCATGAACTCATACATATTTTTAAATTATTAAATAAAGCCTGTGTGTGTATATTTATTTAATTAGGGTTTATTATTACCCTAATATTTTATTATTTATTTATTATTATTTGATTATTTTATTTATTATTAAATTATTAAAATTTATTATTTTATTATTAATTATTTATTAATATTTAATTATTTTAATTTATTTTATTTATTTTTTCTTTTTTTTCTTTTCCTTTTTCTTTCTTTTTCTTTTTCTTTCTCTTTCCTTTTTCTTTCTTTTTCTTTTTTTTTCTTCTTCTTCTTCTTCTTCTTCCTGCGGGCGCCGACCACCACATTTTCTCACCGCCGTTTCTCCCTCCTCCGGCCACCGTTTTCGACACCGCCGGTCTCTATCTTCTCCTTGAGCTCCGGTGAGTGTGATTCTAGCTTTGGTTTGAGCTAAAATGGTCTAAAATTGCTTAGGTTTTGATTTGAGGTTTTCGGCCTCTTTTGGTTTTTGATTTTTTTGAGCTTCGATTTGGATGATTCATGGAAACTTCCTTCACAAATGTTGTTCCTGGTAGTTTAATCTTCATGTATGAATTTTTACAGTATTTTTGGAGGTTGTTTGGATTTTTGGGTATTTTTGAATATTTTAATATTATTTTCTAATTTTCGGAAATTAATTATTTAAATTATGAAATTGGAGTTTATGGTTGAATTAGGTGTTGAAATGAATTATAGGAATTTATTTGGAATTTTTATGAATTTCTAAGTATTTATTTTTAATTATTGAAGTTTATGTGATTTTGTAAAATTAAGTTAATTGTGTTTTAAATTGAATTTAATTGGTTAATTGGGTTTAATTATTAATATTATTGATAAATGTGTTGAGAAAATTAATTTTGGATAATTGTATGATTTTTGGTGAATTTTTGAAGTAATTTAGGTATATATATATATATAGGGGTATTTTGGTAATTTTACCCTAAATTGTCTAAAAATGTAATTTAATTGGTTTTAATATTTATTTAAGGTATAAAAATGATTTCTACAAATTATTTAGTATTTTTAACTAATTAAAACTAGTTTTTCGGGAATTATTTTCAATTATATATATAATATACGGTTTTTCTAATAAAATGAGTTTTAATCGGTTTTTACAGTGTTTCAAGATTTATTATGTAATTTCTACGTATGAAATGTATTTTTATGATTTAAGGATATTTTTGGTATATTTGAATATATATTCTGTGTTTGTGGACCCCGGTCGACAGATTGTAGTCTGGAGTCCGACCGAGGGGTTGTGATTGATTGTGGTGCTTATTTTTGAAGTGTATTTTCTTTGCAGGGTCGGCTCTACTCTTTTGAGTAGAGAGATGTCCGTTTTACAGGGGAGGTTCTGCCGGATTTCCGGTAGAATTCTCGTAAAACGTGATATCCAGTCGAACCCTAATTTCCGATTCTGTGTTGAATACTCTAGATTTAATTCTAGGATTTCTGTTAGGGTTATTCTGATGTCGATTAATTATTTCTTGTTTAGTTGCGCCGAGACCGAGGGTTAGTGGACCAGGCCCGTCGGACCTGTCTCGTGGAGCGCATTAGGTGAGTTACTATATTATATATATATGCTTAGGATGCATGATTTAGAAAATGCATGTTTTATTTTGACTAAATATGCATAAATAACATGATTTATATTCAAGTATATTTTTGGTATATTTTTGGTATATAATAAATTATATACATGTTTTGTAAATAAAATATATTTAAAATGTTTTTAAAATGTTTTTAATTATATTTTTAGTTTAATTCATGATTTGATTGGATTTATTTGACATATATATACTCAAAATATATATGGTTTATGTTTGGTATATTTTCAGTATATATATGGTTTATATTGTTGATTTATTTAAATTCATGCATCATGTATTTGTGAATGAATGTTTTATATTATTAATGAAGGATATCAATAGAACGTGCTACCTAGTGGGCAGCACTAGGACCGAGTACGTACCGGTACGCCTATAGCTTTAGGCTATATTACTGACTATTTGTGGATATCGATTTGATTATGATTATTGATATATGTGAGATGTGGTTTGGGGTGTGATTGCTGGAGCTCGGTTGACCAAGTGTCTCGGGGCCAATCACACTGGCAGTCAGACTGCTGGAGCTCGGTTGACTTAGTGTCTCGGGGCCAGTCTACTGTCCATATGGATTAAGTGGATATATTTGGAATCAGTGAGCCTGTATGGCTAGAGTGTTGTTTAACACTATTTTCTGAGGTTGCGATATTCTAGGGTTCTATGTGATCCTTCATAAATTGGGATTTTTCAGTAAAATATATAAAAATGATTTTTCTGCATCTGTATGAATTTGCCTGTATATATACATATTATATATATACTGTTGACTGTATGCATTATCATTTAGAGTGTATGTATATATACTATAGTAATTCACTCAGTGAGGTCTGACTCCCCTCCGTTGACTATTTTTCAGGAGAGTCAACTTCCTCAGACCTCAGTAGCAGGTCGATACGCCGGATTTCTTCCGCCCCGGCTTCTTTATGTAAATTGTCTACTTGAGTCTTATTTATTTTATCTAGACACTGCAGTAGTTGTGAAATAAAGTATTTGTTTTAAAGAGATGTATTATAGTAAAACTGGATTTGTATAAAGATTATACATTTATGAGATTATATATTCGATGTGATGAGTTTTGAATTGAATCCAGTTGATATGGATGATATTGTAATATTTATGATTTTTATTTTCCACTGCATATTATATTTTTATGGTTATTATTGCATATTTATTTTATTTTTAGGCTTGCTACGGGTTCCGGATTCGAAAGAATTCCCATTCCCTAGCGCCGGTCATGGCCCCTGTTTTGGGTCGTGACAATATTTAACCAATATTTTCAAAATTGACATAAACTAAAAATAATTATAAAAATTACACAAAATATAAAAAAATTATAAATTAAATTCTAAAATTACTAATAACCATCAATAACACCAAAAATGACAATTTCATAATTTATATAATTAATTTATGAAAATAATAAAATAATAAAAAATTCATAAAAATCAAAATAATTCCCAAAAATCACACAAAAATTCTGAGATGTAGATTAAGCTAAGGGGAACAACATTTGTAAAGGAATTTCTCAAGAATCAAGCAAAATAATTGAAAAAAAAAATTAAAAACTAAAGAATGGTCGAAAATGAAATCAAGCTAGAAACCCAACCAAATCATGTTTTCAAGCTGAGAGAAGCTTGGGATCCTCCTCCTCGAAGTTCCAAGAGTCCAACAGCACCGGAATCATCCAATTTGGTGGCCAGACGGAGGCTAACGGTAGAGGAGAAGAATTTCGGGTTTCCAATTTCTAAAGCTCCAAACGACGTCGGAAATGGGAGCTGATGGCGGCGAAGCTAGCTGACAAGCGGCGGAAGACAAGGAGGCACACCGACGAAAGAAGAAACGGATGGTAGACGGTGGTGATGGGAGGGTGATTGGGAAAAATGGTGGAGGGGAAGGTTTGTTTTGTTTGTGTTTTGTAAATATATATATAATATATATTATATGTGTCTATATATATTATATACTATAGTTTAGTACCTTATATTAATATAATAATGTGTGTGTATATCTAAACCACACATTTAAATATACACATGCATAATATATATATATATATATATATATATATATATATATATATATATATATATATATATATATATATTACACAAATAAATTATCCAAATACTAATCTTAAAATAAATATTTATATTGAAACCTTAATTAACATAAAATAATGATAATAAAACTCATCAATAGATAAATAATCAAATTTATCTTTAAATTTATTAACACTGCATATTCTATTTTAAAATAAAATAATTTAAAAAATCAGGTTATTACAATCTCCCCTCCTTATAAGAATTTGTCCTTGAATTCCAGAAAGAAGAAAAATACAAGATAAACAAGGAAAGAGATATGGGTAAGAAGCTCGCATCTCAACTTCAGCCTCCCAGGTATGCTCTTCTACTCTGTTGCTGCGCCACTAATATGCTCTTGATCACAACAACTTTCTCTGCAGCATCCTGAACCATCTCAGGTCCAATCAATGCTCTCTCTCCAATCTCATCCCAACGCAAAGGGGATCTACACTTCCTTCCGTACAAAGCCTCGTATGGTACCATTCCAATACTGCTATGGTAGCTGTTATTATATGCAAACTTGACGAGTGGCAAATGATCATCCCAGCTACCTCCTAAATCTAAAACACACATTCTTAATATATCTTCCAGTGTCTGGATCGTCCTCTTAGACTGACCATCTGTCTGAGGATGAAAAGCAGTACTGAAATCCAACCTAGTGCCCATCGCTTCCTACAACTTCTACCAAAAATAAAAGGTAAATACTGAACCTCTGTCTGACATAATGGACATAGGTACTCCATTAAGGCACACAATATGCTTCATATACAGCTTCGCCAATCTAGCTACATAATAGGTGGCTTTCATAGGCAAGAAATGTGCAGACTTGGTCAACCTATCCACAATCACCCAGATGGAATCGTATCCATCCTTAGAATGAGGTAAACCAACCATAAAATCCATAGCAATCCTTTTCCACTTCCACTCAGGAATAGGAAGAGGCTGAAGTTTCCCATAAGGTTTTTGATGCTCAGCTTTCACTTGATGACATGTTAGACATTTAGCAACATAATCAATGACATCCTTATTCAGTCCGTCCCACCAATATAAGTTTCTGATACTGTGTTACATCTTAGTAACACCCGAATGTACGCTGTAAATTGTAGAATGTGCTTCCTCTAGGATCTCTTCTCTCAAATTATCCACATTAGGAATGCACAATCTACCACTGATCCATAAAACACCATTATCATCGAGTGTGAAATCAGTGAACTTCCCTGCTCGAACATTCTCTGCAAGCTCTTCTAGAATAGGATATCGGCTCTAAGCTACCTTAATCCTATCTCTCAGTACATATCATACTTTAAACTGCTAGCAATCCACCTGAATTACTCACCTTCATTATTAGACCTTGATCCACCAACAGATGCAACTCCTGGATCAACGATCTCCTCTCTACACTAATATGAGCAAGACTACCTGAGGACTTCCTACTCAAGGCATCTACTACCACATTAGCCTTGCTTGGGTGATATAAAATCTTATAGTCATAATCTTTTAATAGTTCTAACCATCTCCTCTGCCTCAGATTCAGATCTCCCTATTGGAAAATGTACTTAAAGCTCTTGTGATTAATAGAAATCTCACAAGTCACCCCATACAGATAATGTCTCCAGATCTTGAGAGCAAAGATCACTGCAGCCATCTCTAGGTCGTGAGTAGGATAGTTCTATTCATGCTTCTTCAACTACCTCGAAGCATAGGCTATCACCCTACCATTATGCATCAACACACAACCTACACCAACTCTAGAGGCATCACAATACAAGTGAACTTGTCCACTCCATTAAGCAAAGCCAAAACTAGAGCCGTGGTCAACTTCTCCTTTAATAACTGAAAGCTATTCTCATAAGCTTCTGACCACTCAAACCTCACATTCTTTTAAGTCAAGCGAGTCATAGGAGCTGCAATTCTATAAAAATCCTGTAAAAACCTCTTATAGTACCTGGCTAAACCCAGAAAACTTTGAATCTCGATAACTGAAGTCAATCTAGGCCACTCAGACACTGCCTCAATCTTTTGTGGATCAACCTAGATACCCTCTTTTGACACAACGTGTCCAAGAAAAGAAACACTCTCCATCCAGAAATCACACTTTGAGAATTTAGCATAAAGCTAATTTTCTCTCAATGTCTATAGTACACTCCTCAAGTGATATACATGCTCTTCCATACTCTTCGAATACACTAGTATATCATCAATGAAGACTACTATAAACTGATCCATATATAGTCTGAATACCATGTTCATTAGATCCATAAAAGCTACTGATGTGTTAGTCAAACCAAAGGACATCACCAGAAACTCATAATGGCCATATCGATTACAGAATGCCATTTTAGGAACATCGCCTTCACTGATCTACAACTGATGATAACCTGACCTCAAATTAATCTTAGAAAAGAACTATATACCCCGAAGCTAATCAAATAAGTCATTTATCCTCAGGAGAGGATACTTGTTCTTCACTGTCACCTTGTTCAGCTCTCTACAGTCAATGTATAGTCTCAGGGTACCATCCTTCTTCCTTATAAAAAAGACTAGTGCACCCCAAGGAGAAATACTGGGTCTAATAAAACCCTTATCTAGCAACTCTTGCAACTGCTCCTTCAACTCTTTCAACTCTGCAGGAGCCATTATGCAGGGTAGCATAGAAATAGGGGTAGTGCCTGAAACCACATCTATACAGAACTCAATCTCTCTGTGAAGTGGTAAACCTGGCAACTCCTTAGGAAAAACATCAGGAAACTCACAGGCAACAGGAACATCTGTGAGTGATAACTTCTCCATTGAAGTATCCTTGACTAATGCCAAATATCCATGATAACCCTTCCTCAGTAACTTCCTAGCTGTAATAGTAGAAATGAGATTTTAAGGTGTTGAACTCTTATCATCCACAAACTTAAATTCTTCTTCACCAGGAATTCTAAAAGTCACCTCTTTACTCCGACAATCTACCACGGTATAGTGCTAAGATGACCAATCCATACCTAGAATAACATCAAATTCCATCACATTCAACAGAATCAAATCAGCAGATAATTCTCTACCTCCAACAAGAACTGGACAACCAGAAAGAACAATATCAGTGTCCAAAGAATCACTTAGAGGAGTGGCGACAGACAAAGGAAAAGCCATCCTCGAAACTTGCCAATAAGACTTGGAAGCAAAAACAGGAGAAACGAATGAATGTGTGGCACCCGAATCAAATAGAACCTATGCATCCAGGTAACATACATAAATAATACATGCCATGATTGCATTAGATGCCTGAGCATCCTGTTGAGTGAGATGGAAAAATCTAGCCTAACTCGACCTCCCTACTGACTAGTAGAAGCCAGGCCAACACCTTTGGCACCTCCTTTGGTACCTCTGCCACGACCCTGCTGAGGAACAATCTAGGTAAAACTCTGGTGCTGAGCTGGAGGTAACTGAAAAGGTACTGGGGTTGCACTAGCAATCGACTGCTGTAGAAATCACAGAATCTACGGCTGCTAATAACCAGAATAGGGGCATGATCTAGCAAAGTGTCCCATCTGTTCGCATCAAAAACATGTTAGCGGTGTCATGTAACACGGTCCCTGATGGACTGTACCACGCATCTGACAAACACTGGTAGCTGACCCAGAACTATGACCACTACTACTGCTCGAAGCACCTGACATAAACCTAAATGGTCTGCGCTAACCTCTATGACCATGTCTACTGCTCCTATGTACCCTCTGCTGCTGTCTCTAGCTCTGCTGGGCTGGGCCTCTCTACTAACTACTCAAACCAATCTGAAAACTCGAGTACGAAGTAGTCTAAAATCTACCTGACTGAATGCCCAACTGGTAATAATTAGGCATAGCTCCTTGCCTGACTAGCCTCAACTCAATCTCCCTAGCCAACTCTATCACTAACTCTAGAGTAAGGCCCGTTGTAGGCATACCAGTAAATGCAGAACCCAAACTAGTGATATAAGTAGTGACTGCAAAATAATGATCTCATATCAGATCCTCTGCATATCTGTCGAGTCGAAGGAACTCTCTGGTGTACTTCTCAACAGATCTGTAACCTCGGGTAATACTAGTTAGTCGAAGTCTGTAGCTCATATAAAGTGGCTAGGGGTAGAATCTCCTCATAAATCGCTCTCTGAACTATGCCCAGGTCATCATCAACATGTATGGTTGAATCACCTGAATAAACCAATCCAGGGCTGCTCCCTCTACTGATAGCTCAACTATCATAATCTGCTGGTACTCGGTGTGAGCAGTCCAAGTCCTCATCTCGATCGCATGTAGAAAGTCTAGAGGGTCAGAAGTCCCATCGAAAGCTATCCTGCCGACTCTGGCATAGAATAGTACTGCCTCAGGGTCAGACATATCCTGCTAATAGGAAGGCTAAATAGGCGATGCAACTAGAGGCACTGGAATATCCTCATACTCTGGCTCTATAGGTTCCTCATCCTGTAGCTCTCCCTGTCTACGACGACCTGCCGCTCCTCGAGGTCTATCTCTGCTACGACCTCTATGCCTAGTTGGCAGCTCAGGAGGTAAAACCTCATCCTGGAAGGACTTATCATCCTCGACCTCAATGACTGGTGGAGTGACATGTGCCCGCCTCCTCATTCTGAAAAGAAAAACATAAGGATTCAGACAAAACATACAACTAATGATAACGCAGAAAACTAAATCAAGGAATACTTATCAAGACATACTCGAACCTAATTAACTGCAGTAGTTTCAAAAGAAAACATGACACTGAAAACTAGGGCCACAACTCTTACAACTAAGGCCTTGATACAAAACTCTACTTTGATACCAACTTTGTCATGATCCAAACTGGGGCCATGACCGGTGCTAGGGAACGGGAATTCTTTCGAATCCAGAACCTGTAGCAAGCAAGCCTTAATAGAATAAAAACATACAATAAATAAAATAAAATAAATATACCATAATTAAAATTAATTAAAATTTCAATTTAATATGATAAAATAAAACTCCTTCATATCAAGAAATGTATTAATACAATATTCAGAATAAATATCTGAATTAAAATCTCATACAGTAAAATAAAATAAAATTCAATACAGATACAAATACAACTACTGCAGTTTCTAGAGTACAATAATAAATAATTAAGTAGATAATTTACATAATAGGGTCGGGGTAGAAGAAATCCGGTGGATAGGCCTACTGTTGAGGTCTGTAGAAGAAGACTCTCCTGTAAAAATATCAACTGAGTGGCGTCATACCTCACTGAGTGAATTGTTATAATATATATACACACATTACTATATGTCAAATGCAAACAATCATATGTATATATTAAAAATATATACATGTATATGCACATGAATACTAAAAATCACTTTATTTATAATACTGAAAAATATTAGTTTAAGAAGGATCAAATAGAACCCCAAATGACCGCAATCTCAAGAAACAACAGACAACACTCTAACCATACAGGCTCACTTCTTTCCAAATAAATTCACTTAATCCTTATTGACAGTAGACTGGCCCCGAGATACTAAGTCGACCGAACTCTAGCAGTCTGACTGTCAGTGTGATTGGTCCCGAGACACTAAGTCAACCGAGCTCTAGCAATCACATTCTTATTCACCTCACACAACAATCAAATCAATCAAGTCATGATCCATAAATAGGTTAGTAATTTAACCTACAATCTATCGTCGTACCGGTACGTACTCGGTCCTAGTGTTGCCCACTAGGAAGCACGTTCTATTGATATCCTTCATTAAAAATAACTCATTTCATTCATAAAATAATGATGCATGAAATCATTATAAATAACATTATAAACCATATATATACTAGAAATATACCTAAAATCAACTAAGTATATTTCAAGTATATATACGTAAAAATCAATTCAAATAAATCATGGAATATATTAAATTAAACCATTAATATATTTGAAAGTAATCTAGATTTAATTAAAAGAAAAACATGCATTTATTTCATAATATACTGAAAATATACTTAGAATATACTTAAGCATTTATTAAGTCATTTATGCATAAATCATACAATTAAAACATATATGTCTAAAACATGCAACCTAAATACACGCTATGCGCTCCTCGAGACGGGTTCGACAGGCCTAGTCCGTTAGGCCTCGATCTCAGCGTAACTAACAATAAAATAATAACACAAAAATCAGAATAAATCTAACTTAACTTTTAAAGACTCGATCTAGGATTACTAATACAGACAGAGAATAAGAATTAGACTTGATTTCACATTTTACGAGAATTCTACCAAAAATTTCGCAGAACCTTCTTTGTAAAATGAACATCTCTCTACTTAAAAAGTAGAGTCGGTCCTGCAAGAAGAATATACCTCAAACCAAAATTCTCACAACTCCTCGGTTGAGATCCTAAACTATAAATTTCCTCAACCGAGGTCCACAATTCACAACAAAATACAATAAAATATATAAAAATTCAATAAATACTAAAAATACCCTTTAAGTACCAAAGTATAACAATTTAAGTATTAAAACACCGAAAGTAATTATTTTACCGATAATTACTTAAAAATCCTAATAATAATATAATATTAATAAAAATCGATATTTCTCTATAATTCCACAAATATTAATAAAAATTCATTTTATAAATCCAAATTACTTAATTAGTCCAAAAACATATTAAAAATTACTAAAAATCCATTTATTTACAAAAATAGTATATAATAGTAATATTAATTAGTATTAATTAGTTAAAATTAGTAAATAATTTGTAAAAATCATTTTTATACCTCAAATAATATTAAAACCAATTAAACTTAATATTCAACTAAAATTATCACCAAATTACCAAAATATCCCTAATATATAAAAATGCACAAAAAATACTAAAAACATTCAAAAATTCAATAAAAATTATATAATTACACAAAAATTATTTTCTCAACATATCATTTATTAAAATCAACAAATACACCTAATTAACCAATTCTTTCTAATTAACTATATATTTAACCAATATTTTCAAAATTGAAAAAAACTTTAAATAATTATAAAAATTACACAAAATATACAAAAATTATAAATTAAATTCTAAAATTACTAATAACTATCAATAACACCAAAAATGACAATTTCATAATTTATATAATTAATTTATGAAAATAATAAAATAATAAAAAATTCACAAAAATCAAAATAATTTCCAAAAATCACACAAAAATTTTGAGATGTAGTGTCATGACCCAAACTACAGAATTACAGTTTTCAGAATTACAGTCTTCAGAATTACAGTCTTCGATCTGAAACTACATATCTCTGCATCTAGGATCCATATCGCTCTTCTGATCACAGTAACTTCTTCGTTGTATTCTAAACCATCTCATATCTAATTAAGACTTCTTTCCATAAAAGCTTCAGGTGGTGTCATTCCAATACTACTATGGTAGTTGTTATTATAAGCGAATTCTATAAGTAGCATATAATCAACCTAGCTACCTTCTAGATCCAAAACACACATCTTCAACATACTGTTTAGTGTCTGGATCGTCCTCTCAGACTGTCATCTGTCTGAGGATGAAAAGCAGTATTGAAATCCAATCAGGTGTCTATTACTCTCCATAATCTCTACCAAAATCGAAAGGTAAACACTGTACCTTTACCATATTCAATGGACACAGGTAGTCCATGCAGGCACACAATATGCTTCATATGCAGCTTAGCCCACTTAGCTACTGAATAAGTGGCTTCCACTGGCCAAAAATTAGCTGACTTGGTCAATTTGTCTACAATCATTCCAACGAAATCATATTCACCCTTCGAACGAGGTAACCAACCACAAAAATTATCACAATTCTCTCTTATTTCCACCCAAATTCAAAAAGAGATCAAAACTTCCCAGAAGACTTCTGATATTCAGCTTTCACCGACTGGCAATTTTAACACTTAGAAATACAATCAGTCACATCCTTCTATAATCCAACCCACTAGTACTGATCCTAAATACTGTGATAATTCTTGGTAACCATTTGGATGTACACTGCAAGTTCACTTCCACAGCTTATATAGAATCCCTTTCTCAGATTACAACATCAACCCTGTATCATTAACTTGGGCATCTCCTATCAACAGATCATTCTATGGTGATATGCCATGATGACATGCTATGATGAATGTCATGATGAGATGATCTAATGAAATGTTATGATGAAATGCTAGAATGAAATGTCGTGATGAAATGTTGTAATAAGATGCTATGATGATATGATGAAATGCTGTAATGATATCAGGTCTTGTCCTCTAAAGTTCACGTAACCCTCAGATCAATCAGTCTTCTTCAGTACTTAGAAGCTATTCTAACAAACATCTGTTCACACAATCTTCCCATTCTTCTGAGTTATGAGGGTCATAGGAGCTGTAATTCTAGAGAATTCTATTCAGATTTCCTATGATACCCAATTAAACCCAAAAAATTATAGATCTCAATGGATTCAGTCAGTCTGGGCCACTCATATGCTATTTTGATCTTTTGTGGATCAACTCAAATTCTATCCTTAAACGCCATAATTCTAAGAAAAACAACACTCTCCACCCAATGATCACACTTCTTGAATTCAGCATAAAGCTGACATTCTCTTAGTGTCTGTAGTATAGTCCTCAAGTGATATGTGCCATTTCATTCACTTCAAATACATTAGTATATCATTAATGAAGACTACTACAAATTGATCCACAACTAATGATAACCCGACTTCAAATTAATTTTTAAAAAGAACTTTGCACTCTTTAGCTGATCAGACATGTCATCTATCCTCAAAAGAGGATACTTGTCCTTCACTATTACCCTGTTCATCTCTCTACAGTCAATGCATAGTTTCAAGGTACCATCCTTCTTCCTTACAACAGGACTAGTGCACCCCGAAGAGAAACATAAGGTCTGACAAAACCTTGGTCATACAGCTCTCGTAATTGCTCCTACAGCTCTACAAAAGTCATTTTGTAGGGCTACGTTGAAATAGGAGTTATATCAGGAACCACATCGATACAGAATTCAATCTCTGTAAAGTGGTAAACCTCGTAACTCACAGGCAATTAAAACATCTGGGAGAGACAACTTCTCCACTGAAGTATACTCAACTAGAGCCAGATATTCTTGACAACCCTTTCATATCTCATCAAGATTAATTACACCCAAAAGACTGAATTCATAATAACTCTCTGAGTCTTAATTCTCGGTTTAGATGCCAATATATTACGCTTAATCATGTAACATATAATTCCACCAGTCTCCTCTTATACTGTATTAAGTCTTTAGTATGACGTATCAGATTGAAGAGTTTACAGGTAATCTTCTCAACTGATTACTATTCCCTTACTCTATGCAATAGCTGATATGGGTAATTATCCTTCCTTAAAGGTGGATGGAAGTATCTTAGAAATCCCCCTTTAACTCAAATTATGTGTTGCAGTCAGAACTGACAGCTTGCCATAAAGAGTACAAGAGTGCTTCATCTTCATTAGACATTTTCCAATTCCCCCATCAAAGCATATTCAAACAACTGTCAAACTTGATTAAATGCTATCAAGCTTTTATTAATCTCGGCTATCCTGGCCACAATTGTTGCACGTTCAAGTCCAAAAGGAATGCTTGTACTACTTACAATGACTACCTTAACCCTTGAGTTATAGTTGCCTCTAACCTACCCCTATACTAGATAGGTGTAGTAGGGCTGGAACTATAACCACAACTTGAACTTGAAAAGACTGATTATCAATATTGTCTCTGGAGAAGAAACAATTCACATTCACTGCGCTGAAAAGATATAGAAATCAATAGAATTTAGAATATAGCATATACGCAGAATTGACATGTCTCAAGTTCTCGGTTGAAAAAGAAATTACATCTGCTGAACGATCGAAGGTATCAGCACCGCATCCTACAAAACTCCTGTTGCAAAAGCAACATCATTGCAATGCTAAGCCACCAGCTCCTCATTCAGTTATTCCCATTGTCAACAGTGATCATCAGGCCTTCTAAATCCATCTCTACCCCTACGCCTAACAAGATGCATAGGGGGTAGAACCTCGTGCTCAGAAGATCAACTATCATCGATCTCATCGATCGATGGAGCGATTCATGCTCAAGGCAATCAACAAGGAGCAAAAATAAACAAATAGTTCAAATAATCACAAAAATCAACAGACACCCTAACGGTTACGCGGAATTCCTAATGCAAGGAAGACTTTTCAAAGACATGACCGAACCTAATTCACTACAATAGTTTAACAGAAAACACAACTTTGAAAACTAGGGCCACAACTCAAACAACTAAGCCCTGACACAGAACTCAGCTCTGATACTAACTTTGTCATGACCCAAACTAGGAGTCATGACCGGCGTTAGGGAACGGGAATTCTTTCGAATCCGGAACCCGTAGCAAGCCTTAGAAAATAAAATCATACAATAATTATATAAAAGTACGACCAAATTAAAATTTTTCTGAATCAATATATAAAATAAATACTCCAAATCCTTTTATAAATGAATACATGTTCGTACAATGTTCAAATACAAATTCTCAGAGTATTTAATATCCAAACAAAATAATACACTTCCAATATAATGACACTACTACTGCAGTTTCTAGAATACAATTCAAAGTTCAGAATATACATTTGCATAAAATAGCCGGGACTGAAGAACACCGGCGAGGAACTCTACAACTAAGGTCTGACGATATGGAATCTCTTGAAAAAAAATAATTGAGGGGGGTCAGACCTCACTGAGTGAATTATTATACTATATATACATGCAAACTAAACCATAACAATCAAGCATTCTTATATATATATATATATATATATATATATATACACACACATTTCACACGAATGCCAAACTTTGCTTTTATAAATATACTAAATGTAGAAAACGTTTGTTTTAATTCATGAAGGATCCATAGAACCCTAAATAATAACAACCTCAAACAATCCCATCATCACTCTAGCCATACAGGCTCACTTGATTCCAAATAGAACACTTATTCCAATTTGGACAGCAGACTGGCCCCGAGACACTAAGTCAACCGAGCTCCAGCAGTCTGGCTGTCAGTGTGATTGGCCCCGAGACACTTGGTCAACCGAGCTCCAACAATCACACTATCCATCACCTCACATCTCAATCAACCCAATAGATCATTCAATTCACTTATGGACAGTAGACTGGCCCCGAGACACTAAGTCAACCGAGCTCCAGCAGTCTGATTGTCAGTGTGATTGGCCCCGAGACGCTTAGTCAACCGAGCTCCAGCAATCACACTATCTAACATACCATTAATCTTAGTCAAATCAATTAAATCAATTATAATCCCCCAATTTTAACTCTCACTCAATCCTTATCTATCGTACCGGTACGTACACGGTCCTAGTGTTGCCCGCTAGGAAGCACGTTCTATTAATATCCTTCACTTCGAATAAATCATTCATTCGAAAAATAATTAATGTAGAACAATATTCATAATAGTAAAACCAACCATATATATATATACCAAAAATATACCTAAAATATACCCAGTATATTTCAGGTATATATATATATATATATATATATAGTCAAATAAAATATGAAATAAACTAAAGATAAATCATTAATATAGTTAAAAACAATTTAAATGAGTAACAATAATATAACATGCATTATCTTAAAAATATACTTAAATATGCAAAAGATATACCCTAAGTACTCAAATCATTTAATAAACCATTTATGTATAAATATTCATTTAAATACGTGTTTGTGTTTAACATATATTCACAAATATACTAAAATAAACCTAATTATCTAGCATGCATATATCAAAAATAAACCCTAAATATACCACTAATGTGTTAGGTTTAATTTAATAATAAAACATTTATTTATTCGGAAATAAATAAAAAAATATACCAAAAATAAACTTAAAAATAATTTAAGTGTAGGTTTATAATTTAACATGCAATTATTTAAGAATAAACCTAAAATCTACTGAAACTATACCTAAAGTATACTAATCATTTAATAAAATAATTATGTCTAAGTGTACATTTTAAAACATGTGTATATTATTCAAATGTATTAAACCTAAACCTAATTGTTTAATGTGCATATATCAAACTAACATGCATAATTATTTAATATGCATATATATAAGAATGCAACCCTAGATAGACCAAAAATTTTATAATTTAAATCATTTTTTAAAACATACAATGAAAATGGAAAATTCTAAATAATGCACCCTATATGCAGTGTATATATTTACAGTATAATAAGTCACATGTTAGTGCTCCACGAGACAAACTCGGCGGCCCTGATCCGTTAGGCCTCGGTCTCGGCGCAGCTAGACAAACAAATGACAACATGAAATCAGAATAAATTTAACAAAAATTCTAAGACTCGATCTAGAATTTTAGACACAGCTTTAGAATAGGAATTTGAACCGGACATCACGTTTTACGAGAATTCTATCGAAAATTCGGCAGAACCTCCCCTGTAAAACGGACATCTCTCTACTCAAAGAGTAGAGCCGGTCCTGCAAAGAAATACACTTCGGAATAAACACAGGATTACAATCAAAATCCCTCGGTCGGAACGCCAAACTACAATTCACCGACCGAGGTTCACAATTCACAGAATATTTATAAAATACCGAAAATGCCCTTATATAATAAAAATACATTTTATAAATCCAAATTACATAATTAACCCTAAAACATACTAAAAATCAATGAAAACCCATTTATTTAGAAAAATAGTATATTATATATAATTTGAAAATAATTTACGAAAAATAGTTTTTAATTAGTTAAAAATACTAAAAATTTGCAGAAATCATTTTTATACCCTAAATAACTATTAAAACCAATTTAATTACATTTTTAACCAATTTAGTGTAAAATTACCAAAATACCCCTATATATATATTCGCTATAAATGTTCAAAAATTCACCAAAAATTATATAATTACTTAAAAATTAATTTCTCAACATATAATTCAATAATATCAATAAATATACTCAATTTACCAATTTATTTCAATTAAACACATAATTAACCCTATTTTTCAAAATTACCTAAACTTAATAAATTCCAAATAAATACATAAAAATTCACAAAAATTACAAATAAATTTATATAATTCATTTCAACTCCTATAATCACCATAAAACACAGTTTCATAATTTAATTAATTAATTTTCGAAAATTAGAAAATAATAATAAAATAATCAAAAATTCACAAAAATTAAAATAAATTCCAAAAATTCTAAACAAATTACAGCATGTAGATTAAGCTTCCAGAAAACAAAGTTTGTGAAGGAAGTTTTCATGAATCAATCAAATTAAAGCTAAAAAAAATTCGAAACCCAAAATGGCTGATTTGAAGAAATTGAAACCTAAGCAATTCTAGACCAAATCAAGTGAAACAAAGCTTGGAATCACACTCACCAGAGCTCAAGGAGAAGATAGAGACTGACGGCATCAAATTTGGTGGCCGGAAAGTGCTTGGTCGGAGTTAAGTTGATTTTTGGCTCTTTGAAGAAAATCCGGCCAAAACTCACCGGAAAAGAGTGTTTTAGGTGGTGGAAATGGCTGGAGGTGGAAGAGGAAGGCTGAGAGGCATAGTAACAGGAAGAAAATCAGCTTGAAAGTGGCTGGAAATGGAAGAAAACGTTTTGGGAGGAAGAAGATGAAGGAGGGGCAAAACTGTAAATAAATGGAAGTTTTGGTTTTTTGATGAAAAAAATTATGTATATATATATATATATATATTTACACTATATATTATAATAATATAAAATTTCACACACATTAAATATACACCACACACATATTTTAATATGTTTAATAATTTATAAACTTAAAATTAATTAATACAAAAATTAAATAATAAAATTAAGGGAAATTAATTAAGCTCTAATTAATTTAAATAAATACACATATATACATTTTATTTTAGCACTTTAAAATTATATATGAGTTCATGCAAATTCATAAAACTAGTCAAAATAAATAGTATTAATTTATTTACGTGTCAATTTCCCCGAAAATATAATTTCCGGGAAAATTTTACGTAAAGTACTTAAAATAATATAAAATAATTAAAATTAGCTTTAAACAAACAACAAACTCACAAAATATCATAAATATATATACAAAAATTATTAACACTTGCATCTCCCAATGCAGTATAAAAATATTTAAAAATTCGGGATATTACATGTAGATTAAGGTAAGGGGAACAACATTTGTAAAGGAATTTCTCAAGAATCAAGCAAAATAAAAAAAATTAAAAACTCAAGAATGGCTGAAATTGAAATCAAGCTAGAAACCCTACCAAATCATGTTTTCAAGCTGAAAGAAGCTTGGGATCATCCTCCTCAAAGTTCTAGGAGTCCAACGACACCGAAATCATCCAATTTGGTGGCCAGACGGAGGAGAGAAGAATTTTGGGTTTCCGCTTCCAAAGCTCCAAACGACGTTGAAAATGGGAGTTGATGGCGGTGGAGATAACTGACAGGCGGTGGAAGGTAAGGAGGCACATCGACGGAAGAAGAAACGGATGGTAGACGGTGGTGATGGGAGGGTGATCGGGAAAAATGGTGGAGGGGAACGTTTTTTTTTTGTTTATGTTTTGTATATATATATATATATATATATATATATATATATATATATACCATGACCCAAAACAAGGGCCATGACCGGTGCTAGGGAACGGGAATTCTTTCGAATCCGAAACCCAAAAGTAAGCCTAAAAATAAAATAAAACATGAAATAATAATAATAACATAAATAATATAATTTTCAGCGGAAATAAAATCACAAATAAAACAAGGTAAATATACATCAATGGATTTAAATAATCATCACATATCATATATATAAATAATCTTTCAATACAAATCCAGCTCAAATCTTTAAAGTACATAACTCACACAAATATAATGCATAAACTCCATAAATATTTACAACTACTGCAGTGTCTAGATCATAAAATAATATTCAGATAAGCAGTTTACATAATGAAGTCGGGGCGGAAGAAATCCAGCGTATGGGTCTGCTACTGAGGTCTGAAGACGATGACTCTCCTGAAAAATAGTCAACGGAGGGAAGTCAGACCTCACTGAGTGAATTGTTATAATATATATATGTGCATACTAAATGACAATGCACACAGTCAATAGTATATATATAATAAATATATATACAGGCAAATACACATAGATGCAACAAAATCATTTTATATATTTTGTGAAAATCACTGTTTATGAAGGATCAAATAGAACCCTAGCAAAATCACAACCTCAAACAGTGTTAGACAACACTCTAGCCATACAGGCTCACTTATTCCAAATACATTCACTTGTTCCATTTGGACGTGTCACGACCCAAAACAGGGGCATGACCGGCGCTAGGGAACGGGAATTCTTTCGAATCTGGAACCCGTAGCAAGCCTAAAAATAAAATAAAGCATGCCAACAACAGTAACAGTATAATATGCAGCGGAAAATAAAAATCATAATATCATAATATTATCCATATCAACTGGATATAAATAAAAATCTCATCCCATACATAAAATCTCTTTAATACAATCCAGTTTCAACATAATATATCTCCTTTAAAATAAAGTACATGAAATCCAATACTTTAATTTACAACTACTGCAGTGTCTAGATAAAATAAATAAGACTCAAGTAGACAATTTACATAAAGAAGCCGGGGTGGAAGAAATCTGGCGTATCGACCTGCTACTGAGGTCTGAGGAAGTTAACTCTCCTGAAAAATAGTCAACGGAGGGGAGTCAGACCTCACTGAGTGAATTACTATAATATATATACATACACACTAAGTGATAATGCATACAGTCAACAGTATATATAATATATATATACAGGCAATTACACACAGATGCAGTAAAATCATTTTTATATACTTTATCTGAAAATCACAGTTTATGAAGGATTACATAGAACCCTAGAATATCGCAACCTCAGAAAATAGTGTTAAACAACACTCTGGCCATACAGGCTCACTTATCCAAATATATCCACTTAATCCATTTGGACAGTAGACTGGCCCCGAGACACTAAGTCAACCGAGCTCCAGCAGTCTGACTGCCAGTGTGATTGGCCCCAAGACACTTGGTCAACCGAGCTCCAGCAATCACACCCACAAATCACATCTCACATATCAATAATCATATTAAACCAATATCCACAAATAGTTAGTAACATAGCCTAAAGCTATAGGCGTACCGGTACGTACTCGGTCCTAGTGCTGCCCACTAGGTAGCACGTTCTGTTGATATCCTTCATTAATAGTAAAAATCATTCATTCACAAAAAATAAATGATGCATGAATATAAATGAAATAACAATATAAACCATATATATACCAGAAATATACCAAACATAAACCAGGTATATTTTGAGTATATATATGTCAAATAAATCCAATCAAATCATGAATTAAACTAAAAATATATTTAAAAACATTTTAAATATATTTTATTAATAAAACATGTATATAATTTATTATATACCAAAAATATACCAAAAATATACTTGAATATAAATCACATTATTTATGCCTATTCAGTCAAAATAAAACATGCATTTTCTAAATCATGCATCCTAAGCATATATATATAATATAGTAACTCACCTAATGCGCTCCACGAGACAGGTCCGACGGGCCTGGTCCACTAGCCCTCGGTCTCGGCGCAACTAATCAAGCAATAAATAACCGACATTAGAATAAACCTAACGGAAATCCTAGAATTCAATCTAGAGTATTTAACACAGAATCGAAAATTAGGGTTCGACTGGATATCACGTTTTACGAGAATTCTACCAAAAATTCGGCAGAACCTCCCCTGTAAAACGGACATCTCTCTACTCAAAAGAGTAGAGCTGACCCTGCAAAGAAACACACTTCGAAAAACGAGCTCAACACAATCAAAATCCCACGGTCGGACTCCGAACTACAGTCCACCGACCGGGGTCCACAAACACAGAATGATTCCAGATATAACAAAAATATCTTTAAATCACAGAAATACATTTTATAAATAAAAATTACATAATTGACCTTGAAACACTATAAAAACCGATTAAAACTCATTTTATTAGAAAAACCGTATATTATATATATAATTGAAAATAATTCCCGAAAAATAGTTTTAATTAGTTAAAAATAATAAATAATTTGTAGAAATCATTTTTATACCTTAAATAAATATTAAAACCAATTAAATTACATTTTTAGACAATTTAGGGTAAAATTACCAAAATACCCCTATATATATAAATATACTTAAATTACTTCAAAAATTCACCAAAAATCATACAATTATCTAAAATTAATTTTCTCAACATATTTATCAATAATATCAATATTTAAACTCAATTAACCAATTAAATTCAATTTAAAACACAATTAACCTAATTTTCCAAAATCACCTAAACTTCAATAATTAAAAATAAATACTTAGAAATTCATAAAAATTCCAAATAAATTCCTATAATTCATTTCAACACCTAATTTAACCATAAACTCCAATTTCATAATTTAAATAATTAATTTCTGAAAATTAGAAAATAATATTAAAATATTCAAAAATACTAAAAAATCCAAACAATCTCCAAAAATTCTACAAAAATTCATACATGTAGATTAATCTACTAGGAACAACATTTATGAAGGAAGTTTCCATGAATCATCCAATTCAAAGCTCAAAAAAATCGAAAACCCTAATAGACCGAAATTTACAAATCGAAAACTAAGCAATTCTAGACCATTTTAGCTCAAACCAAAGCTAGAATCACACTCACCGGAGCTCAAGGAGAAGAAAGAGACTGGCGGTGTTGAAAACGGTGGCCGGAGGAGGGAGAAACGGCGGGTAGCTCGACTTTCGGCCTCCTAAGCTAATTCCGGCCAAACTCGCCGGGAAAGGGGGCTGCTGGCGGCGGGGAATGGCTGGAGACGGAGGTGGCTCACCGAGAGGCACACCGACGGTGAAGGAACGGCAGTTGCAGACGGTGGAGGTGGGTGGTGGTCGTCAGGCGCGGGAAGGAGAAGAAGAAGAAGAAGGAAGCTCGGGGGCAGTTTGGTAATTTTCCAAAATTTTTTGATTTTGATGTATATATGTATATATATATACTTTATACTATATATTAAAATAATATTAAATTACACACATCAAATATACACCACACACATAAAAATATTAATATTTTAATAATTTATACTAAATATAATTAATTAAATAACAATTTAAACAATTAAATACTTAATAAAATATTAGGGAATTAATAAACCCTAATTAAATAAATATACACACACCGACTTTATTTAATAGTTTAAAAATATGTATGAGTTCATGCAAGTCCGTAAATACATCTAAAATAATTAATAATAAATCGTTTACGTGAAAATTTCCCCGAAAATGCAAGTCCCCGGGAAAATTTTACGTAAAACACTGTATATAAAACACAGTAATTAAAATAGGTCTAAAATACATATCAACTCGTAAAAATATCATATAAAATACAGAAATCATTAACTCTGCATATCCCGGTACTGTGTAAAAATATTTTAAAAACACGGGATATTACAGGACGGTAGATTGGCCCCGAGACACTAAGTCAACCGAGCTCCAACAGTCTGACTGTCAGTGTGATTGGCCCCGAGACACTTGGTCAATCGAGCTCCAGCAATCACACTCCCAAATCACATCACACATCAAATAAATCAATCCTATATATTTATGGGTTTATGTTACTAACCCACAAATAGGTTAGTAATATAACCTAAATTCTATCATTGTACCGGTACGTACTCGGTCCTAGTGCTGCCCACTAGGTAGCACGTTCTATTGATATCCTTCATTAATATATAAAACATACATTCATAAATAAATGATGCATGGATTTCAATAAAATAGCAACATAAAACATATATATAGTAGAAATATACCAAAAGTAAACCAGGTATATTTCGAGTATATATACGTCAAATAAATCCAATTAAATTACAAAATAAACTAGAAATAAACCATAAATATACTTAAAAATATTTTAAGTATAAAACATTAATAAAACATGCATATAATTTAAAATATACCAAAATATACCAATCATATACCAAAAATAAACCTAAGCAATAATTAAATCATTTATGCATATTTATCAAAATAAATCATACATTTCTAAAATCATGCATCCTAGAACATATATATATATATAATAACAACTCACTATTATTGCGCTCCTCGAGATGGGTCCGTCGGGCCTGGTCCACTAGGCCTCAGTCTCGGCACAACTAAATAAACAAACGACAATAAAAAATCAGAATAAATCTAACAAAAATTCCTAGGAACTCGATTTAGAATACCAGACACAAAATTAAAATCAGAGTTCGACTGGACATCACTGTCATGACCCAAAACAGGGACCATGACCGGCGCTAGGTGTAATATCCCGTAATTTTAAAAATATTTTTACACTGTACCGGGATATGCAGTGTCAGTGATTTTTGTATTTTATATGATATTTTTATGAGTTAATATGTATTTTAAACCTATTTTAATTACTGTCTATTATTTTCAGTATTTTACGTAAAATTTTCCCGGGACTTTCATTTTCGGGGAAATTTTCACGTAAACAATGTATTATTAATTATTTTAAATGTATTTACGGGTTTGCATGAACTCATACATATTTTTAAATTATTAAATAAAGCTTGTGTGTGTATATTTATTTAATTAGGGTTTATTATTACCCTAATATTTTATTATTTATTTATTATTATTTGATTATTTTATTTATTATTAAATTATTAAAATTTATTTTTTTTCTTTTTTCTTTTTTTTTTTTTCTTTTTTCTTTTTCTTTTCCTTTTTCTTTCTTTTTCTTTTCTTTTCTCTTTCCTTTTCTTTCTTTTTCTTTTTCTTCTTCTTCTTCTTCTTCTTCCCGTAGGTAGGCGCCGGACCACCCACTATTCCCACCGTGGTTTCTCCCTCCTCCGGCCACCGTTTTCGACACCGCCGGTCTCTATCTTCTCCTTGAGCTCCGGTGAGTGTTATTCTAGCTTTTGTTTGAGCTAAAACGGTCTAGAATTGCTTAGGTTTTGAGTTGAATATTTCGGCCACTTTTGGTTTTCGATTTTTTTGAGCTTCAATTTGGATGATTCATGGAAGCTTCCTTCACAAATGTTGTTCCTGGTAGCTTAATCTTCATGTATGAATTTTTGTGGAATTTTTGGAGGTTTTTTGGATTTTTGGGTATTTTTGAATATTTTAATATTATTTTCGAATTTTCGGAAATTAATTATTTAAATTATGAAATTGGAGTTTATGGTTGAATTAGGTGTTGAAATGAATTATAGGAATTTATTTGGAATTTTTATGAATTTCTAAGTATTTATTTTTAATTATTGAAGTTTATGTGATTTTGTAAAATTAAGTTAATTGTGTTTTTATTGAATTTAATTGGTTAATTGAGTTTAATTATTGATATTATTGATAAATATGTTGAGAAAATTAATTTTGGATAATTGTATGATTTTTAGTGAATTTTTGAAGTAATTTAGGTATATATATATATATAGGGGTATTTTGGTAATTTTACCCTAAATTGTCTAAAAATGTAATTTAATTGGTTTTAATATTTATTTAAGGTATAAAAATGATTTCTACAAAATATTTGGTATTTTTAACTAATTAAAACTATTTTCCGGGAATTATTTTCAATTATATATATAATATACGGTTTTTCAAATAAAATGAGTTTTAATCGATTTTTACAGTGTTTCAAGGTCAATTATGTAATTTTTATTTATAAAATGTATTTTTATGACTTAAGGATATTTTTGGTATATTTGAATATATTTTCTGTGTTTGTGGACCCCGGTCGACAGATTGTAGTCTGGAGTCCGACCGAGGGGTTGTGATTGTTTATGGTGTTATTTTCGAAGTGTATTTTCTTTGCAGGGTCGGCTCTACTCTTTTGAGTAGAGAGATGTCTGTTTTACAGGGGAGGTTCTGCCGGATTTCCGGTAGAATTCTCGTAAAACGTGATATCCAGTCGAACCCTAATTTTCGATTCTGTATTTAATACTCTAGATTGAATTCTAGGATTTCTGTTAGGGTTATTCTGATGTCGATTAATTATTTCTTGTTTAGTTGCGCCGAGACCGAGGGTTAGTGGACCAGGCCCGTCGGACCCGTCTCGTGGAGCGCATTAGGTGAGTTACTATATTATATATATATGCTTAGGATGCATGATTTAGAAAATGCATGTTTTATTTTGACTAATTATGCATAAATAATATGATTTATATTCAAGTATATTTTTGGTATATTTTTGGTATATAATAAATTATATACATGTTTTATTAATAAAATATATTTAAAATGTTTTTAAATATATTTTTAGTTTAATTCATGATTTGATTGAATTTATTTGACGTATATATACTCAAAATATACCTGGTTTATGTTTGGTATATTTTCGGTATATATATGGTTTATATTGTTGATTTATTTAAATTCATGCATCATGTATTTGTGAATGAATGTTTTATTATTTATTACTGAAGGATATCAATAGAACGTGCTACCTAGTGGGCAGCACTAGGACCGAGTACGTACCGGTACGCCTATAGTATTTAGGCTTTATTACTGACTATTTGTGGATATCGATTTGATTATGATTATTGATATATGTGAGATGTGGTTTGTGGGTGTGATTGCTGGAGCTCGGTTGACCAAGTGTCTCGGGGCCAATCACACTGGCAGTCAGACTGCTGGAGCTCGGTTGACTTAGTGTCTCGGGGCCAGTCTACTGTCCATATGGATTAAGTGGATATATTTGGAATTTGTGAGCCTGTATGGCTAGAGTGTTGTTTAACACTATTTTTCTGAGGTTGCGATATTCTAGGGTTCTATGTGATCCTTCATAAAAGTTGATTTTCAGACAAAATATATAAAATAATTTTTCTGCATCTGTATGAACTTGCCTGTATATATACATATTATATATATACTGTTGACTGTATGCATTATCACTTAGAGTGTATGTATATATACTATAGTAATTCACTCAGTGAGGTCTGACTCCCCTCCGTTGACTATTTTTCAGGAGAGTCAACTTCCTCAGACCTCAGTAGCAGGTCGATACGCCGGATTTCTTCCGCCCCGGCTTCTTTATGTAAATTATATACTTGAGTCTTATTTATTTTATCTAGACACTGCAGTAGTTGTAAATTAAAGTATTGGATTTTATGTACTTTATTTTAAAGAGATGTATTATGTTAAAACTGGATTTGTATAAAGATTATACATTTATGAGATTATATATGCGATGTGATGAGTTTTGAATTATATCCAGTTGTTATGGATGATACTGTAATATTTATGATTTTATTTTCCGCTGCATATTATATTTTTATGGTTATTATTGCATTTTTATTTTATTTTTAGGCTTGCTACGGGTTCCGGATTCGAAAGAATTCCCGTTCCCTAGCGCCGGTCATGACTCCTGTTTTAGGTCGTGACAAAGTTGGTATCAGAGCGAAGTTCGTATCAGAATGGAGTTCTGTGTCAGGGCTTAGTTTTGTGAGTTGTGGCCCTAGTTTTAAAGTTGTGTTTTCTGTTGGACTACTGCAGTGTATTAGGTTCGAGTATGTCTTGATGAGTATTCCTTGCTGTAGTTTTCAGCGTTATTCCTCCGTTGTCTGTTTTGTCTGAATCTTTCCGTTTATCTTTTCAGAATGAGGAGGCGAGCGCGTGTCGCTCCACCGGTCATTGAGGCCGAGGATGATGAGTCTTTTCAGGATGAGGTTTTACCTCCTGAGCCGCCAGTTAGGCGTAGAGGTCGTGGCAGAGGTAGACCTCGAGGAGCGGCAGGTCGCCGTAGGCAGAGAGAGTTACAGGACGAGGAGCCTGTTGAGCCTGAGTTTGATGTTCCTGTTCCTCCAGTTGTTCAGCCTGTTCAGCCTGCCTATCAGCAGGGTATGTCTGACCCTGAGGCAGCTTTGTTCTATGCCAGAGTTGGCAGGATTGCTTTTGATGGGACTTCTGATCCTTTAGATTTTCTGCATGCGATTGAGACTAGGACTCGGACTGCTCATACCGAGTACCAGAGGATCATGATCGTTGAGTTGTCTGTCGAGGGACCAGCTTTGGATTGGTTCATTCAGATGATCCAGCCCTATATGATGACGATGCCATGGGCTCAGTTTCGAGAGCGATTCATGAGGAGATTTTGTCCAGAGCCTCTTCGTTTGAGCTATCGTCTTCGATTGACCAGCATTTCTCGTGGAGATCGATCAGTAGAGGAGTATACCCGAGAGTTCCTTCGTCTGGGTAGATATGCTGAGGATCTGATGCGAGATCAGTATTTCGCTGTTACTACCTATGTTACTGGTTTGGGTTCAGCTTTTGCTGGTATGCCCACAGCAGGTCTTACTCTGGAGTCTGTGATTGAGCTAGCTAAGGAGATCGAGCTGAGGTTAGTTAGGCAGGGAGCGATGCCTGATTATTACCAGTTGGGAGTTCAGTCGAGTGGATTGCAGGCTACTCCGTATTCGAGTTTTCATGTTGGTTCGAGTAGTCAGCAGCGAGGTTCGACTCAGCAGAGTCAGAGACAGCAGCAGCGAGTGCATCGGAGCAGTAGACATGGTCGTGGAGGTCAGCGTAGATCGTTCAGATTTGGGTCAGGTGCTTCGAGCAGCAGCAGTGGTCGTAGTTCTGGATCAGCGGCCAGTGTTTGTCAGACTTGTGGTAGAGTCCATCAAGGACCGTGTTATCTGACACCGTTGACATGCTTCAGATGCGGGCAGACAGGACATTT
This sequence comes from Mallotus nudiflorus, assembly GCA_947683625.1. Taxonomy (NCBI): domain Eukaryota; kingdom Viridiplantae; phylum Streptophyta; class Magnoliopsida; order Malpighiales; family Euphorbiaceae; genus Mallotus; species Mallotus nudiflorus. The sequence continues at coordinate 785,220 of CANTUR010000763.1, forward strand.
TGCCAGATCGTGTCCTTATCCCGGATATCAGCAGCAGCAGATTCCGCGATTCCCACAGCAGTCGATTGCTAGTGCAGCACCCGTGCCATTTCAGTTACCACCAGCTCAGCATCAGAGTTCTACTCAGTTTGTTCCACAGCAGAGTCGTGGTAGAGGTACTAGAGGAGGTGCTAGAGGTGTTGGCCAGGCTTCTACCAGTCAGCAGGGAGGTCGAGGCCAGGCCAGAGTTTTTCATCTGACTCAGCAGGATGCTCAGGCATCTAATGCAGTCGTGGCAGGTATTCTTTCTGTTTGTTACCTGGATGCTTTGGTTTTGTTTGATCCGGGTGCCACGCATTCGTTTGTTTCTCCTATTTTTGCTTCTAAATCTTGTTGGCAAGCTTCGAGGATGGCTTTTCCTTTGTCTGTTGCCACTCCTCTGAGTGATTCTTTGGACACCGATATTGTTCTTTCTGGTTGTCCAGTTCTCGTGGGAGATAGAGAATTACCCGCTGATTTGATTTTGTTGGATGTTATGGAGTTCGATGTTATTTTGGGAATGGATTGGTTGTCTCAGCACTTTGCCGTGGTTGATTGCAGGAATAAGGAGGTGATTTTTAGAATTCCTGGTGAAGAAGATTTTAAGTTTGTTGGTGACAGGAGTTCAGCACCTCAGAATCTTATTTCTGTTATTTCAGCTAGGAAGTTGTTGAAGAAAGGTTGTCAGGGGTTTTTGGCATTGGTTAGGGATACGTCAGTGGAGAAGTTGTCACTCACAGATGTTCCTGTTGCTTGTGAGTTTCCTGATGTTTTTCCCGAGGAGTTGCCAGGTTTACCACCTCATAGAGAGATTGAGTTCTGTATTGATGTGGTTCCAGGTATTACTCCTATATCTATGACACCCTATCGTATGGCTCCTGCAGAGTTGAGAGAGTTGAAGGAGCAATTGCAAGAGTTATTGGATAAGGGTTTTATCAGACCTAGTGTTTCTCCTTGGGGTGCACCAGTCTTGTTTATGAAGAAGAAGGATGGTACCCTGAGACTGTGCAGTGACTACAGAGAGCTTAATAAGGTGACAGTGAAGAACAAGTATCCTCTCCCGAGGATAGATGATTTGTTTGATCAGCTCCAGGGTGCACAATTCTTTTCTAAGGTCGATTTGAGGTCGGGTTATCATCAGCTGCGGATCAGTGAAGCTGATATTCCTAAGACAGCTTTCCGCACTCGATATGGTCATTATGAATTTCTGGTGATGTCTTTTGGTTTGACTAATGCACCAGCAGCTTTTATGGACCTGATGAACAGAGTATTCCGACCGTATGTGGATCAGTTTGTGGTAGTCTTCATTGATGATATACTGGTATATTCAAGGAGTATGGAAGAGCATGTATATCACTTGAGGATTGTACTACAGACACTGAGAGATCATCAGCTTTATGCTAAATTCTCGAAGTGTGATTTCTGGATGGAGAGTGTTTCTTTTCTTGGACACGTAGTGTCTAAAGAAGGTATTCAGGTTGATCCACAGAAGGTTGAAGCAGTATCTGAGTGGCCTAGACCTACTTCAGTTACTGAGATTCGGAGTTTTCTGGGTTTAGCAGGGTATTATAGGTGGTTTGTGCAGGATTTTTCTAGGATTGCAGCCCCTATGACTCGCTTGACTCAGAAGAATGTTAGATTCGAGTGGTCAGAAGCTTGTGAGAATAGTTTTCAGTTGTTGAAGGAGAAGTTGACCACAGCGCCAGTATTAGCTTTGCCTAATAGTGTGGATAAGTTCACAGTTTACTGTGATGCCTCTAAAATTGGTCTTGGTTGTGTGTTGATGCAGAATGGAAGGGTGATAGCCTATGCTTCGAGGCAGTTGAAGAAGCATGAGCAGAACTATCCCACACATGATCTAGAGATGGCTGCAGTGATCTTTGCTTTGAAGATTTGGAGACATTATTTGTACGGGGTGACTTGTGAGATATTTACTGATCACAAGAGCCTTAAGTACATTTTCCAGCAGCGAGATCTGAATTTGAGGCAGAGGAGATGGTTGGAACTGTTGAAGGATTATGATTGCGAGATTCTTTACCATCCGGGTAAAGCTAATGTGGTAGCAGATGCCTTGAGTAGGAAGTCCTCAGGTAGTCTTGCTCACATCGGTGTGGAGAGGAGACCATTGATCCAGGAGTTGCATCTGATGGTGGATCAAGGTCTGATGATGAAGATCAGTAGATCAGGTGGACTGTTAGCTCAGTTTAAAGTACGATATGTACTAAGGGATAGGATTAAAGCAGCTCAGAGCCGAGATCCTATTCTGGAAGAGCTTGCAGAGAATGTCAGAGCAGGGAAGTTCACTGATTTCACACTCGATGATGATGGTGTGTTGTGGATCAGTGGTAGATTGTGTGTTCCTGATGTGGATGATTTGAGAGAAGAGATCCTAGAGGAAGCACATTCTACAGCTTACAGCGTTCATCCTGGTGTTACTAAGATGTACCACAGTATCAGAGATTTATACTGGTGGGATGGATTGAAGAAGGATGTTGCTGATTATGTTGCTAAGTGCTTGACTTGTCAGCAAGTGAAAGCCGAACATCAGAAGCCTTCTGGGAAGCTTCAGCCTCTTCCTATTCCCGAGTGGAAGTGGGAAAGGATAGCTATGGATTTTGTAGTCGGTTTACCTCGTTCGAAGGATGGATACGATTCCATCTGGGTGATTGTAGACAGATTGACGAAGTCTGCACATTTCTTGCCTGTGAAAGCCACATATTCAGTTGCTAGATTGGCGAAGTTGTACGTGAAGCATATTGTATGCCTTCATGGAGTACCTGTGTCCATTGTGTCAGATAGAGGTTCAGTGTTTACTTCTCGTTTTTGGCAGAAGTTGCAGGAAGCGATGGGCACTAGGTTGGATTTCAGTACTGCTTTTCATCCTCAGACAGATGGTCAGTCTGAGAGGACGATCCAGACACTGGAAGTTATGTTGAGGATGTGTGTCTTGGATTTGGGAGGTAGCTGGGATGATCATTTGTCGCTTGTTGAGTTTGCATATAATAACAGCTACCATAGCAGTATTGGCATGGCACCATATGAGGCGTTGTATGGAAGGAAGTGTAGATCCCCGTTGAGTTGGGATGAGATCGGTGAGAGAGCTTTGACTGGACCAGAGATGGTTCAAGATGCTGCAGAGAAAGTCGCCGTGATCAAGCGCAGGTTAGAGACCGCAGTTAGCAGACAGAAGAGTTATGCGGATCCTAGGCGCAGAGATGTGGAGTTTCAGGTTGGAGATTTCGTTTTTCTGAAAGTATCTCCGATGAAGGGTGTGATGAGATTTGGTAGGAAGGGTAAGTTAGCACCGAGATATATTGGACCGTTTGAGATTCTGGAGAGAATTGGCACTGTTGCATATCGGTTGGATTTGCCTCCGAGTATGTCACAGGTGCATCCAGTATTTCATATCTCGATGTTGAGGAAGTATATCTCAGATCCTTCACATGTGTTGCAACCTGACAGTGTGGAAGTGAGTGAAGATTTGACTTTTGTGGAAGAACCTGTGGCGATCGTTGATTTTCAAGTTCGACAGTTGCGATCGAAGCAGATTCCGATGGTCAAGGTTTTGTGGCGTAGCGACAGAGTTGAAGAGCATACGTGGGAGACTGAAGCTGAGATGCGAGCTTCTTACCCGTATCTCTTTCCTTCCTGATTCTGTAATCTTGTTTTTAGAATTCGGGGACGAATTCCTGTAAGGGGGGAAGACTGTAATATCCCGTAATTTTAAAAATATTTTTACACTGTACCGGGATATGCGAGTGTCAGTGATTTTTGTATTTTATATGATATTTTTATGAGTTAATATGTATTTTAAACCTATTTTAATTACTGTCTATTATTTTCAGTATTTTACGTAAAATTTTCCCGGGACTTTCATTTTCGGGGAAATTTTCACGTAAACAATGTATTATTAATTATTTTAAATGTATTTACGGGTTTGCATGAACTCATACATATTTTTAAATTATTAAATAAAGCTTGTGTGTGTATATTTATTTAATTAGGGTTTATTATTACCCTAATATTTTATTATTTATTTATTATTATTTGATTATTTTATTTATTATTAAATTATTAAAATTTATTTTTTTTCTTTTTTCTTTTTTTTTTTTTCTTTTTTCTTTTTCTTTTCCTTTTTCTTTCTTTTTCTTTTCTTTTCTCTTTCCTTTTCTTTCTTTTTCTTTTTCTTCTTCTTCTTCTTCTTCTTCCCGTAGGTAGGCGCCGGACCACCCACTATTCCCACCGTGGTTTCTCCCTCCTCCGGCCACCATTTTCGACACCGCCGGTCTCTATCTTCTCCTTGAGCTCCGGTGAGTGTTATTCTAGCTTTTGTTTGAGCTAAAACGGTCTAGAATTGCTTAGGTTTTGAGTTGAATATTTCGGCCACTTTTGGTTTTCGATTTTTTTGAGCTTCAATTTGGATGATTCATGGAAACTTCCTTCACAAATGTTGTTCCTGGTAGCTTAATCTTCATGTATGAATTTTTGTGGAATTTTTGGAGGTTGTTTGGATTTTTGGGTATTTTTGAATATTTTAATATTATTTTCGAATTTTCGGAAATTAATTATTTAAATTATGAAATTGGAGTTTATGGTTGAATTAGGTGTTGAAATGAATTATAGGAATTTATTTGGAATTTTTATGAATTTCTAAGTATTTATTTTTAATTATTGAAGTTTATGTGATTTTGTAAAATTAAGTTAATTGTGTTTTTATTGAATTTAATTGGTTAATTGAGTTTAATTATTGATATTATTGATAAATATGTTGAGAAAATTAATTTTGGATAATTGTATGATTTTTAGTGAATTTTTGAAGTAATTTAGGTATATATATATATATAGGGGTATTTTGGTAATTTTACCCTAAATTGTCTAAAAATGTAATTTAATTGGTTTTAATATTTATTTAAGGTATAAAAATGATTTCTACAAAATATTTGGTATTTTTAACTAATTAAAACTATTTTCCGGGAATTATTTTCAATTATATATATAATATACGGTTTTTCAAATAAAATGAGTTTTAATCGATTTTTACAGTGTTTCAAGGTCAATTATGTAATTTTTATTTATAAAATGTATTTTTATGACTTAAGGATATTTTTGGTATATTTGAATATATTTTCTGTGTTTGTGGACCCCGGTCGACAGATTGTAGTCTGGAGTCCGACCGAGGGGTTGTGATTGTTTATGGTGTTATTTTCGAAGTGTATTTTCTTTGCAGGGTCGGCTCTACTCTTTTGAGTAGAGAGATGTCTGTTTTACAGGGGAGGTTCTGCCGGATTTCCGGTAGAATTCTCGTAAAACGTGATATCCAGTCGAACCCTAATTTTCGATTCTGTATTTAATACTCTAGATTGAATTCTAGGATTTCTGTTAGGGTTATTCTGATGTCGATTAATTATTTCTTGTTTAGTTGCGCCGAGACCGAGGGTTAGTGGACCAGGCCCGTCGGACCCGTCTCGTGGAGCGCATTAGGTGAGTTACTATATTATATATATATGCTTAGGATGCATGATTTAGAAAATGCATGTTTTATTTTGACTAATTATGCATAAATAATATGATTTATATTCAAGTATATTTTTGGTATATTTTTGGTATATAATAAATTATATACATGTTTTATTAATAAAATATATTTAAAATGTTTTTAAATATATTTTTAGTTTAATTCATGATTTGATTGAATTTATTTGACGTATATATACTCAAAATATACCTGGTTTATGTTTGGTATATTTTCGGTATATATATGGTTTATATTGTTGATTTATTTAAATTCATGCATCATGTATTTGTGAATGAATGTTTTATTATTTATTACTGAAGGATATCAATAGAACGTGCTACCTAGTGGGCAGCACTAGGACCGAGTACGTACCGGTACGCCTATAGTATTTAGGCTTTATTACTGACTATTTGTGGATATCGATTTGATTATGATTATTGATATATGTGAGATGTGGTTTGTGGGTGTGATTGCTGGAGCTCGGTTGACCAAGTGTCTCAGGGCCAATCACACTGGCAGTCAGACTGCTGGAGCTCGGTTGACTTAGTGTCTCGGGGCCAGTCTACTGTCCATATGGATTAAGTGGATATATTTGGAATTTGTGAGCCTGTATGGCTAGAGTGTTGTTTAACACTATTTTTCTGAGGTTGCGATATTCTAGGGTTCTATGTGATCCTTCATAAAAGTTGATTTTCAGACAAAATATATAAAATGATTTTTCTGCATCTGTATGAACTTGCCTGTATATATACATATTATATATATACTGTTGACTGTATGCATTATCACTTAGAGTGTATGTATATATACTATAGTAATTCACTCAGTGAGGTCTGACTCCCCTCCGTTGACTATTTTTCAGGAGAGTCAACTTCCTCAGACCTCAGTAGCAGGTCGATACGCCGGATTTCTTCCGCCCCGGCTTCTTTATGTAAATTATATACTTGAGTCTTATTTATTTTATCTAGACACTGCAGTAGTTGTAAATTAAAGTATTGGATTTTATGTACTTTATTTTAAAGAGATGTATTATGTTAAAACTGGATTTGTATAAAGATTATACATTTATGAGATTATATATGCGATGTGATGAGTTTTGAATTATATCCAGTTGTTATGGATGATACTGTAATATTTATGATTTTATTTTCCGCTGCATATTATATTTTTATGGTTATTATTGCATTTTTATTTTATTTTTAGGCTTGCTACGGGTTCCGGATTCGAAAGAATTCCCGTTCCCTAGCGCCGGTCATGACTCCTGTTTTAGGTCGTGACACTAGGGAACGGGAATTCTTTCGAATCCGGAACCCGTAGCAAGCCAAAAAAATAAATAAAACATGCAATAGTAATAATAACAACAAAATTAAATTAAATACTGTGCAGCGGAATAAAATCATAAATATAAAAATAATAATCCACCACGGGATTTAAATCAAATCCCCGTCTCATATATATAAATCTTTTAATACAGATCCAGTTCAAATTCTTAAAATACATAATTCACACAAATATAATACATAAAACCCATAATTAATTTACAACTACTGTAGTGTCTAGATTATAAAAATAAAAATCAAGACTCAGATAAGCAGTTTACATAAAGAAGTCGGGGCGGAAGAAATCTGGCGTATAGGCCTGCTACTGAGGTCTGAAGACGATGACTCTCCTGAAAAATAGTCAACGGAGGGGAATCAGACCTCACTGAGTGAATTACTATAATATATATACATGCATACTAAATGACAATGCATACAATCAACAGTATATATCTAATATGTATATATACAGGCAAATACACACAGATGCAATAAAATCATTTTATATATATTTCATTGAAAATCATCGTTTATAAAGGACCAAATAGAACCCTAGAAAATCGCAACCTCAAAACAGTGTTAGACAACACTCTAGCCATACAGGCTCACTTATTCCAAATATATTCACTTATTCCATTTAGACAGTAGACTGGCCCTGAGACACTAAATCAACCGAGCTCTAGCAGTCTGACTGTCAGTGTGATTGACCTCGAGACATTAGGTCAACCGAGCTCTAGCAATCACACCCGACACACATCACACATCAGATAAATAAATTCCAATCAATATCCTCAAACTGGTTAGTAATATAGCCTAAATGCTATAAGCGTACCGGTATATACTCGGTCCTAGTGCTGCCTACTAGGTAGCACGTTCTATTGATATCCTTCATTAATAAATATAAAACATTCATTCAGAAATAAATGATGCATGAATTTGAAGTAAATAGCAACATAAATCATATATATACTAGAAATATACCAAAAATAAACCAGGTATATTTTGAGTATATATACGTCAAATAAATCCAATATAATCGTAAAATAAACTAAATATATATTTAAAAACATTTTAGATATAAATGTTTAATAAAGCATGCATATAATTTAAGATATACCAAAATATACCAAATATAAACTAAAGATAAACTTAAATACCAAATGAATTATTTATGCATAATTAATCAAAATAACATACATATCTAAATCATGCACCCTAAACATATATATATAAAATAGTAACTCACACTTAGTGCGCTCCTCGAGATAGGTCTGATGGGTTTGGTCCACTAGGCCTCGGTCTCGGCGCAACTAAACAAATAATAATAACAGACATTAGAATAAATCTAACAGAAATTCCTAGAAACTCGATCTAGAATATTAGACACATAATCAAAATTAGGGTTTGACCGGATATCATGTTTTACGAGAATTCTACCAAAAAATCGACAGAACCTCCCTTGTAAAATGGACATCTCTCTACTCAAAGAGTAGAGCCGGTCCTGGAAAGAAACACACTTCGAAAAACAGGCACAAAAACACATCCACAACCCCTCGGTCGGACTCCAAACTACAATCTACCGACCGGGGTCCACAATTCACAGAGTAATTGTAAAAATACCAAAAATGCCCTTATATCACAGAAATACATTTTATAAGTAGAAATTACATAATTAACCTTAAAACACATTAAAAACCGATAAAACTCATTTTATTAGAAAAATCATATATTATATATATAATTGAAAATAATTCACGAAAAACAGTTTTAATTAGTTAAAAATACTAAATAATTTGTAGAAATCATTTTTTTACCTTAAATAACTATTAAAACCAATTTAATTACATTTTTAGTCAATTTAGGGTAAAATTACCAAAATACCCCTATATATATAAATATACTAAAATTCATTCAAAAATTCACCAAAAATAGTATAATTATCCAAAATTAATTTTCTCCACATATTTATCAATAATATCAATAATTAAACTCAATTAACTAATTAATTTCAATTAAAAACACAATTAACCTAATTTTCCAAAAATTACATAAACTAATTAAATTCAAAATAAATACATAGAAATTCATAAAAATTCCAAATAAATTTCTATAATTCATTTCAACACCTATATTTATCATAAAACACAATTTCATAATTTAATTAATTAATTTTCGAAAATTAGAAAATAATATTAAAATATTCAAAAATACCCAAAAATCAAAATAATTCCCAAAAATTCTACAAAAATTCACACATGTAGATTAAGCTACTAGGATCAACATTTGTTAAGGGACTTTTCATGAATCAATCATTTGAAGCTCAAAAAAATTAGAAAACCCTAAGATGACCGAATTCCCAAAATCAAAACCTAAGCAAATCAAGACCATTTTAAGTGAAACAAAGCTTGGAATCACACTCACCAGAGCTTAAGCAGAAGAAAGAGACCAACGGTGTCGAAAACGGTGGCTGGAATCACGAGGGAAGAAGAAAATGCAAACTCTCGGCTTCTGGCCAAAAACGGGCTTCCCGATGCCGGAAACAGCTCTGTAGGCGGCGGAACGGCTGGAGGAAGGAGGTGGCACACCGATGGCAAGAAAACGGTGGTAGAGCGGTGGAATGGCGATGGGAACGGTCAGGAGGAATAAGAAGGACGAATGGCACACTTGTAAATATTTCAAACTTTATAATTTGTTTAATATTAAATGTATATATGTATATATGTATATATATATATATATACTTTACACTATATATTAAAATAATATAAAATCACACACATATAATTTAATATTTTAATAATTTAATACTAAATAAAAATAATTAAGTAACAATAAACTAATAAATAAATAATATAATATTAGGGTAATTATTTAAACCCTAATTAAATAAATACACATATATATTTTATTTAGTACTTCAAAAATATATATGAGTTCATTGAAGTCCGTAAATCTATTTAAAATAATTTATAGTAAATTATTTACGTGAAAATTTCCCCGAAAATAGAATTCTCGAAAAAATTTTACGTAAAGCACTTAAAATAATATATAATAATTAAAATAAGCTTTAAATACATATCAACTCGTAAAAATATCATAATTATGTACAAAATTATTAACACTGTATATCCCGATGCAGTATTAAAATATTTAAAAATATGGGATATTACAATCACATTTTACGAGAATTCTACCGAAAATCCCACAGAACCTCCCCTGTAAAATGGACATCTCTCTACTCAAAGAGTAGAGCCGGTCCTGTACAGAAACACACTTCAAAAATAAATACAGAATTCACAATCACAATCCCTCAATCGAACTCCAAACTACAATTCACCGACCGAGGTTCACAATTCTCAGAATATTTACAAAATACCAAAAATACCCTTATATAATAAAAATATATTTCATCAATCCAAATTACATAATTGACCCTAAAACATATTAAAAACCGATGAAAACTCATTTTATTAGAAAAATCGTATATTATATATATAATTTGAAAATAATTTACGAAAAATAGTTTTAATTAGTTAAAAATACCAAATAATTTATAGAAATCATTTTTATACCTTAAATAACTATTAAAACCAATTAATTACATTTTTAACCAATTTAGTGTCAAATTACCAAAATACCCCTATATATATAAATTTACTAAAATTAATCCAAAAATTCACTAAAAATAATATAATTACTCAAAATTAATTTTCTCAACATATAATTCAATAATATCAATAAATATACTCAATTAACCAATTAATTTCAATTAAACATATAATTAACCCTATTTTTTCAAAATTACATAAACTTAATAAATTCCAAATAAATATAGAAAATTTCACAAAAATTACAAATAAATTTCTAAAATTCATTTTAACTACTATAATTACCATAAAACACAATTTCATAATTTAATTAATTAATTTTCGAAAATTAGAAAATATTAATAAAATAATAAAAAATTCACAAAAATTAAAATAAATTCCAAAAATTCTACAAAAATTCCAGCATGAAGATTAAGCTACAAGGATAAAATTTTGTGAAGGGAGTTTTCATGAATCAATCAAATTGAAGATCAAAAAATTCAAGAACCCTAATAGGCTGAAATTACAAAATCGAAACCTAGGGAAATCTAGACCATTTTAAGTGAAACAAAGCTTGGAATCACACTCACCGGAGCTCAAGGAGAAGATAGAGATAGGCGGTTTCAAAAATGGTGGCCTGAATCAGCTTGATCGACGATGGCTTGAAGTTTCGATTTTTCGACAATAATAGGGTGAAACGGTGCCGGAGAAGAGAAGAGAGGGTGGCGGAGCTGCTGGCTGGGAAGGGCGGAGCTCAGGGTGGCACATTGACAGCCTGAAAATGGCGTGACAGACGGTGATGGAGGCGGAAATCGATTGGGGAAGAAAAGGAAGGGGATAATGGCAAAACCGTAAATATTGCTAAGTTCTGATTTTTGATAAATAATTAGGTATATATGTATATATATATATCCACACTTTATATTATAATAATATAAAATCTCACACACATTTAATACTCACCACACATATACTTTAATATATTATACACTTATAATTAATTAATTAATATTAAAACCAATAATAAAAATTAATTTAATTAATTAAACCCTATTTTTAATTTAAATGCATGCATGTATACGTATTTTATTGACACTTTACAATCATGCATGAGCTCATGCAAGTTCGTAAAACTAGTCAAAATAATTAGTATTAAATTATTTACGTGTCAATTTCCCCAAAAATACAATTCCTAGGAAAATTTTACGTAAAGTACTTAAAATAATATAAAACAATTAAAATAAGCTTTAATAAATATCAACTCATAAAATATCATAAATATGTACAAAAATTATTAACACTGTACATCCCGATGCAGTATAAAAATATTTAAAAACTCGAGATATTACAATATATATATATATACACACACACACATTTATATATTACACATAATAAAATAATAATACACATTTAAATAAATATTAAACCCTAATGCATGCAAATATATATATATATATATATATATATATATATATATATATATATATATATATATATATATATATATATATATATATATATATATATATATATATATATATATATATTAACATATAAAATAATAACGTATGAAATAATGTGATTTAATAAGATAAAATGACATCAAAATAAAAATTATTAAGTTAAATATTATTTAAAATAAGATATATATATATATATATTACACAAATAAATTATCCAAATACTAATCTTAAAATAAATATTTATATCGAAACCCTAATTAACATAAAATAATGATAATAAAACTCATCAATCGATAAATAATCGAATTTATCTTTAAAATTTATTAACACTGCATATCTTATTTTAAAATAAAATAATTTAAAAACTTGGGTTATTACAAAAATAGACATCTCTCTACTAAAAGTAGATCCAATCCTACACAGAAAATATACTTCTATAACACATAAGTTCAACTGTGACTCGGACCAGTTGTCATGTTTTAAGAGAAATCTACCAAAAAATTCGACAAAGTTTTCCTTATAAAACAGACGTCTCTCTACTAAAAGTAGAGCCGATCCTACACAGAAAATATACTTCTATAACACATAAGTTCAACTACTTGAGTTGGGCCCTCGAACTACTCATAATGCCCAACCAAGCCTCAATAATCCATGAGTATATATATATTCAAATAATTCACCCAAAAGTCATAAAAATCTATATAAAAATATAATAACTTCTCAAATCTCCAAAATGTCTCATAAAAATATTAAAAATCTTTATTTTCCAACTAAATAATAAAATTCTAGCTTTAACATAATATTTGCTAATAAGATTCATAAATGGAATAAAATTCCCATTTTACAATTAAATTAGCATAGATTGTAAATAATTATTAAAATCACTATTTAACATCACAAAATAATAAAATACCCATTTAAGTCCAAAAATAACAAATAAATGTATTAATCACATATTATTCCAAAATTACCAGAAATTAACTAATAAATGAGAAATAATATTAAAAATTACTCTTCATACTTTTATTGATCCATAAATAGTTTAAAAAAAAATAATTAACAACAATTTCAATTAAAATCAAATAATTTACCAACTTCCAAAAATACATATCTAGACATAAACTATCAAAATTCAATCAAATACCACAATAAATAAACTAACAATAAATACCATTATTTCATCCAAAATTATATAAAAAAATCTCTTTTAAATAATTTGTACCAAATATTTCAACCAAAATTATAAAAATCTCATTTAAATATCAAAATAAACTTATTTATATAATAAAAGCATAAAAAATATTTATTTTTCAAATTAAATAATAAAATTTCACATATAAGTAAATAACATTAATTAAACCCATTCTTTTAAATATTATAAATTAAATAGCATAAATTACTAATAATTATTTAAATTTCTCAAATATATAATAAAATAACTAAAAATCCATTTAATCATAAAAATAATAAATAAAACTGTTATTTGAATATATTTTCAGAAATTATCATTAATTAGCTAAAAATAGTAAATAGTTCACAAAAATTAATTTAATAATTTTTATTATTCAAAAACTGCCCAAAACATAATAATTAACAAGAATTTCAACTAAAATATAAAAATAACAAATTTATTATAATTTTTCCAAAAATTCATTTTTCACAAAAAACATTCAAAATTTTGTATAAAAATTCGGTATGTAATTTAAATAAACTTCCTTCATGAAACTTGCTCTAAGTAATATATAGATTTTAATAAAAATAAGAATATTACTGGAACCAGGACTATGAATAGTAACTGAACCTTAAAAATATGTATTTTATTTTTAAAAAAATTCAGAAAAATAATATCTAGGTAGATCTTAACTCAAAAATCAATTTATCTAACTACCACATCTCCAAATAAAAGTCAATTCAATAAGAAAAATCAAATTAAACATGTTGACATAAATATAAAATCGAGTTTTCATAGTGCTTATCAGTCGAGTCACTCGAAACTAACTATGGATTATCGAAGCTTGTAGCGTGAACTTCGAAACAAGCTCAAACTCGATAGGTTTCCTCGTCGACGACTGGACTATACTGTTGTCACAACCCAAAACAGGGGCCATGACTGGCGCTAGGGAACTAGAATTCTTTCGAATCCGGAACCTGTAGCAAGCCTTAAAATAAAATAAAAACATGCAATAATAATAACATAATTAATATATTTTGCAACGGAAACAAAATCATAAATAAGACAAAGTAAATATCCACCAATGGATTTAAATAAACAACTCATCTCATATATAAATAATCCTTTAATATAAATTCCAGTTCAAATCTTTAAAATACATAACTCACACAATTATAATACATAAACCCCAAAATTATTTACAATTACTGCAGTGTCTAGATTATAAAATAAACTCAGGTAAGCAGTTTACATAGTGAAGCCGAGGCGGAAGAAATACGGCGTATGGGTCTGCTATTGAGGTCTGAAGATGATGACTCTCCTGAAAAATAATCAACGAAGGGGAGTCAGACCTCACTAAGTGAATTGTTATAATATATATACATGCAAACTAAATGACAATGCACATATTCAATAGTATATATAATAAATGTATATACAAGAAAATACACACAGATGCAGCAAAATCATTTTATGTATATACTAAGAAAATGCATCCGTATATGAAGGATCAAATAGAACCCTAGAAAATTATAACCTTAAACAGTGTTAGACAACACTCTAGCCATATAGGCTCACTTATTCCAATTATATTCAATTATTCCATTTGGACAGTAGACTGGCCCCGAGACACTAAGTCAACCGAGCTCCAATTGTCTAACTGTCAATGTGATTGGCCCCGAGACACTTGGTCAACCGAGCTCCAGCAATCACACTCCCAAATCATATTACACATCAAATCAAATCAATCCAATCAATATCCATAAAATGGTTAGTAATGAAGCCTAAATGCTATCAGTGTACCAGTATGTACTCGGTCCTAGTGCTGCCCACTAGGTAGCACGTTCTATTGATATCCTTCATTAATATATAAAACATACATTCTTTAAACAAATGATGCATGAAATTGAATAAAATAGCAACATAAACCATATATATACTATAAATATACCAAAAATAAACTAGGTATATTTCGAGTATATATATGTCAAATAAATTCAATTTATTTACAAAATAAACTAGAAATAAACCATAAATATACCTAAAAACATTTTAAGAAAAATTTATTAATAAAATATGCATATAGGTTAAAATATAGCAATAATATACCAATAATATACCCAAAAGTAAACCTAAGTAATTATTAAACCATGTATGCATATTTTATAAAATAAAACATACATTTCTAAAAACATGCATCCTAGAACATGTATATATAAAATAACAACTCACTGTTATTGCACTCCTAGAGACGGATCCGATGGGCCTGGTCCACTAGGCCTCGGTCTCGGTATAACTAAACAAACAAATGATAATGGGAAATCAAAATAATTCTAACGGAAATTCTAAAGACTCGATTTAGAATCTTAGACATAGAATCAGAATAAGAATTTGACTGGACATCACGTTTTATGAGAATTCTATCAAAACTCCGGCAGAACCTCCCCTGTAAAATGGACATCTCTCTACTTAAAGAGTAGAGCCGGTCCTGCAAAGAAATACACTTTGAATATACACAAAACACAATCCCTCGATCGGACTCCAAACTACAATTCATCGACCGAGGTTCACAATTCACAGAATAATACAGAACACATAAAAAATTCCAAAAATACCAAAAATGCCCTTCAATACTCAAAATATAGCAATTTAGATATTCAAATGCTAAAAATATTTATTTAACCGATAAATACACAAAAACCCTAATTTTAATAAAATATTATTAAAAATCGGTAATTCTCAATAAATTCATAAATATTGACCAACATACATTTTATAAATCCAAATTACATAATTAACCCTAAAACTTACTAAAAATAAATAAAAACTCATTTATTTAGAAAAATCGTATATTATATATATAATTTAAAAATAATTTACGAAAAATAGTTTTAATTAGTTAAAAATACCAAATAATTTATAGAAATCATTTTTATACCTTAAATAACTATTAAAACCAATTTAATTACATTTTTAGCCCATTTAGTGTCAAATTACCAAAATACCCCTAGTTACGTAAATTCCCTAAAATTAATCAAAAATTCAAAAAAAAATAGTATAATTACTCAAAATTAAATTTCTCAACATATAATTCAATAATATCAATAAATATACTCAATTAACTAATTAATTTCACTAAAACACATAATTAACCTAATTTTCTCAAAATTACATAAACTAAATAAATTCAAAATAAATATATAAAATTCACAAAAATTACAAACAAATTTCTAAAATTCATTTTAACACCTATAAACACCATAAAACACAATTTCATAATTTAATTAATTAATTTTCGAAAATTAGAAAATATTAATAAAATAATTAAAAATTCACAAAAATCAAAATAATTCCCAAAAATTTCACAAAAATTTACAAAGCTAGATTAAGCTAATAGAATCAATGTTTGTGAAGGGATTTTGCATGAATCATTCAAATAGGCTCAAAAAAATTGAAAACCCTAAATGACCGAAATAAAGATCAAGCTCAAACCTTAACAACCACTCATTTTCAGGCCAAAAGAAGCTTAGAATAGGAACCACCAGAGCTCAGGGAGTTGATGGAGACCGACGGTGAGGAAAATGGTGGTCGGAATCATGAGGAACGGAGATGGCTCAAACTTTCGGTTATCCGACTTCCCGAGCTTCAAACGGCGCCGGAGAAGGAAGGGAAGGCGGCGGAGTTAGCTGGTGAAGAGGTGGTCAACGATGGAAGGGCTAGAGGCGCTCTGAACGGAGAAGAAACGGACGGTGAGGGTGAGGGTGAGGGGAGGGGTAGAATCAGGGAAGATAGGAAAATAGGGAAGGTTTTTTTTTTGTGTTTTTGTATATATATATAATAACTTTAATATTTTATTATTAAAATACATTAATATTATATTTAGGAAAATCTCACACCACAATTTAATAATCATATACATATATATATATATATATATATATATATATATATATATATATATATATATATATATATATATATATATATATATATATATATATATATATATATATATATATATATATATATATATATATATATATGACAAGTCAATAATAATAAAACTATACAATATATACATAATTAAATAATAATAATAATAAACCCTAAAATGTTAATTTTATATATATATATGTTAATATGAAAAATATAATCATGCATGAACTCATGCAAATTCATAAAACTATTTAGAATAATTAATATTAAATTATTTACGTTTTAATTTCCCCGAAAATACAATTCCTGAGAAAATTTTACGTAAATCTCTTAAAATAATATAAAATAAT
This sequence comes from Mallotus nudiflorus, assembly GCA_947683625.1. Taxonomy (NCBI): domain Eukaryota; kingdom Viridiplantae; phylum Streptophyta; class Magnoliopsida; order Malpighiales; family Euphorbiaceae; genus Mallotus; species Mallotus nudiflorus. The sequence goes on from CANTUR010000763.1 coordinate 802,582, forward strand.
TAAAAATGACTTAATAAATAACAAGCTAATTAAATGACCAAATATATATATATATATATATATATATATATATATATATATATAAACTATTAACACTGCATATCCCGATGCAGTTTAAAATTATTTAAAAACTCAGGATATTACAACTGTTCACATAGTGCACTATGCTGTCGGTGCTGCTGCTATTGTTGTTGCCTGTTGTTGTTGGTGGTGGTCCAGTCTGCTAGCTAAGGAGGTATCATGGTGGTTTGGATGGTGGTTGGCGGTGGTTTGATTTGACAGCAAAAAGAAGAAGGTGTAAAGGAAAGAAAAGAAAATGGTGAAAGTGATGGTAATGCAGTGTGATGCCCGAATTTCTTTTTCAACTTTGTCCTTTTTTAAAAAATAATGATATAATAAATATAATATAATATTTAAACTTCCAAATTAAATCTCTACCACATATATAAGTATACAATTAAATAAATTACTGTCACGACCCAAACTAGGAGTCATGACAGGCGCTAGGGAACGGGAATTCTTTCGAATCCGGAACCCATAGCAAGCCTAAGAAAATAAAATCATGCAATAATTAAATAAAAGTATGACATAATTAAATTTTTTTTTTTGAAATCCATATATAAAATAAATACTCCCAATCCTTCCATAAATAAATACATAATCGTGCAGTGTTCGAATACAAATTCTCAGAGTATTTAATATAAAAAAAATAATACTCTTCCAATACAATAACACTACTACTGCAGTTTCTAGAATACAAATTAGAGTTCAGAATATACATTGGCATAAAATAGCTGGGACTGAAGAACACCGGCGAGGAACTCTACAACTAAGCTCTGACAATATGGGATCTCCTGAAAAAAAATATAATTGAGGGGGGTCAGACCTCACTGAGTGAATTATTGTAATATCCCGTATTTTTAAACATTTTTACACTGTATCGGGATTTGCAGTGTTAATAATTTTTAAATATGATATTGATATTTCATAAGCTTTTATTTAATTTAAATTGAATTTTAATTGTGTATTATTATTTTAAGTGCTTTACGTAAAATTTTCCCGAGACTTTTATTTTCGGGGAAATTTTCACATAAATAATTTATTATTAATTATTTTAAATATATTTTCGGACTTGCATGAACTCATACTGTCACGACCCACAACAGGGGCCATGACCGGCGCTAGGGAATGGGAATTCTTTCGAATCCGGAACCCATAGCAAGCCTAAAAATAAAATAAAATAAACCATGCAATAGTAATAATTACAATATATATATAATGCAGCGGAAATAAAAATCATAAAAATCATAAATATAATAATAACATTTTCACCACTGGATTTAAATTAATTCTCAACTCATCACATAAATATAAAATCTTTTAATACAAATCCAGTTTCAATATAATACAACATCTCTTTAAATAAAATACATAAAATCCCACAATTAATTTATAACTAATGCAGTGTCTAAATTATAAAAATAAGACTCAAGTAAGCATTTTACACAAAGAAGCCGTGGCGGAAGAAATCCGGCGTATGGGCCTGCTACTGAGGTCTGAAGATGTTGACTCTCCTGAAAAATAGTCAATAGAGGGGAGTCAGACCTCACTGAGTGAATTACTATAATATATATACATGCATGCTAAATGACAATGCATACAGGCAACAATATATATATAATATGTAAATGTATACAGGCAAATTCACACAGATGTAGAAAAATCTTTTTTTATATATTTTGTGGAAAATCATCTTTTATGAAGGATCAAATAGAACCCTATGATATCGAAACCTCAAACAGTGTTAGACAACACTCTAGCCATACAGGCTCACTTAATCCAAATATATCCACTTAATCCATTTAGATAGTAGACTGGCCCCAAGACACTAAGTCAATCGAGCTCCAGCAGTCTGACTGCCAGTGTGATTGGCCCCGAGACACTTGGTCAACTGAGCTCCAACAATCACACCCAAATCACATCTCACACATCAAATAATCATAATCAATCAATATCCATAAATAGGTTAGTAATATAGCCTAAATACTATAGGCGTACCGGTACGTACTCGGTCCTAGTGCTGCCCACTAGGTAGCACGTTTTGTTGATATCCTTCAATAATAAATATAAAACATTCATTCATAAAATAAATGATGCATGAATTTAAATAAAATAACAACATAAACCATATATATACTGGAAAAATACCAAAAGTAAACCAGGTATATTTCGAGTATATATACGTCAAATGAATCCAATTAAATCATAAATTAAGCTAGAAATATATTTAAAAACATTTTAAATATATTTTATTTACAAAACATGCATATACTTTAAGATATACCAAAAATAAACTAAAAATAAACCAAAAATATACTTAAATACAAATCACATTATTTATGCATTTTAATCAAAATAAATTGTATATTTCTAAATCATACATCCTAAAGCATATATATATATATATAATAGTAACTCACCCTAGTGCGCTCCACGAGATGGGTCCGACGGGCCTGGTCCACTATCCCTCGATCTCGGCGCAACTAAACAAATAATAAATAACCGACATTAGAATAAACCTAATAGAAAATCCTAGAATTCGATCTAAAATATTAAACACAGAATCGAAATTAGGGTTTGACTGGACATCACGTTTTAAGAGAATTCTACCAAAAATTCGACAGAACCTCCTCTGTAAAACGGACATCTCTCTACTCAAATAGTAGAGTCAACCCTACAAAGAAACACACTTCAAAAATAAACGCAACAACTCATCCACAACCCCTCTATCGGACTCCAAACTACAGTCTACTAATCGGGGTCCATAAACACAGAACAATTCAGGAAATACCAAAAATATCCTAATATCACAAAAATACATTTTATAAATATAAATTACATAGTTAACCTTTAAAACATATTAAAAACCAATAAAAACTCATTTTATTTGAAAAACCGTATATTATATATATAATTGAAAATAATTCATGAAAAATAGTTTTAATTAGTTAAAAATACTAAATAATTTGTAGAAATCATTTTTATACCTTAAATAACTATTAAAACCAATTAAATTACATTTTTAGCCAATTTTGTGTAAAATTACCAAAATACCCCTATATATATAAATATACTAAAATTCATTCAAAAAAATCACCAAAAATAGTATAATTATCCAAAATTAATTTTCTCAACATATTTATCAATAATATCAATAATTACACTTAATTAACTAATTAATTTCAATTTAAAACACAATTAACCCTAATTTCCCAAAATTACATAAACTTCAATAATTCAAAATAAATACATAAAAATTCATAAAAATTCCAAATAAATCCCTATAATTCATTTCAACACCTAATTTAACCATAAAACACAATTTCATAATTTAAATAATTAATTTCCGAAAATTAGAAAATAATATTAAAATATTCAAAAATACCCAAAAATCAAAATAATCTCCAAAAATTCTAAAAAAATTCACACATGTAGATTAAGCTACTAGGATCAACATTTGTGAAGGGATTTTTCATGAATGAATCAATTCAAAGCTCAAAAAAATTAAAAACCCTAATAGGCCGAAATTGAAAATTCAAAACCTAAGCAAATCAAGACCATTTAAGCTCAAACCAAAGCTAGAATCACACTCACCGGAGCTCAAGGAGAAGAAAGAGATCGGCGGTGTCAAAAATGGTGGCCAAAATCGCAAGGTGAGAAGAAATGGAGCTTTCGATCGGAAATGGAAGAAAAGGGACAAGCCGGTGCTGGAGAAGGAGGCTGGGGGCGACGGAGCTGCTGGAAGTGGAGAGCGGAGCTGCTGGTGGCACACCGATGGTAGGTGGTCGGGATTGCAGCGGTGAGGGGAAGGTAGTTGCGCACGGGAAGAAGAAGAAGAAGAAGAAGAAAAAGAAAAGAAAAGAAAAGAAAAAAAAAAGAAAAAAGAAAATATTATGTATTTATTATAATATAGTGTATAAATAAAATATGTGGAAAAATTGCACACCACACATTATTATATTAATTTAATAAACAAATAATAATAAATATTAGGGTAATATATTAAACCCTAATTAGATAAATAATTACATACATAGGCTTTATTTAGTAATTTAAAAATACGTATGAGTTCAAGCAAGTCCGAAAATATATTTAAAATAATTAATAATAAATTATTTACGTGAAAATTTCCCCGAAAATGCAAGTCCCGAGAAAATTTTACGTAAAACACTGTAAATAATACACAATAATTAAAATAGGTTTTAAATACATATCAACTCATAAAAATATCTTAATATATATACAAAAATTATTAACACTGCATATCCCGTTATAGTATAAAAATATTTAAAAACACGGGATATTACACATACGTATTTTTAAAATACTAAACACCGTGTATACATGTAATTATTTATTTAATTAGGGTTTAATATTACCCTAATATTTTATTAATTATTTATTAGTTTTATTGTTATTTAATTATTTTTATTTAGTATAAATTATTAAAATACTAAATTATATGTGTGTGGTGTATATTTAATGTGTGTAATTTAATATTATTTTAATATATAGTATAAAGTATATATATATACATATAATACATTAAAAATCAAACTTTTAGAAAAATTACCATTTTGCCCCCGAAGCATCTTCTTCCCCGATCTTCACCCTCACCGCCATCTGACACCTGCAACTGCAGATTTCTTGCCATCCGGTGTGCCACCACCTTCCCCAGCCTTCCTCGCCGCCTGTAGCAGCCGTTTCCGATGTCTGGAGATCGATTTTTGGCCGGAAGCCGAGAGTTTGCATTTCCTTCTTCCTTCACGATTCCGGCCACCATTTTTGACACCGCTGGTCTCTTTCTTCTCCATGAGCTCTGGTGAGTGTGATTCTAGCTTTGGTTTGAGCTGAAATGGTCTTGATTTGCTTAGGTTTTGAATTTCTGATTTCATCCATATTAGGGTTTTTGATTTTTTTTAACTTCGAATTGATTGATTCATGAAAACTCCCTTAACAAATGTTGATCCTAGTAGCTTAATCTACATGTGTGAATTTTTGTAGAATTTTTGGAGACTATTTTGATTTTTGGGTATTTTTGAATATTTTAATATTATTTTCTAATTTTCGAAAATTAATTAATTAAATTATGAAATTGTGTTTTATGATATTTATAGGTGTTGAAATGAATTATAGGAATTTATTTGGAATTTTTATGAATTTCTATGTATTTATTTTGAATTTTATTAATTTATGTAATTTTGGAAAATTAGGGTTAATTGTGTTTTAAATTGAAATTAATTGGTTAATTGAGTTTAATTATTGATATTATTAATAAATATGTTGAGAAAATTAATTTTGGATAATTATACTATTTTTGGTGAATTTTTGAAATAATTTTAGTATATTTATATATATAGGGGTATTTTGGTAATTTTACCCGAAATTGGCTAAAAATGTAATTTAATTGGTTTTAATAGTTATATAAGGTATAAAAATGATTTCTACAAATTATTTAGTATTTTTAACTAATTAAAACTATTTTTCGTGAATTATTTTCAATTATATATATAATATACGATTTTTCTAATAAAATGAGTTTTTATCGATTTTTACAGTGTTTTAAGGTTAATTATGTAATTTCTACTTATAAAATGAATTTCTATGTTATAAGGGTATTTTTGGTATTTCTGAAACTGTTATGTGTTTGTGGACCCCGATCGATAGACTATAGTTTGGAGTCCGACCGAGGGGTTGTGGGTGTGTTTTGAGCTTATTTTTCGAAGTGTGTTTCTTTACAGGGCCGGCTCTACTCTTTGAGTAGAGAGATGCCCGTTTTACAGGGGAGGTTCTGTTGAATTTTCGATAGAATTCTCGTAAAACATGATGTCCGGTTGAACCCTAATTTCGATTCTATGTTTAATATTCTAGATCGAGTTCTAGGATTTTCTGTTAGGTTTATTCTGATTTCTGTCGTTATTGTTTGTTTAGTTGCGACGAGACCGAGGCCTAGTGGACCAGGCCTGTCAGACCCATCTCGTGGAGCGCACTAAGTGTTAGTTGCTATTTTATATATATATGCTTAGGATGCATGATTTAGAAATATACGTTTTATTTTGATTAAATATGCATAAATAATTTGATTATTACTTAAGTTTATATTTAGTTTATTTTTGGTTTATTTTTGGTATATATTAAATTATATGCATGTTTTGTTAATAAATTATATTTAAAATATTTTTAAATATATTTCTAGCTTAATTTGTAATTTGATTGGATTTATTTGATGTATATATACTCGAAATATACCTGGTTTACTTTTGGTATATTTCCAGTATATATATGGTTTATGTTGCTACTTTATTTAAGTTCATGCATCATTTATTTGTGAATGAATGTTTTATATTTATTAATGAAGGATATCGATAGAACGTGCTACCTAGTGGGCAGCACTAGGACCGAGTACGTACCGGTGCGCTTATAGCATTTAGGCTATATTACTAACTTATTTGTGGATATTGATTGGATATGATTATTTGATGTGTGAGATATGGTTTGGAGGTGTGATTGCTAGAGCTCGGTTGACCAAGTGTCTCGGGGCCAATCACACTGGTAGTCAGACTGCTGGAGCTCGGTTGACTTAGTGTCTCGGGGCCAATCTACTGTCTAAATGGATTAAGTGATATATTTGGATTAAGTGAGCCTGTATGGCTAGAGTGTTGTCTAACACTGTTTGAGGTTTCGATATCATAGGGTTCTATTTGATCCTTCATGAACTGTGATTTTTAAGGAAATATATAAAAATGATTTTTACAGCATCTATATGTATTTGCCTGTATATATATATCTATATATATATACTATTGACTGTATGCATTGTCATTTAGCATGCATGTATATATATTATAGTAATTCACTCAGTGAGGTCTGACTCCCCTCTGTTGACTATTTTTCAGGAGAGTCATCTTCTTCAGACCTCAGTAGCAGGCCTGTACGCCGGATTTCTTCCGCCCCGACTTCTTTGTGTAAACTGCTTCTCTGAGTCTTGGGTTTATTTTATCTAGACACTGCAGTAGTCATTAAATATTTAAAGAGATGTTGTATTATATATTTGAATTGGATTTGTATTAAAAGAGTTTATATATATATGTGATGATGAGGATTTGATTTAAATCAAAGTTGGTACATATGTTGTTGTGATATTTATGATATTTATTTTCGCTGCATTATATATTGTTATTACTATTGCATATTTTATTTTATTTTTAGGCTTGCTACGAGTTCCGGATTCGAAAGAATTCCCGTTCCTTAGCGCCGGTCATGGCCCTTGTTTTGGGTCGTGACAATTATTATACTATATATGCATGCAATCTAAACCATAACAATTAGGCATTCTTATATATATATGTATATACACACATTTCACATGAATGCCAAACTCTGCCCTTATAAATATACTAAATGTAGAAAACGTTTAGTTTAATTAATGAAGGATCTATAGAACCCTAATAATAGCAACCTCAAACATCCCCATCATCACTTTAGCCATACAGGCTCACTTGATTCCAAATAGAACACTTATTCCAATATGGATAACAGACTGGCCCTGAGACATTGCGTCGACCGAGCTCTAGCATTCTGGCTATCAGTGTGATTAGCCCCGAGACCCCTGGTTAACCGAGCTCCAGCAATCACACTATCTATCACCTCACATCTCAATCAACCCAATAGATCATTCATTCCACTATGGACAGTAGATTGACCCTGAGACACTAAGTCAACTGAGGTCCAGCAGTCTAACTGTCAGTGTGATTGGCCCCGTAATCACACTATCTAACATACCATTAATCTTAGTTAAATCAATCAAATCAATTATAATCACCACAATTAATTCTCACTCAACCCTTATCTATCGAACCGGCACGTACATGGTCCTAGTGCTGCCCACTAGGAAGCACGTTCTATTGATATCCTTTATTTAAAATAAATATTCATTCAGAAAGTAATTAATGTAGAACAATATTCATAATAATAAATCAACCATATATATATATATATATACCAAAAATATACCTAAAATATACCCAGTATATTTCAGGTATATATATATATATATATGTCAAATAAAGTATGAAATATACTAAAGGTAAACCATTAATATAGTTAAAAAAAATTAAGTGTGTATCAATAACACAATATGCTTTTACTTAAAAATGTACCTAAATATACAAAGAATATATCCTAAGTACACAAATTACTTAATAAAACAATTATGTATAATTATTCATTTAAATATGTGTTTAGGTTTAACATATATTCACAATATACCAAAATGGCCTAATTTTATAGCATGCATATATCCCAATTAAACCCTAAGTATACCACTAATGTTTTAGGTTTAATTAATAATAAAACATGTATTTACTTGGAAATACATCAAAAATAAACTTAAAAACAATTTAAGTGTAGGTTTATAACATAGCATGCATGTCACGACCCAAAACAGGGGCCATGACCGGCGCTAGGGAACGAGAATTCTTTCAAATCCGGAACCCATAGCAAGCCTAAAAATAAAATAAATCATGCAACAATAACAATAACCATAATATATATATATGCAGCGGAAATAAGAATCTTAAATTGTCACGACCCAAAACAGGGGCCATGACCAGCGCTAGGGAACGGGAATTCTTTCGAATCCAGAACCCGTAGCAAGCCTAAAAATAAAATAACTCATGCAATAATAACAATAACCATATAATATGCAGCGGAAATAAAAATCATAAATATAATAATAACATTTCCCTCAATTGGATTTAATTCAAATCTCATCTCATCACATATATATAGTCTTTAATACAAATCCAGTTTCAATATAATACATCTCTTTAAAATAAAATACATGAAATCCAATACTTTAATTCATAACTACTGCAGTGTCTAGATAAAATAAATAAGACTCAAGTAGATAATTTACACAGAAGCCGGGGCGGAAGAAATCCGGCGTATCGACCTGCTACTGAGGCCTGAAGATGTTGACTCTCCTGAAAAATAGTCAACGGAGGGGAGTCAGACCTCACTGAGTGAATTTCTATAATATATATACATACACACTAAGTGATAATGCATACAGTCAACAGTATATATGTAATATGTAAATATATACATGCAAATTCACACAAATGCAGAAAAATCATTTTTATATATTTTATTGAAAATCCAAGTTTATGAAGGATCACATAGAACCCTAGAATATCGCAACCTCAAAAATAGTGTTAGACAACACTCTAGCTATACAGGCTCACTTAATCCAAATATATCCACTTAATCCATTTAGACAGTAGACTGGCCCCAAGACACTAAGTCAACCGAGCTCCAGTAGTCTGACTGCCAGTGTGATTGGCCCCGAGACACTTGGTCAACCGAGCTCCAGCAATCACACCTCCAAACCACATCTCACACATCTCAATAATCATAATCAATCAATATCCACAAATGGTTAGTAATATAGCCTAAATACTATAGGCGTACCGGTACGTACTCGGTCCTAGTGCTGCCCACTAGGTAGCACGTTCTATTGATATCCTTCATCATTAATAATATAAATCATTCATTCACAATAAATGATGCATGAATTTAAATGAAATAACAATATAAACCATATATATACCGAAAATATACCAAAAGTAAACCAGGTATATTTCGAGTATATATATGTCAAATGAATTCAATCAAATTATAACTTAAGCTAGAAATATATTTAAAAATATTTTAAATATATTTTATTTACAAAACATGCATATAATTTAATATATACCAAAAATAAACCAAAAATATACTTAATATAAACTTAAGAAATAATCAAATTATTTATGCATATTTAATCAACATAAAACATGCATTTCTAAATCATGCATCCTAAGCATATATATAGTATAGTAACTCACCTAATGCGCTCCATGAGACAGGTCCGACGGGCCTGATCCACTAGCCCTCGGTCTCGACGCAACTAAACAAGCAATAAATAATAGACATCAGAATAAACCCTAATAGAAATCCTAGAATTCAATCTAGAGTATTAAACACAGAATCAGAAATTAGGGTTCGACTGGACATCACGATTTACGAGAATTCTACCGAAAATTCGACAGAACCTCCCCTGTAAAATGGACATCTCTCTACTCAAAAGAGTAGAGCCGACCCTGCAAGGAAATACACTTCGAAAAACTACATAAGGCACAATCAAAATCCCACGGTCGGACTCCAAACTACAGTCCACCGACCGGCGTCCACAAACACAGAACAATTCCAGATATACCAAAAATATTCTTATAACATAGAAATTCATTTTATAAGTAGAAATTACATAATTAACCTTAAAATACAGTAAAAACCGATAAAAAACTCATTTTATTAGTAAAATCGTATATTATATATATAATTGAAAATAATTCACGAAAAATAGTTTTAATTAGTTAAAAATACTAAATAATTTGTAGAAATAATTTTTATACCTTAAATAACTATTAAAACCAATTAAATTACATTTTTAGACAATTTAGGGTAAAATTACCAAAATACCCCTATATATATAAATATACTTAAATTACTTCAAAAATTCACCAAAAATTATAAAATTATCCAAAATTAATTTTCTCAACATATTTATCAATAATATCAATAATTAAACTCATTTAACTAATTAAATTCAATTAAAAACATAATTAACCCTAATTTCTCAAAATCACATAAACTTCAATAATTCAAAATAAATACTTAGAAATTCATAAAAATTCCAAATAAATTCCTATAATTCACTTCAACACTTAATTTAACCATAAATTCCAATTTCATAATTTAAATAATTAATTTCCAAAAATTAGAAAATAATATTAAAATATTCAAAAATACCCAAAAATCCAAAAAATCTCCAAAAATTCTACAAAAATTCATACATGTAGATTGAGCTACTAGGAACAACATTTGTGAAGGGAGTTTTCATGAATCAACCAATTCGAAGCTCAAAAAAATCAAAAACCCTAATAGGCCGAAATTGAAAATTCGAAACCTAAGCAATTCTAGACCATTTTAGCTCAAACTAAAGCTAGAATCACACTCACCGGAGCTCAAGGAGAAGAAAGAGACCGGCGGTGTCGAAAACGGTGGCCGGAATCGACGTGATCGACGGTAGCTCGATTTTCAGCTTCTTCGGCCAAAAATGGCTTCCAGGCGCCGGAAATGGCTGCTGCAGGCGGCAGAAGAGCTTGGAGAAGGTGGTGGCACACCGGACGGCACACCAACGGTGAGAAATCGACAGTAGCAGCGATCGGACGGCGAGGAAACGATCGGGAGGGAGAAGAGAGAAATCGGGGGCAAAATGGTAATTTTCCAAAAAACTTGATTTTTGATATATATATACTTTATACTATATAATAAAATAATATTAAATTACACACATTAAATATACACCACACACATAAAATTTAATATTTTAATAATTTATACTAAATAAAAATAATTAAATAACAATAAAACTAATAAATAATTAATAAAATATTAGGGTAATATTAAACCCTAATTAAATAAATATACACACATAGGCTTTATTTAGTATTTTAAAAATACGCATGAGTTCATGCAAGTCCGAAAATATATTTAAAATAATTAATATTAAAATATTTATGTGAAAATTTCCTCGAAAATGAAAGTCCCGGGAAAATTTTACGTAAAACACTGTAAATAAAACACAATAATTAAAATAAAGTTTAAATACATATCAACTCGTAAAAATATCGTAAGATATATACAAAAATTATTAACATTGTATATCCCGGTACAGTGTAAAAATATTTTAAAAAACACGGGATATTACATAAATATCACAATATCATTTTCATCACTGGATTTAAATCAAATCTCATCTCATATATATATAATCTTTCAGTACAAATCCAGTTTCAATATAATACATCTCTTTAAATAAATACATGAAATCCAATACTTTAATTCACAACTACTGCAGTGTCTAGATAAAATAAATAAGACTCAAGTAAATAATTTACACAAAGAAGCCGGGGCGGAAGAAATCCGGCGTATCGACCTGCTACTGAGGTCTAAAGAAGTTGACTCTCCTGAAAAATAGTCAATGGAGGGGAGTCAGACCTCACTGAGTGAATTATTATAATATATATACATACACACTAAATGATAATGTATACAGTCAACAGTATATATATATCTAATATATATACAGGCAATTACACACAGATGCAATAAAAATCATTTATATATTTTATCTGAAAATCATCTTTTATGAAGGATCACATAGAACCCTAGATATCGCAACCTCGAAAACAGTGTTAAACAACACTCTAGCCATACAGGCTCACTTATTCCAATTATATCCACTTAATCCATTTGGACAGTAGACTAGCCCCGAGACACTAAGTCAACCGAGCTCCAGCAGTCTGACTGCCAGTGTGATTGGCCCTGAGACACTTAGTCAACCGAGCTCCAACAATCACACCTCCAAACCAAATCTCACACATATATCCATAAAATAGTTAGTAATATAGCCTAAATACTATAGGCGTATCGGTATGTACTCGGTCCTAGTGCTGCCCACTAGGTAGCACATTCTATTGATATCCTTCATTAATAATATAAATCATTCATTCACAATAAATGATGCATGAAGTTAAATTAAATAACAATATAAACCATATATATATACCGGAAATATACCAAACGTAAACCAAGTATATTTTGAGTATATATATGTCAAATAAATCCAATCAAATCATAAATTAAACTAAAAATATATTTAAAAACATTTTAAATATATTTTATTAATAAAACATGTATATAATTTATTATATACCAAAAATAAACCAAAAACATACTTAATATAAACTTAAGAAATAATCAAATTATTTATGCATATTTAATCAATATAAACATGCATTTTTAAATCATGCATCCTAAGCATATATATATATATAGTATAGTAACTCACCTAATGCGCTCCACGAGACAGGTCCGACGGGCTTGGTCCACTAGCCCTCGGTCTCGACGCAACTAAACAAGCAATAAATAACCGACATCAGAATAAACCCTAACAGAAATCCTAGAATTCAATCTAGAGTATCTAACACAGAATCAGAAATTAGGGTTCGACTGGATATCATGTTTTACGAGAATTCTGTCACGACCCAAACTAGGAGTCATGACCGGCGCTAGGGAACGGGAATTCTTTCGAATCCGGAACCCGTAGCAAGCCTTAGAAAATAAAATCATGCAATAATTATATAAAAGTACGACCAAATTAAAATTTTTTTCTGTCTGAATCAATATATAAAATAAATACTCCAAATCCTTTTATAATTGAATACATATTAGTACAATGTTTAAATACAAATTCTCAGAGTATTTAATATCCAAACAAAATAATACACTTCCAATATAGTGACACTACTACTGCAGTTTCTAGAATACAATTCAAAGTTTAGAATATACATTTGTATAAAACAGTCGGGACTGAAGAACACCGGTGAGGAACTCTATAACTAAGGTCTGACGATATGGAATCTCCTGAAAAAAAATAATTGAGGGGGGTCAGACCTCACTGAGTGAATTATTATACTATATATACATGCAAACTAAACCATAACAATCAGGCATTCTTATATATATATGTATATACACACATTTCACACGAATGCCAAACTTTGCCTTTATAAATATACTAAATGTAGAAAACGTTTATTTTAATTCATGAAGGATCCATAGAACCCTAAATAATAACAACCTCAAACAATCCCATCATCACTCTAGCCATATAGGCTCACTTGATTCCAAATAGAACACTTATTCCAATTTGGACAGCAAACTGGCCCCGAGACACTAAGTCGACCGAGCTCCAGCAGTCTGGCTGTCAGTGTGATTGGCCCCGAGACACTTGGTCAACCGAGCTCCAGCAATCACACTATCCATCACCTCACATCTCAATCAACCCAATAGATCATTCAATTCACTTATGGACAGTAGACTGGCCCCGAGACACTAAGTCAACCGAGCTCCAGCAGTCTGACTGTCAGTGTGATTGGCCCCGAGACACTTAGTCAACCGAGCTCCAGCAATCACACTATCTAACATACCATTAATCTTAGTCAAATCAATTATAATCACCCAATTTTAACTCTCACTCAATCCTTATCTATCGTACCGGTACGTACACGGTCCTAGTGCTGCCCACTAGGAAGCACGTTCTATTGATATCCTTCACTTCGAATAAATCATTCATTCGAAAAATAATTAATGTAGAACAATATTCATAATAGTAAAACCAACCATATATATATATATACCAAAAATATACCTAAAATATACCCAGTATATTTCAGGTATATATATATAATATATATAGTCAAATAAAATATGAAATAAACTAAAGATAAATCATTAATATAGTTAAAAACAATTTAATGAGTAACAATAATATAACATGCATTATCTTAAAAATATACTTAAATATGCAAAAGATATACCCTAAGTACTCAAATCATTTAATAAACCATTTATGTATAAATATTCATTTAAATACGTATTTGTGTTTAACATATATTCACAAATATTAAAAATAAACCTAATTATCTAGCAGGCATATATCAAAAATAAACCCTAAATATACCACTAATGTGTTAGGTTTAATTTAATAATAAAACATTATTTATTTGGAAATAAATAAAAAAATATACCAAAAATAAACTTAAAAATACTTTAAGTGTAGGTTTATAATTTAACATGCAATTATTTAAGAATAAACCTAAAATCTACTGAAACTATACCTAAAGTATACTAATCATTTAATAAAATAATTATGTCTAAGTGTACATTTTAAAACATGTGTATATTACTCAAATGTATTAAACCTAAACCTAATTGTTTAATGTGCATATATCAAACTAACATGCATAATTATTTAATATGCATATATATAAGAATGCAACCCTAGATATACCAAAAATATTATAATTTAAATCATTTTTTAAAACATACAATGAAAATGAAAAATTCTAAATAATGCACCCTATATGCAGTGCATATATATACAGTATAATAACTCACATGTTAGCGCTCCACGAGACAAACTCGACGGGCCTGATCCGTTAGGCCTCGGTCTCGGCGCAGCTAGACAAACAATTGACAACATGAAATCAGAATAAATTTAACAAAAATTCTAAAGACTCGATCTAGAATTTTAGACACGGCTTTAGCATAGGAATTTGATCGGACATCACGTTTTACGAGAATTCTACCGAAAATCCGACAGAACCTCCCCTGTAAAACGGACATCTCTCTACTCAAAGAGTAGAGCCGGTCCTGTAAAGAAATACACTTCGGAATAAACACAGGATTACAATCAAAATCCCTCGGTCGAACTCCAAACTACGATTCACCGACCGAGGTTCACAATTCACAGAATATTTATAAAATACCGAGAATGCCCTTTATATAATAAAAATACATTTTATAAATCCAAATTACGTAATTAACCCTAAAACATACTAAAAATCAATAAAAACCCATTTATTTAGAAATAATAGTATATATATATAATTTGAAAATAATTTACGAAAAATAGTTTTAATTAGTTAAAAATACTAAAAATTGCAAAAATCATTTTTATACCCCTAAATAACTATTAAAACCAATTTAATTACATTTTTAACCAATTTAGTGTAAAATTACCAAAATACCCCTATAATATATTCACTATAAATGTTCAAAAATTCACCAAAAATTATATAATTACTCAAAAATTAATTTCTCAGCATATAATTCAATAATATCAATAAATATACTCAATTTACCAATTTATTTCAATTAACACATAATTAACCCTATTTTTCAAAATTACCTAAACTTAATAAATTCCAAATAAATACATAAAAATTCACAAAAATTACAAATAAATTTCTATAATTCATTTCAACTCCTATAATCACCATAAAACACAATTTCATAATTTAATTAATTAATTTTCGAAAATTAGAAAATAATAATAAAATAATCAAAAATTCACAAAAATTAAAATAAATTCCAAAAATTCTAAAAAAATTACAGCATGTAGATTAAGCTTCCAGAAACAAAGTTTGTGAAGGAAGTTTTCATGAATCAATCAAATTGAAGCTAAAAAAAATTCGAAACCCAAAATGGCTGATTTGAAGAAATTGAAACCTAAGCAATTCTAGACCAAATCAAGTGAAACAAAGCTTGGAATCACACTCACCAGAGCTCAAGGAGAAGATACAGACTGAAAGCATCAAATTTGGTGGCCGAAAAGTGCTTGGTCGGAGTTAAGTTGAATTTTTGGCTCTTTGAAGAAAATCCGGCCAAAACTCACCGGAAAAGAGTGTTTTAGGTGGTGGAAATGGTTGGAGGTGGAAGAGGAAGGCTGAGAGGCATAGTAACAGCAAGAAAACCAGCTTGAAAGTGGCTGGAAATGGAAGATAAACGTTTTGGGAGGAAGAAGATGAAGGAGGGGCAAAACTGTAAATAAATGAAAGTTTTGGTTTTTTTTGATAAAATTTATGTATATATGTATATATATATATATTTACACTATATATAATAATAATATAAATTTCACACACATTAAATATACACCACACACATATTTTAATATGTTTAATAATTTATAAACTTAAAATTAATTATACAAAAATTAAATAATAAAATTAAGGAAATTAATTAAGCTCTAATTAATTTAAATAAATACACATATATACATTTTATTTTAGCACTTTAAAATTATATATGAGTTCATGCAAATTCATGAAACTAGTCAAAATAAATAGTATTAATTTATTTACGTGTCAATTTCCCCGAAAATATAATTTCTGGAAAAATTTACGTAAAGTACTTAAAATAATATAAAATAATTAAAATTAGCTTTAAACAAACAACAAACTCATAAAATATCATAAATATATATACAAAAATTATTAACACTGCATATCCCGATGCAGTATAAAAATATTTAAAAATTTGGGATATTACAGTCTTCCCCCCTTACAAGAATTCGTCCCCGAATTCCAAAAAGAAAATTACAAGATCAAGAAAGAAAGAGATACGGGTAAGAAGCTCGTATCTCAACTTCAGTCTTTTACGTAAGCTCTTTCACCTTGTTGCCACGTCACGGAACCTTGATCATCTGAATCTAATTCGAACATAACTATCGAGCTTGATAATTTACAATTACAACTGATTCCTTCTCAAACTTCAAGTCTTCATTCAGTTCTATATTGTTCAACGCGTCTCATCACACCACTTTTCGAAGACATCTTCAGAATTATAGTCTTCGATCTGAAACTCCATATCTCTGCATCTAGGATCCATATCGCTCTTCTGATCACAGCAACTTCTTCGCTGTATTCTGAACCATCTCGTATCTAATTAAGACTTCTTTCCATAAAAGCTTCAGGTGGTGTCATTCCAATACTGCTATGGTAGCTGTTATTATAAGCGAATTCTATAAGTAGCATATAATCAACCTAGCTACCTTCTAGATCCAAAACACACATCTTCAACATACTGTTTAGTGTTTGGATCGTCCTCTCAGACTGTCATCTGTCTGAGGATGAAAAGCAGTATTGAAATCCAATCAGGTGTCTATTACTCTCCATAATCTCTGCCAAAATCGAAAGGTAAACACTGTACCTTTACCATATACAATGGACACAGGTAGTCCATGCAGGCACACAATATGCTTCATATGCAGCTTAGCCCACTTAGCTACTGAATAAATGGCTTCCACTGGCTAAAAATTAGCTGACTTGGTCAATTTGTCTACAATCATTCGAACAGAATTATATTCACCCTTCGAACAAGGTAACCAACCATAAAAATTATCGCAATTCTCTTTCATTTCCACCCAAATTCAAAAGAAATCAAAACTTCCCAGAAGACTTCTGATATTCAGTTTTCACCGACTGACAATTTTAACACTTAGAAATACAATCAGTCACATCCTTCTATAATCCAACCCACTAGTACTGATCTTGAATACTGTGATAATTCTTGGTAACCATTTGGATGTACACTGCAAGTTCACTTCCACAGCTTATATAGAATCCCGTTCTTAGATTACAACATCAACCCTGTATCATTAACTTGGGCATCTCCTATCAGCATATCATTCTATGGTGATATGCTATGATGACATGCTATGATGAATGTCATGATGAGATGATCTAATGAAATGTTATGATGAAATGCTAGAATGAAATGTCGTGATGAAATGCTGTAATGAGATGCTATGATGATATGATGAAATGCTGTAATGATATCAGGTCTTATCCTCTAAAGTTCACGTAACCCTCAGATCAATCAGTCTTCTTCAGTACTTAGAAGCTGTTCTAACAAACATCTATTCACACAATCTTCCCATTCTTCTGAGTTATGAGGGTTATAGGAGCTGTAATTCTAAAGAATTCTATTCAGATTTCCTATGATACCCAATTAAACCCAGAAAATTACAGATCTCAATGGATTCAGTCAGTCTGGGCCAGTCATATGTTATATTGATCTTTTATGGATCAACTCGAATTCTATCCTTAAACGCCATAATTCTAAGAAAAACAACACTCTCCACCCAATGATCACACTTCTTGAATTCAGCATAAAGCTGACATTCTCTTAGTGTCTGTAGTATAGTCCTCAAGTGATATGTGCCCTTTCATTCACTTCGAATACATTAGTATATCATTAATGAAGACTACTACAAACTGATCCACAACTAATGATAACCCGACTTCAAATTAATTTTTGAAAAGAACTGTGCACTCTTTAGCTGATCAGACAGGTCATCTATCCTCAAAAGAGGATACTTGTCCTTCACTATTACCCTATTCATCTCTCTACAGTCAATGCATAGTTTCAAGGTACCATCCTTCCTCCTTACAACAGGACTAGTGCACCCCGAACAGAAATATAAGGTCTGACAAAACCTTGGTCATACAGCTCTCGTAATTGCTCCTACAGCTCTGTAAAAGTCATTTTGTAGGGCTACGTTGAAATAGGAGTTATATCAGGAACCATATCGATACAGAATTCAATCTCTGTAAATTGGTAAACCTGGTAACTCACAGGCAATTAAAACATCTGGGAGAGACAACTTCTCCACTGAAGTATACTCAACTAGAGCTAGATATTCTTGACAACCCTTTCATATCTCATCAAGATTAATTACACCCAAAAGACTGAATTTACAATAACTCTCTGAATCTCAATTCTCGGTTCAGATGCCAACATATTACGCTTAATCCTGTAACATATAATTCCACCAGTCTCCTCTTATACTGTATTACGTCTTCAGCATGACGTATCAGATTGAAGAGTTTACAGGTAATCTTCTCAACTGATTGCTCTTCCCTTATTCTGTGCAATAGCCGATACAGGTAATTATCCTCCCTTAAAGGTGGATGGAAGTATCTTAGAAATCCCCCTTTAACTCAAATTATGTGTTGCAGTCAGAACTAGCAGCTTGCCATAAAGAGTACAAGAGTGCTTTGTCTTCATTAGACATTTTCCAATTCCCCCATCAAAGCATATTCAAACAACTGTCAAACTTGATTAAATGTTATCAAGCTTTTATTAATCTCGGCTATCCTGGCCACAATTGTTGCACGTTTAAGTCCAAAAGGAATGCTTGTACTACTTACAATGACTACCTTAACCCTTGAGTTATAGTTGCCTCTAACCTACCCCTATACTAGATAGGTGTAGTAGGGCTGGAACTATAACCACAACTTGAACTTGAAAAGACTGATTATCAATATTGTCGTTGGAGAAGAAACAATTCACATTCACTGCGCTGAAAAGATATAGAAATCAACAGAATTCAGAATATAGCATATACGCAGAATTGACATGTCTCAAGTTCTCGGTTGAAAAAGAAATTACATCTGCTGAAGGATCGAAGGTATCAGCATCGCATCCTGCAAAACTCTTGTTGCAGAAGCAACATCATTGCAATGCTAAGCCACCAGCTCCTCATTCAGTTATTCCCATTGTCAACAGTGATCATCAGGCCTTCTAAATCCATCTCTACCCCTACGCCTAACAGGATGCATAGGGGTAGAACCTCGTGCTCAGAAGATCAACTATCATCGATCTCATCGATCGATGGAGCGATTCACGCTCAAGGCAATCAACAAGGAGCAAAAATAAACAAATAGTTCAAATAGTCACAAACATCAACAGACACCCTAACAGTTACGCGGAATTCCTAATGCAAGGAAGACTTTTCAAAGACATGACCGAACCTAATTCACTGCAGTAGTTTAACAGAAAACACAACTCAAACAACTAAGCCCTGACACAGAACTCAGCTCTGATACCAACTTTGTCACGACCCAAACTAGGAGTCATGACCGGCGCTAGGGAACGGGAATTCTTTCGAATCCGGAACCCGTAGCAAGCCTTAGAAAATAAAATCATGCAATAATTATATAAAAGTACGACCAAATTAAAATTTTTTTCTGAATCAATATATAAAATAAATACTCCAAATCCTTTTATAATTGAATACATATTAGTACAATGTTTAAATACAAATTCTCAGAGTATTTAATATCCAAACAAAATAATACACTTCCAATATAGTGACACTACTACTGCAGTTTCTAGAATACAATTCAAAGTTTAGAATATACATTTGTATAAAACAGTCGGGACTGAAGAACACCGGTGAGGAACTCTATAACTAAGGTCTGACGATATGGAATCTCCTGAAAAAAAATAATTGAGGGGGGTCAGACCTCACTGAGTGAATTATTATACTATATATACATGCAAACTAAACCATAACAATCAGGCATTCTTATATATATATGTATATACACACATTTCACACGAATGCCAAACTTTGCCTTTATAAATATACTAAATGTAGAAAACGTTTATTTTAATTCATGAAGGATCCATAGAACCCTAAATAATAACAACCTCAAACAATCCCATCATCACTCTAGCCATATAGGCTCACTTGATTCCAATAGAACACTTATTCCAATTTGGACAGCAAACTGGCCCCGAGACACTAAGTCGACCGAGCTCCAGCAGTCTGGCTGTCAGTGTGATTGGCCCCGAGACACTTGGTCAACCGAGCTCCAGCAATCACACTATCCATCACCTCACATCTCAATCAACCCAATAGATCATTCAATTCACTTATGGACAGTAGACTGGCCCCGAGACACTAAGTCAACCGAGCTCCAGCAGTCTGACTGTCAGTGTGATTGGCCCCGAGACACTTAGTCAACCGAGCTCCAGCAATCACACTATCTAACATACCATTAATCTTAGTCAAATCAATTATAATCACCCAATTTTAACTCTCACTCAATCCTTATCTATCGTACCGGTACGTACACGGTCCTAGTGCTGCCCACTAGGAAGCACGTTCTATTGATATCCTTCACTTCGAATAAATCATTCATTCGAAAAATAATTAATGTAGAACAATATTCATAATAGTAAAACCAACCATATATATATATACCAAAAATATACCTAAAATATACCCAGTATATTTCAGGTATATATATATATATATATATATATATATATATATATATAGTCAAATAAAATATGAAATAAACTAAAGATAAATCATTAATATAGTTAAAAACAATTTAAATGAGTAACAATAATATAACATGCATTATCTTAAAAATATACTTAAATATGCAAAAGATATACCCTAAGTACTCAAATCATTTAATAAACCATTTATGTATAAATATTCATTTAAATACGTATTTGTGTTTAACATATATTCACAAATATATTAAAAATAAACCTAATTATCTAGCAGGCATATATCAAAAATAAACCCTAAATATACCACTAATGTGTTAGGTTTAATTTAATAATAAAACATTTATTATTTGGAAATAAATAAAAAAATATACCAAAAATAAACTTAAAAATACTTTAAGTGTAGGTTTATAATTTAACATGCAATTATTTAAGAATAAACCTAAAATCTACTGAAACTATACCTAAAGTATACTAATCATTTAATAAAATAATTATGTCTAAGTGTACATTTTAAAACATGTGTATATTACTCAAATGTATTAAACCTAAACCTAATTGTTTAATGTGCATATATCAAACTAACATGCATAATTATTTAATATGCATATATATAAGAATGCAACCCTAGATATACCAAAAATATTATAATTTAAATCATTTTTTAAAACATACAATGAAAATGAAAAATTCTAAATAATGCACCCTATATGCAGTGCATATATATACAGTATAATAACTCACATGTTAGCGCTCCACGAGACAAACTCGACGGGCCTGATCCGTTAGGCCTCGGTCTCGGCGCAGCTAGACAAACAATTGACAACATGAAATCAGAATAAATTTAACAAAAATTCTAAAGACTCGATCTAGAATTTTAGACACGGCTTTAGCATAGGAATTTGATCGGACATCACGTTTTACGAGAATTCTACCGAAAATCCGACAGAACCTCCCCTGTAAAACGGACATCTCTCTACTCAAAGAGTAGAGCCGGTCCTGTAAAGAAATACACTTCGGAATAAACACAGGATTACAATCAAAATCCCTCGGTCGAACTCCAAACTACGATTCACCGACCGAGGTTCACAATTCACAGAATATTTATAAAATACCGAGAATGCCCTTTATATAATAAAAAATACATTTTATAAATCCAAATTACGTAATTAACCCTAAAACATACTAAAAATCAATAAAAACCCATTTATTTAGAAAAATAGTATATTATATATAATTTGAAAATAATTTACGAAAAATAGTTTTAATTAGTTAAAAATACTAAAAATTTGCAAAAATCATTTTTATACCCTAAATAACTATTAAAACCAATTTAATTACATTTTTAACCAATTTAGTGTAAAATTACCAAAATACCCCTATATATATATTCACTATAAATGTTCAAAAATTCACCAAAAATTATATAATTACTCAAAAATTAATTTCTCAGCATATAATTCAATAATATCAATAAATATACTCAATTTACCAATTTATTTCAATTAAACACATAATTAACCCTATTTTTCAAAATTACCTAAACTTAATAAATTCCAAATAAATACATAAAAATTCACAAAAATTACAAATAAATTTCTATAATTCATTTCAACTCCTATAATCACCATAAAACACAATTTCATAATTTAATTAATTAATTTTCGAAAATTAGAAAATAATAATAAAATAATCAAAAATTCACAAAAATTAAAATAAATTCCAAAAATTCTAAAAAAATTACAGCATGTAGATTAAGCTTCCATAAACAAAGTTTGTGAAGGAAGTTTTCATGAATCAATCAAATTGAAGCTAAAAAAAATTCGAAACCCAAAATGGCTGATTTGAAGAAATTGAAACCTAAGCAATTCTAGACCAAATCAAGTGAAACAAAGCTTGGAATCACACTCACCAGAGCTCAAGGAGAAGATACAGACCGAAAGCATCAAATTTGGTGGCCGAAAAGTGCTTGGTCGGAGTTAAGTTGAATTTTTGGCTCTTTGAAGAAAATCCGGCCAAAACTCACCGGAAAAGAGTGTTTTAGGTGGTGGAAATGGTTGGAGGTGGAAGAGGAAGGCTGAGAGGCATAGTAACAGCAAGAAAACCAGCTTGAAAGTGGCTGGAAATGGAAGAAAACGTTTTGGGAGGAAGAAGATGAAGGAGGGGCAAAACTGTAAATAAATGAAAGTTTTGGTTTTTTTTGATAAAATTTATGTATATATGTATATATATATATATTTACACTATATATTATAATAATATAAAATTTCACACACATTAAATATACACCACACACATATTTTAATATGTTTAATAATTTATAAACTTAAAATTAATTAATACAAAAATTAAATAATAAAATTAAGGAAATTAATTAAGCTCTAATTAATTTAAATAAATACACATATATACATTTTATTTTAGCACTTTAAAATTATATATGAGTTCATGCAAATTCATGAAACTAGTCAAAATAAATAGTATTAATTTATTTACGTGTCAATTTCCCCGAAAATATAATTTCTGGAAAAATTTTACGTAAAGTACTTAAAATAATATAAAATAATTAAAATTAGCTTTAAACAAACAACAAACTCATAAAATATCATAAATATATATACAAAAATTATTAACACTGCATATCCCGATGCAGTATAAAAATATTTAAAAATTTGGGATATTACAATTTCTACCGAAAATCCGACAGAACCTCCCCTGTAAAACGGACATCTCTCTACTTAAAAGAGTAGAGCCGACCCTGCAAGAAATACACTTCGAAAAATAGGCTCAACACAAATCCATAACCCCACGGTCGGACTCTAGACTACAATCTATCGACCAGGGTCCACAAATACAGAAAATTCCAAAAATACCAAAAATATCCCTACAACATAGAAATTCATTTTATAAGTAGAAATTACATAATTAACCTTTAAACACAGTAAAAACCAATAAAAACTCATTTTATTAGTAAAACCGTATATTATATATATAATTGAAAATAATTCACGAAAAATAGTTTTAATTAGTTAAAAATACCAAATCATTTTTAGAAATCATTTTTATACCTTAAATAACTATTAAAACCAATTAAATTACATTTTTAGCCAATTTAGGGTAAAATTACCAAAATACTATATATATAAATATACTAAAATTCATTAAAAAATTCACCAAAAATCATACAATTATCCAAAAATTAATTTCTCAACATATTTATCAATAATATCAATAATTAAACCTAATTATCCAATTAATTTCAAATAAAAACATATTTAACCTAATTTTCCAAAATTCCATAAACTTCAATAATTCAAAATAAATACTTAGAAATTCATAAAAATTCCAAATAAATTCCTATAATTCATTTCAACACCTAATTTTACCATAACATACAATTTCATAATTTAAATAATTAATTTCCGAAAATTAGAAAATAATATTAAAATATTCAAAAATACCCAAAAATCCAAAAAATCTCCAACAATTCCACAAAAATTCATACATGTAGATTAAGCTACTAGGATCAACATTTGTGAAGGGATTTTTCATGAATCAATCAATTCGAAGCTCAAAAAAATTGAAAACCCTAATGTGACCGAAATTGAAAATTCGAAACCTAAGCAAATCTAAACCATTTTAGCTCAAACCAAAGCTAGAATCACACTCACTGGAGCTCAAGGAGAAGAAAGAGACTGGCGGTGTCGAAAACGGTGGTCGAAAATGGGAGAAACGGCAAAGGGACGATTTTCGGCCAAAAGAGGAAAATGGGGCTACCGGCGCCGAGGAAGGAGGCTGCTGGCGGCGGGGAACGGCTGGGAACGGCGGTGGCAAGCCGGGAGGCACACCGACGGTAGGTGACCGGAGTTGCAGACGGTGAGGGGAAGGGTGGGTGGTGGTTAGGCGCGGGAGGGAAAGAAAGAAGAAGAAGAAGAAGAAGAAAAAGAAAGAAAGAAAGAAAAGAAAAAGAAAAAAAAAAAGAAAAAGAAAGAAAAAAGAAAAAAAATAATAAAATAATAATAAAAATAATTTTAATAATTTAATAATAAATACAATAATTAAATAACAATAAATAAATAAACAAATAATAAAATATTAGGGTAATATATATTAAACCCTAATTAAATAAATATTCACACACATAGTCTTTATTTAGTAATTTAAAAATACGCATGAGTTCATGCAAGTCCAAAAATACATTTAAAATAATTAATAATACATTGTTTACGTGAAAATTTCCCCGAAAATGCAAGTCCCGAGAAAATTTTACGTAAAACACTGGAAATAATACACAGTAATTAAAATAGGTTTTAAATACATATTAACTCGTAAAAATATCGCATATATATTCAAAATTTATTAACACTGCATATCCCGGTACAGTGTAAAAATATTTTAAAAATACGGGATATTACAATGCAATTATTTAAGATTAAACCTAAAATATACCGAAACTATACCTAAAGTATACCAATTATTCAATAAAATAATTGTGATTAAATGTACATTTTAAAACTTGTATATATTACTAAAATGTATTAAACCTAAACCTAATTGTTTAATGTGCATATATCAGAACAACATGCATAATTATTTAATATGCATATATACAAAAATATGACCCTAGATATACCAAAAATGTTATAATTTAAATCACTTTAAAAACATATAATGAAAATGAAAAACCCTGAGTGATGCATCCTATATGCAATGCATATATATACAGTATAATAACTCACATGTTAGTGCTCCACGAGACAAACTCGGCGGGCCTGGTCCGTTAAGCCTCGGTCTCAGCTCAACTAGGAAAATAAAATAATGATAACCGTCAAAATAAACTTCTAACTCTATACTTCTAGGATTATTATAGACAGATTCAATCAAGAATTCAGAATTAGACTTGGACCAGTTGTCACGTTTTACGAGAAATCTACCAAAATTTTGATAGAGTCTCTTCTGTAAAATGGACAACTCTCTACTCAAAGAGTAGAGCTGATCCTGCAAAGAAACACACTTCGAAAATAAACAATCACACAACTCCTCGGTCGAACTCCCAAACTACAATTCTACCGATCGAGGTTCACAATTCACGAGGTAATGCATAACACACTCAAAATGCCAAAAAAATACCAAAAATACCCTTGAATAATCAAAATATAGCAAATCAGGTATTTAAAACACT
This sequence comes from Mallotus nudiflorus, assembly GCA_947683625.1. Lineage (NCBI taxonomy): Eukaryota > Viridiplantae > Streptophyta > Magnoliopsida > Malpighiales > Euphorbiaceae > Mallotus > Mallotus nudiflorus. Next base: position 829,367 of record CANTUR010000763.1, read on the forward strand.
GAAAATAATTATTTCACCGACAATTACATAAAAACCCTAATTTTAATAAAATATTATTAAAAATCAATAATTCTCGATAAATTGATAAATATTGACCAAAATACATTTTAATACTCCAAATTACACAGTTAACCCTAAAACATATTAAAAACCAATAAAAACTCATTTATTTAGAAAAATAGTATATTATATATAATTTGAAAATAATTTATGAAAAATAGTTTTAATTAGTTAAAAATAATAAATAATTTGTAGAAATCATTTTTATACCTCAAATAACTATTAAAACCAATTTGATGATATTTTTTGCCAATTTAATGTCAAATTACCAAAATACCCCTAGTTATATAAATTCCCTAAAATTAATAAAAAATTCACCAAAAAATAGTATAATTACTCAAAAATTAATTTCTCAACATATAATTCAATAATATTAATAAATATACTCAATTAACCAATTAATTACAATAAAACACATAATTAACCTAATTTTCTAAAAATTACATAAACTAAATAAATTCAAAATAAATATACAAAAATCATAAAAATTACAATTAAATTTCTAAAATTCATTTTAACACCTATAAACACCATAAATCAAAATTTAATAATTTAATTAATTAATTTTCAAAAATTAGAAAATATTAATAAAATAATTAAAAATTCACAAAAATTAAATAATTCCTAAAAATTCTAAAAAAATTCATAGAGCTAGATTAAGCTACTAGGATCAATGTTTGTGAAGGAAGTTTGCATGAATCAATCAAATCGAAGCTCAAAAAAATCAAAAACCCTAGTAGGCCGAAATTGCAAAATCGAAACATAGGGAAATCTAGACTATTTCAAGTGAAACAAAACTTGGAAATGCACTCACCAGAGCTCAAGGAAGAGATAGAGACCGGTGGGGCTCGAAACGGTGGCCGGAAAGTGCTTGATCGGAGTTAATGGCACTTTCGGCAACTTTGTGAGAATTCGACCCAAACCATGCCGGAGAAGGAGGCTTGAGACGCCAAAAATGGCTGGAGGGGAAGGTGGCACACCGAAGGGCACAGTGACAATGAAGGAACGGGCTTGCAGGCGACGGAAATGGTGAAAATCGATAGGGAGGGAGAGGAAGATGATAATAGCAATTCTGTAAATATATCAAACTTTAATTTAGGTAATAATATTATATGTATATATGTATATATATATCTTACTTTATATTATTTTAATATATAAATTAATACACACAATAAATATCCACCACACACTTTAATAATAATATATATATACACATATACATATACACACATTTGATTAATTAATATTAAAACTATATAATATAATTTAATTTAATTAAATAACCCTAATTTAATTTAAATGCATGTACGTATATGTATTTTATTTGACACTTTAAAATCATGCATGGACTTATGCAAATTCACTAAATAGCTTAAAATAATTAATATTTAATTATTTACGTTTTAATTTTTTCGAAAATAAAATCCCTGGAAAAATTTTACATAAAGGACTTAAAAATAATTAAAGATAATTAAAGAAAAAAAATTAAAATGACTTTAATAAATAATAAACTAATTAAAAATTCAAAAATATATATGAAATTATTAACACTGCACATCCTGATGCAGTTTAAAATTATTTAAAAACTCGGGATATTACAATTACACAATTAATATTAATAATGCTAAATAATATAAAAATAAAATTTAACTTAAGTTTTAAATTTTTAATTTAACAATAATTACCAATTAATAATAATAAATAATTAAAATAATAATAAAATTAAAATATTAAAATAATCATTAATAAAAATATTTATTAACACTACATATCCCAAAATTAATGTAATAATTTATACAAAATATTGGGTCATAAAAGGAGGTCTAAAGTTGAAGGTCTTGAAAAAAAATATTGAAAGGAGTCAAACCTCATTAACTAAATTACCATTATATATATACATGCAGCTTAATAATACAGGCATTCAAGCATCGGTATAATGATATTATAATTTTATATTTATTTATTTATACATGCATTACATACAAATGCTCGAAATCATATTTTTGATAAACGAATTGTCACGACCCGACCAGGGAGTCATGACCGGCTCTAGGAAACAGGAATTCTTTCGAATCCAGAACCCGTAACAAGCCTTAAAAATAAAAACGCATGCAATAAATAAATAAAAATACACCAAAATTAAAAATTAAATTGATATAAAATAAATACTTAAATGTTATATCATAAAATAAAAATATTTTCTTACAATATTCAGAGAAATGTCTTAAGTAAAAAAAAACATTCGATAGATACAAAGCACTATTATTGCAATTTTCTAAAATACAATAAAAGTTCTGATAAATATTTTACATAATCTAGCTAGGGGTAAAGAAGTTCAGTGTAGAGGTCTACTACTGAGGTATGATGACGAGGAATCTCTTGAGAAAAATATTGAGGGGAGTCAGACCTCATGAAGTGAAGTATTATAATACATATACATGTAATCTAAAACATATACAGTCAGGCATCAGTATATATATACATATACATAGGCATTTCACATATATTCTAAAATTCATTTTATATATATAATGGATGCATAAAATTATTTTAATTGAAGGACTGGAGCATAACCTTAATAGTTCGCAACCTCGATCATAATAATCAACAGCCAACAGGCTTAATCAAACTCCAAGTATTAATTTTTCCAACTTAAGGTAGTAGACTGGCCCCGAGTATACTAGGTCAACTGAGGTTCCGCAATCTCACTACCAGCAGACCGACCCCGAGTACACTCGGTCAATTGAGGATCCATAGTCAGCCAATCCAATAACCAACATCTCAATAAAAATTATCAAATTCTTAATCTAATTCTACCATATTTTCATGCAACAGTCCTAGCATAAGCCCACTAGTGTCACGACCAAAATCGGAAAAGTCATGACCAGTGTTAGGGAACGGGAATTCTTTCAAATCCGGAACCCATAGTAATCCTTAAAAAATAAAAGCATGCAATAAATAAATAAAAATATACCAGAAATTAAAACTTAAATTGATATAAAAATAAATACTTAATGTCATATCATAAAATAAAATATTTCATACAATATTCAGATAAAGGTCTCTGACATTAAAATAACATTCTACATATACAAAACACTACTACTGCAGAAGTCCAACATAGAGGTGTACTATTGAGGTCTTGTCACAACCCAAAATAGGGCCCATGACTGGCGCTAGGGAACGGGAATTCTTTCGAATCCGGAACCCGTAGCAAGCCTTAAAATAAAATAAAAAATGCAATAATAATAATAACATAAATAACATATTTTGCAATAGAAAAAAAATCATAAACAGGATAAAATAAATATCCACTAATGGATTTAATTAAACATTTCATCTCATATATAAATAATCTTTTAATACAAATTCCAGTTCAAATCTTTGAAATACATAACTCACAGAAATATAATACATGAACCCCACAATTGTTTACAACTATTGCAGTCTCTAGATTATAAAATAAACATAAGTAAGCAGTTTACATAGTGAAGCCGGGGCGGAAGAAATTCGGCGTATAAGTCTGCTACTGAGGTCTGAAGACGATGACTCTCCTGAAAAATAGTCAACGGAGGGGAGTCAGACCTCACTGAGTGAATTGTTATAATATATATACATGCATAACTAAATGACAATGCACACAGTCAATAGTATATATAATAAATATATATATAAGCAAATACACACAAATGCAACAAAATCATTTTATATATTTATTGAAAATCACTGTTTATGAAGGATCAAATAGAACCCTAGAAAATCGCAACCTCAAACAGTGTTAGACAACACTCTAGCCATACAGGCTCACTTATTCCAAATAAATTCACTTTTTCCACTTGGACAGTAGACTGGCCCCGAGACACTAAGTCGACTGAGCTCTAGCAGTCTGATTGTTAGTGTGATTGGCCCCAAGACACTTGGTCAACCTATAATATCCTGTATTTTTAAATATTTTTTTACTGCATCGGGATATGTAGTGTTAATAATTTTTGTATATATTTATGAAATTTTTATGAGTTTGTTATTTAATTAAAGCTAATTTTAATTGTTTATTATTATTTTAAGTTCTTTACGTAAAATTTTCCCGGGACTTGCATTTTCGGGGAAATTTTCACGTAAATAATTTATTATTAATTATTTTGAATAGATTTACGGACTTGCATGAACTCATATACATTTTTAGAATACTAAATAACGTATATATGTGTATTTTATTTAATTATTTAGGGTTTAATTAAATACCCTAATATTTTATTATTTATTAATTTGTTTTAATATTATTTAATTATTTTTAGGTGTATTAAATTATTAAAATATTAAATTATAAGTGTGTGGTGTATATTTAATGTGTGTAATTTTATATTATTTTAATATATAGTATAAAGTATATATATATATATTAAAACAAAAATAAAAGTTTAGTTTATTTACAAAATTGCCATCATCTTCTTCCTCTCCCTCTCGACCATCCCCATCACCGTTCCACTGCCTGTCATCCCATTTCCTTGCCGTTGGTGTGCCACCTCCTTCCCCAGCCTCTCCCGCCGCCTGCTGCAGCTGTTTCCGGCGTTTAGAAGCCGTTTTTGGCCGGAAAGCTGAAAGTGGAAGCTAACGTCGTTCACGAAGTTTCCAACCACCGTTTTCAACACCGTCAGTCTCTTTCTTCTCCTTGAGCTCCAATGAGTGTGATTCCAAGCTTTGTTTTACTTAAAATGGTCTTGATTTGCTTAGGTTTTGATTTTTCAATTTCGGCCATTTTAGGGTTCTTGATTTTTTTGAACTTCAATTTGATTGATTCATAAAAAATTCCTTCACAAATGTTGTTTCTCTTAGCTTAATATACATGTGTGAATTTTTTTGGAATTTTTGGAGATTATTTTGATTTTTGGGTATTTTTGAATATTTTAATATTATTTTCTAATTTTCGGAAATTAATTAATTAAATTATGAAATTTTGTTTTATGCAAAATAAAGGTGTTGAAATGAATTATAGAAATTTATTTGTAATTTTTATGAATTTCTATGTATTATTTTGATTTATTTAGGTTTATGTAATTTTGGAAAATTAGGTTAATTGTGTTTTTAATTGAAATTAATTGGTCAATTAAGTTTAATTATTGATATTATTGATAAATATGTTGATAAAATTAATTTTAGATAATTATATTATTTTTGGTGAATTTTTGAAGTAATTTTGGTATATTTATATATATAAGGGCATTTTAGTAATTTTACACGAAATTGGCTAAAAATGTAATTTAATTGGTTTTAATAATTATTTAAGGTATAAAAATGATTTCTAAAAATTATTTAGTATTTTTAATTAATTAAAACTATTTTTTATGAATTATTTTCAATTATATATATAATATACGATTTTACTAATAAAATGAGTTTTTATTTGTTTTTAATGTGTTTTAAGGTTAATTATGTAATTTCTACTTATTAAATATATTTATGTGATATAAGGGTATTTTTGGTATTTTTATATTATTTTATGAATTGTGGACCCCGGTCGGTAAACTGTAGTATGGAGTCCGATCGAGGGGTTGTGGATGAGTTGTTGTGCCTGTTTTTCGAAGTGTGTTTCTTTGCAGGGCCGACTCTACTCTTTGAGTAGAGAGATGTCCATTTTACAGGGGAGGTTCTATCGAATTTTTGATAGAATTCTCGTAAAACGTGATGTCCGGTCGAACCCTAATTTTAATTCTGTGTCCAATATTCTAGATCGAGTTTCTAGGATTTTTCTGTTAGGTTTATTCTGATGTCTGTTATTTATTGTTTGTTTAGTTGCACCAAGACCGAGGCCTAGTGGACCAGGCCCATCGGACCTATCTCGAGGAGCGCACTAAGTGTGAGTTACTATTTTATATATATATGCTTTAGGATGCATGAGTTTAGAAATATATGTTTTATTTTGATAAAATATGCATAAATGTTTTAATGATTACTTAAGTTTATTTTGGTTTATCTTTAGTATATCTTCGGTATATTTTATATTATGTGCATGTTTTGCTAATAAATTAGGTTTAAAATGTTTTTAAATACATTTCTAGCTTATTTTGTAATTTGATTGGATTTATTTGACGTATATATACTCGAAATATACCTGGTTTATTTTTGGTATATTTTCAGTATATATATGGTTTATGTTGCTATTTTATTTAAATTCATGCATCATTTATTTTTATGAATGTATGATTTATGTTAAAAATGAAGGATATCGATAGAACGTGCTACCTAGTGGGCAGCACTAGGACCGAATACATACCGGTACGCTTATAGCATTTAGGCTATATTACTAACCATTTGTGGATATTGATTGGATATGATTATTTGATGTGTGAGATATGGTTTGGAGGTGCGATTGCTGGAGCTCGGTTGACCTAGTGTCTCGGGACCAATCACATTGATAGTCAGACTGCTGGAGCTCGGTTGACTTAGTGTCTCGGGGCCAGTCTACTGTCCAAATGGATCAAGTGAATATATTTGGAATAAGTGAGCCTGTATGGCTAGATTGTTGTCTAACATTGTTTGAGGTTGCGATATTATAGGGTTCTATTTGATCCTTCATAAACGATGATTTTCAGTAAAATATATATAAAATGATTTTACAACATCTGTGTGTATTTGTCTGTATATATACATATTAGATATATACTGTTGATTGTATGCATTGTCATTTAGTGTGCATGTATATATATTATAGTAATTCACTCAGTGAGGTCTGACTCCCCTCTATTGACTAATTTTTTAGGAGAGTCATCATCTTCAGACCTCAGTAGCAGGCCTGTACGCCAGATTTCTTCCGCCCCGGCTTCTTTATGTAAACTGCTTATCTAAGTCTTGAGTTTTATTTTTATAATCTAGACACTGCAGTAGTTGCAAATTAATTATGGGTTTTATGTATTATATTTGTGTGAGTTATGTATTTTGAGAATTTGAACTGAGACTTGTATCAAAGGATTTATCTATATATGAGATATGGATATTACTTTTATATTTATGATTTTATTCAGCTGCACAGTATTTTATTTAATTGTGTTATTATTATTATTACTATTGTATGTTTATTTTATTTTTAGGCTTGCTATGGGTTCCGGATTCGAAAGAATTCCTGTTCCCTAGCGCCGGTCATGGCCCCTGTTTTGGGTCGTGACACAACCGAGCTCCAGCAATCACACTCCCAAATCATATCACACATCAAATCAAAATAATCCAATCAATATCCACAAATAGGTCAGTAATATAGCCTAAATGCTATCGTCGTACCGGTACTTACTCAGTCCTAATGTTGCCCACTAGGTAGCACGTTCTATTGATATCTTCATTTAAATAGAAAACATACATTCATAAAATCAATGATGCATGATATTAAATAAAATAGCAACATAAACCATATATATACTAGAAATATACCAAAAGTAAACCAAGTATATTTCGGGTATATATACATCAATAAATTCAATTTAATTACCACATAAACTAAAAATAAACCATGAATATATCTAAAAATATTTTAAGAATAATTTATTTATAAAACATGCATATAGTTTAAAATATACCAAAATATATAAAAAATATACCAAAAATAAACCTAAGTAATACTTAAATCATTTATGCATACTTTACTAAAATAATTCATACATTTCTAAAACATGCACCCTAAAACATATATATATAAAATAACAACTCACTGTTATTGTGCTCCTCGAGATGGGTCCGACGGGCCTGGTCCACTAGGCCTCGGTCTCGGCGCAACTAAACAAACAAATTATAATAGGAAATTAGAATAATTCTATCGAAGTTTCTAGAAACTCGATCTAGAATACTAGACACAAAATTAGAATCAGAATTTGACCGAACATCATGTTTTACAATAATTCTACAAAAAATCCGGTAGAACCTCCCCTATAAAATGGACATCTCTCTACTCAAAGAGTAGAGCCGGTCCTTCAAAGAAACACACTTCAAGAATAAACACAATTCACAACCCCTCAGTCGGACTCCAAACTACAATTCACCGACCAAGGTTCACAATTCACAGAATAATTACAAAAATACTGAAAAATACCAAAAATACCAAAATACCCTTCAATACTCAAAATATAGCAAATTTAAATATTCAAACGCTAAAAATATTTATTTAACCGATAAATACACAAAAACCCTAATTTTAATAAAATATTATTAAAAAAATCGATAATTCTCAATAAATTCATAAATATTGACCAAAATACATTTTATAAATCCAAATTACATAATTAACCCTAAAACTTACTAAAAATCGATAAAAACTCATTTATTTAGAAAAATCGTATATTATATATATAATTTGAAAATAATTTATGAAAAATAGTTTTAATTAGTTAAAAATACTAAATAATTTGTATAAATCATTTTTATACCTCAAATAACTAGTAAAACCAATTTAATTACATTTTTAGCCAATTTAGTGTCAAATTACTAAAATACCCCTAGTTTCGTAAATTCACTAAAATTAATAAAAAATCCACCAAAAATAGTATAATTACTCAAAATTAAATTTCTCAACATATAATTCATTAACATCAATAAATATACTCAATTAACCAATTAATTTCAAATAAACATATAATTAACCTAATTTTCCCAAAATTACATAAACTAAATAAATTTAAAATAAATATATAAAATTCACAAAAATTACAAATAAATTTATAAAATTCATTTTAACACCTATAAACACCATAAAAAATAATTTCATAATTTATTTAATTAATTTTCGAAAATTAGAAAATATTAATAAAATAATAAAAAATTCATAAAAATCAAAATAATTCCCAAAAATTCCATAAAAATTCACATAGGTAGATTAAGCAAAGGGGAACAAAATTTGTTAAGGAACTTTTCATGAATCATAAGGGAAAAGCTAAAAAAGAATCAAAAAATTAATAATGGCCGAAATGGAAAAATTGAAAAACAGCAAAAATGAAGAAGTTAGAGCTCAAACCAAAGCTTGGATCGAGTTCACCGGAGCTTGAGGAGCTCAAGGACACCAGAATTGTGAAGAATGATGGCCGGAGGTGGAAGAACGATGAAGAACTTGATTTTCGACCAAAAAATGGTTGTGGTTGTCTTGGCCGACACCAGGGAAGAAGAGAAGGGTGGCGGAGCTTCTGAACGGTGGTGAGGCACTCGGGCAGTGGGGGGACGGCAGTGACAGACGGTGGGGGTAGGAGGAGGGCGTCGGGTTTATTGGGTGAGGGGAGAATGGCAAAAATGGTAAATTAGGTGCGGTTTATATATATATATATATATAATATAATATAATAATAATAATAATAACTTTAACATTTTATTATTAAAATATATTATTATTATATTTAGAAAAATTACACACCACAAATTAACAAACATACACATATACATATACATATATATACATCACATGTTAATAATAATAAAAACTATACAATATATACATAATTAAATAATAATAATAAACCCTAAAATATTAATTAATTATATATATATATATATATATATATATAATCATGCATGATAACATGCAATTTAATAAAACGGACTAAGTAAATAATAAATATTTATTTAGGTTTAATTTTCCCAAAAATATAATTCTTGGAAAAATTTTACGTAAGAAACTTAAAATAATTAAAAATAACTTTAATAATTAACAAACTAATTAAATAATCAAATATATTTATTAAAATTATTAACACTGCATATCCCGATGCAGTTTAAAAATATTTAAAAATCCGGGATATTACAGGTTTGAAGACAAGGAATCTCCTGAAAAAAATACAACTGAGGGGAGTCAGACCTTACTGAGTGAATTATTATATTATATATACATGCACCTTCTAATGTCATATGCAATCAAGCATCAGTATATATAATAAATATATATAGGCATTTCACATAGATGCTGAAATCACTTTTATTTATAATAAATGCTAAAATTGTTTATTTGAATGAAGGATAAATTAGAACCCTAATTATTCACAATCTCAAAAAAAAAGATCTCTCTAGCCATACATGCTCACTTAATTCTAAATTCATTCTCTTATTCAATTTTGGACAGTAGATTGGCCCCGAGACACTAAGTCAATCGAGCTCCAGTAATCTCACTGTTAATGTGATTAGCCCGAGACACTAGGTCAACCGAGCTCTAGCAACCACACTACTTAATCACATCAATCTCAAATAATCAATCAAATAAAAGTCACCTCAAGTGATTTTATAATTCAACCTTAAAATCTATCGCACCGGTACGTACACGGTCCTAGTGTTGTCCACTAGATAACACTTTCTATTGATATCCTTCAAATAAACTTAATAATTATTAAAATAATAAAAAATACATAATTTAAATGTAATAGCATCCATTCATAGCAAAATATACCCATCATTTACAGAAAACATACCAATTGTACACTAGAGATATACTAAAAGTATTCCCAATATATAAGCCACATATATACCAAAATAAAACATAAATATACCATAAATATATCGATTTCATGTTAGGAATATATCAAATATATACACATCAAATATATACACGTTGCATGTATATTAAAATATATCGAAAATATACTAAAACTATTGTAAAAATATATTTTACATTTAAAGAAATATTCATACTCAATTTCATTATAAAATTCATGGATGCTAATTTTTATGCATTCTACATGCAATGCATGTATAAGATAATATCTCACAAGTTTGCACTCCTTAAGACTGGCTGGATGGGCTCAGTTCGATAGGCCTTGGTCTCGACGCAACTAGATAATAAATAATAATAACAATTAGAATAAAATTTTAACTTATACTTCTAAAAGAGACTCGATCTTGGAATACAAAACTCAGATAAACACAGAAATTCAGAATTGACCCGACGTCACATTTTATGAGAATTCTATAAAAAATTCGGTAGAACCTCCTCTGTAAAACAGATATCTCTCTACTAAAAAGTAGAGCTGTGTAATATCCCGTGTTTTTAAAATATTTTTACACTGTACCGGGATATGCAGTGTCAATAATTTTGAATATATATGCGATATTTTTACGAGTTAATATGTATTTAAAACCTATTTTAATTATTTTGTATTATTTTCAGTGTTTTACGTAAAATTTTCCCGGGACTTGCATTTTCGGGGAAATTTTCACGTAAACAATTTATTATTAATTATTTTAGATGTATTTACGGACTTGCATGAACTCATACATATTTTTAAATTATTAAATAAAGTCGATGTGTGTATATTTATTTAATTAGGGTTTATTAATTCCCTAATATTTTATTAAGTATTTAATTGTTTAAATTGTTATTTAATTAATTATATTTAGTATAAATTATTAAAATATTAATATTTTTATGTGTGTGGTGTATATTTGATGTGTGTAATTTAATATTATTTTAATATAAAGTATAAAGTATATATATATACATATATACATCAAAATCAAAAATTTTTGGAAAATTACCAAACTGCCCCCGAGCTTCCTTCTTCTTCTTCTTCTTCTCCTTCCCGCGCCCGACGACCACCACCCACCTCCACCGTCTGCAACTGCCGTTCCTTCACCGTCGGTGTGCCTCTCGGTGAGCCACCTCCGTCTCCAGCCGTTCCCCGCCGCCAGCAGCCCCCTTTCCCGACGAGTTTGGCCGGAATTAGCTTAAGAGGCCGAAAGTCGAGCTATCGCCGTTTCTCCCTCCTCCGGACACCGTTTTCGACACCGCTGGTCTCTTTCTTCTCCTTGAGCTCCGGTGAGTGTGATTCTAGCTTTGGTTTGAGCTAAAATGGTCTAGAATTGCTTAGTTTTCGATTTGTAAATTTCGGCCTATTAGGGTTTTCAATTTTTTTGAGCTTCGAATTGGATGATTCATAGAAACTTACTTCACAAATATTGTTCCTAGTAGCTTAATCTACATGTGTGAATTTTTGTAGAATTTTTGGAGATTGTTTGGATTTTTGGGTATTTTTGAATATTTTAATATTATTTTCTAATTTTCGGAAATTAATTATTTAAATTATGAAATTTGAGTTTATGGTTGAGTTAGGTGTTGAAATGAATTATAGGAATTTATTTGGAATTTTTATGAATTTCTAAGTATTTATTTTGAATTATTAAAGTTTATGTGATTTTGAGAAATTAGGTTAATTGTGTTTTAAATTGAATTTAATTGGTTAATTGAGTTTAAATATTGATATTATTGATAAATATGTTGAGAAAATTAATTTTGGGTAATTGTATGATTTTTGGTGAATTTTTGAAGTAATTTAGGTATATTTATATATATATGGGTATTTTGGTAATTTTACCCTAAATTGTCTAAAAATGTAATTTAATTGGTTTTAATATTTATTTAAGGTATAAAAATGATTTCTACAAATTATTTAGTATTTTTAACTAATTAAAACTATTTTTCGGGAATTATTTTCAATTATATATATAATATACGGTTTTTCTAATAAAATGAGTTTTAATCAGTTTTTATAGTGTTTCAAGGTCAATTATGTAATTTTTACCTATAAAATGTATTTATGTGATTTAAGGATATGTTCGGTATATCTGGAATCATTCTGTGCTTGTGGACCCCGGTCGGTGGACTGTAGTTTGGAGTCCGACCGTGGGATTTTGATTGTGTTGAGCTCATTTTTCGAAGTGTGTTTCTTTGCAGGGTCGGCTCTACTCTTTTGAGTAGAGAGATGTCCGTTTTACAGGGGAGGTTCTGCCGAATTTTCGGTAGAATTCTCGTAAAACGTGATATCCAGTCGAACCCTAATTTTCGATTCTGTGTTTAATACTTTAGATTGAATTCTAGGATTTCTGTTAGGTTTATTCTAATGTCGGTTATTTATTGCTTGTTTAGTTGTGCTGAGACCGAGGGCTAGTGGACCAGGCCCGTCGGACCTGTCTCGTGGAGCGCATTAGGTGAGTTACTATATTATATATATATGCTTAGGATGCATGATTTAGAAAATGCATGTTTTATTTTGACTGAATATGCATAAATAATGTGATTTATATTCAAGTGTATTTTTGGTATATTTTTGGTATATAATAAATTATATACATGTTTTATTAATAAAATATATCTAAAATGTTTTTAAATATATTTTTAGTTTAATTCATGATTTGATTGGATTTATTTGACATATATATACTCAAAATATACCTGGTTTATGTTTGGTATATTTCCGGTATATATATGGTTTATATTGTTATTTCATTTATATTCATGCATCATTTATATTTGTGAATGAATGTTTTATTATTTATTAATGAAGGATATCAATAGAACGTGCTACCTAGTGGGCAGCACTAGGATCGAGTACGTACCGGTACGCCTATAGCTTTAGGCTATATTACTAACTATTTGTGGATATTGATTTGATTATGATTATTGATATGTGTGAGATGTGGTTGTGGGTGTGATTGCTGGAGCTCGGTTGACCAAGTGTCTCGGGGCCAATCACACTGGCAGTCAGACTGCTGGAGCTCGGTTGACTTAGTGTCTCGGGGCCAGTCTACTGTCTAAATGGATTAAGTGGATATATTTGGAATAAGTGAGCCTGTATGGCCAGAGTGTTGTTTAACACTATTTTCTGAGGTTGCGATATTCTAGGGTTCTATGTGATCCTTCATAAATTGGGATTTTTCAGTAAAATATATAAAAATGATTTTTCTGCATTTGTGTGTATTTGCCTGTATATATATTAGATATATATATACTGTTGACTGTATGCATTATCACTTAGTGTGTATGTATATATATTATAGTAATTCACTCAGTGAGGTCTGACTCCCCTCCGTTGACTATTTTTCAGGAGAGTCAACTTCCTCAGACCTCAGTAGCAGGTCGATACGCCGGATTTCTTCCGCCCCGGCTTCTTTATGTAAATTGTCTACTTGAGTCTTATTTATTTTATCTAGACACTGCAGTAGTTGTAAATTAAAGTATTGGATTTCATGTACTTTATTTTAAAGGAGATATATTATGTTGAAACTGGATTGTATTAAAGAGATTTTATGTATGGGATGAGATTTTTATTTATATCCAGTTGATATGGATAATATTATGATATTATGATTTTTATTTTCCACTGCATATTATGCTGTTACTGTTATTATGGCATGTTTTATTTTATTTTTAGGCTTGCTACGGGTTCCGGATTCGAAAGAATTCCCGTTCCCTAGCGCCGGTCATGGCCCCTGTTTTGGGTCGTGACAAGCTGATCCTGTAAAAAAACACACTTCTAACACACAAGGCTCAACACCTCGGGTTGGGACCCCGAACTGTACAATTTTCCAACCGAGGTTCACAATTCTCCAAAAATACAAATAAAATAATAAATATATTAAAAATCATTAAATTCCATAAATGTCCTTAAAATACCAATATATAATATATTTAAACATTAAATCACTAAATACAATTATTTTCACAATAATTAAATAAAATCTCAAATAATAATATAATATTAATAAAAATCAAGTTTTTCAATAATTCAACATAAAATAGTAAAAAATCACTTTTATATATTCAAATGGCTTAAATAACTAAAATATATATTAAAAGTAATTAAAAATCCATTTAATCACCAAAATAGTAAATAATATATTATTTGAATATAATTTTCAAAAATTAGTATTAATTAGTTAAAAATAGTAAATAATTTAAAAAATAATTTTAATACCATATATAATTCTAAAATCATTTAAAACACATTATTTAACTATAATTTTCACAAAATTAAATAATTAACTCATAAATACAAAATTCACATAATAAAAATAATATTCTTAAAAATTATAGAAATTCACCAAAAATTATTTTAAAAATTCTAAAATTATTAACTTAAATTACTAACACTAATTTAACTAAATTTTCATTAAAACTATTTAATTAACATAATTATCAAAAATTCAATATTTAATATTAAAATAATAAAAAATTACCCAAAATTCAAATTAATTCAAAAAAATACACAAAAATATATTTGAGAAGCTAAAGCTACCACAATCAACATTTCTTAAGCAAGTTTTCAAGAATCAAACAATATCTAGTTCAAAAAAATAAAAACCCTAAAATGCATACACTAAAAATTAAAGATATCTAAAATTGGAAAGGATTTGAGCTCAAACGAAGCTCAGAAATGGACTCACTGGTGGAAGAGCATTCAAAAGAGTCCGGTTTGAAGTCCTATGGTGGTCCGAAGCTCACCGGCGTTGATGGAGCTCCACTTTCGGTCACTTTCGATTCCGACGATTCTGTGGTGAGTCGACGGTGACTGGCGATGTCTAGGAGAAGCTACAGGTGGTGGTGCTCGGTGGTGACAGTTGGGGCGGCTCTAGTGACACTGTGAAGTCTCGGCAGAAGAAGAAGAAAAAGAATAGGAAATTTGATCCCTTTTTTATTTTTGACTTTTCTTTTTTTTAATTATGAAATTACTAAATTGTCACGACCCAAAACAGGGGCCATGATCGGCGCTAGGGAATGGGAATTCTTTCGAATCCGGAACCCGTAGCAAGCCTAAAAATAAAATAAAACATGCCATAATAACAGTAACAATATGATATGCAGCGGAAAATAAAAATCATAATATCATAATATTATCCATATCAACTGGATTTAAATCAAATCTCTTCTCATAGATATAAAATCTCTTTAATACAAATCCAGTTTCAATGTAGTACATCTCTTTAAAATAAAGTACATGAAATCCAATACTTTAATTCACAACTACTGCAGTGTCTAGATAAAATAAATAAGACTCAAGTAGACAATTTACATAAAGAAGCCGGGGCGGAAGAAATCCGGCGTATCGACCTGCTACTGAGGTCTGAGGAAGTTGACTCTCCTGAAAAATAGTCAACGGAGGGGAGTCAGACCTCACTGAGTGAATTACTATAATATATATACATACACACTAAGTGATAATGCATACAGTCAATAGTATATATATAATATGTATATATACAGGCAAATTCATACAGATGCAGAAAAATCATTTTTTATATATTTATCTGAAAATCAACTTTTATGAAGGATCACATAGAACCCTAGAATATCGCAACCTCAGAAAATAGTGTTAAACAACACTCTAGCCATATAGGCTCACTTATTCCAAATATATCCACTTAATCCATATGGACAGTAGACTGGCCCCGAGACACTAAGTCAACCGAGCTCCAGCAGTCTGACTGCCAGTGTGATTGGCCCCGAGACACTTGGTCAACCGAGCTCTAGCAATCACACCCAAACCACATCTCACATATATCAATAACCATATCAAATCAATATCCACAAATAGTTAGTAATATAGCCTAAAGCTATAGGCGTACCGGTACGTACTCGGTCCTAGTGCTGCCCATTAGGTAGCACGTTCTATTGATATCCTTCATTAATAAATAATATAAAACATTCATTCACAATAAATGATGCATGAATTTAAATGAAATAGCAATATAATCCATATATATACCGGAAATATACCAAAAGTAAACCAGGTATATTTCGAGTATATATATATCAAATACATTCAATCAAATTATAAATTAAGCTGGAAATATATTTAAAAACATTTTAAATATATTTTATTCAGAAAATATGCATATAATTTAGTATATACCAAAATAAACCAAAAATATACTTAATGTAAACTTAAGAAATAATCAAATTATTTATGCATATTTAATCAACATAAAACATGCATTTCTAAATCATGCATCCTAAGTATATATATATAGTATAGTAACTCACCTAATGCGCTCCACGAGACAGGTCCGACGGGCCTGGTCCACTAGCCCTCGATCTCGGCGCAACTAAACAAGCAATAAATAATCGACATCAGAATAAACCTAACAGAAATCCTAGAATTCAATCTAGAGTATTAAAATACGGAAACAAAATTAAGGTTCGACTGGATATCACGTTTTACGAGAATTCTACCGAAAATCCGGCAGAACCTCCCATGTAAAACGGACATCTCTCTACTCAAAAGAGTAGAGCCGACCCTGCAAAGAAACACACTTCGAAATACAAGCTCAACAAAAATCCACAACCCCTCGGTCGGACTCTAGACTACAATCTGTCGATCGGGGTCCACAAACACAGAATAATTCCAGATATAATAAAAATATCCTAACAACATAGTAATACATCTCATAGGTAAAAATTACATAATTAACCTTGAAACACTATAAAAACCGATTAAAACTCATTTTATTAGAAAAACCGTATATTATATATAATTGAAAATAATTCACGAAAAATAGTTTTAATTAGTTAAAAATACTAAATAATTTATAGAAATCATTTTTATACCTTAAATAACTATTAAAACCAATTAAATTACATTTTTAGACAATTTAGGGTAAAATTACCAAAATACCCCTATATATATAAATATACTTAAATTACTTCAAAAATTCACCAAAAATCATACAATTACCCAAAATTAATTTTCTCAACATATTTATCCATAATATCAATATTTAAACTCAATTAACCAATTAAATTCAAATAAAAACACATTTAACCTAATTTTTCCAAAATTCCATAAACTTCAATAATTCAAAATAAATACTTAGAAATTCATAAAAATTCCAAATAAATTCCTATAATTCATTTCAACACCTAATTCAACCATAAACTAAAATTTCATAATTTAAATAATTAATTTCCGAAAATTAGAAAATAATATTAAAATATTCAAAAATACCCAAAAATCCAAAAAATCTCCAAAAATTCTACAAAAATTCATACATGTAGATTAAGCTACTAGGAACAACATTTGTGAAGGAAGTTTTCATGAATCAATCAATTAGAGGCTCAAAAAAATCAAAAACCCTAATAGGCCGAAATTGACAAAATCGAAACCTAAGCAATTCTAGACCATTTTAGCTCAAACCAAAGCTAGAATCACACTCACCGGAGCTCAAGGAGAAGAAAGAGACCAGCAGTGTTGAAAATGGTGGCCGGAATCGACGTGATTGATGGTGGATCGATTTTCGGCTTCTCCGGCCAAAATCGATCTCCAGACGTCGGAAACGGCCTCCTCAGGCGGCGAAATTGGTCGGGGAAGATGGTGGCACACCGGACGGCACTCCCACGGTGAAGAAACGGCACGGCAGGGACCGAAAATGGAGAAGGGAGAATCGGGAGGAAGAAGAAGAAGTCGGGGGCAAAATGGTAATTTTCCAAACTTTTTGATTTTTGACAAATATATGTATATATATATACTTTATACTATATATTAAAATAATATTAAATTACACACATCAAATATACACCACACACATAAAATTTAATATTTTAATAATTTATACTAAATAAAATTAATTAAATAACAATAAAATAATTAAATACTTAATAAAATATTAGGGTAATAATAAACCCTAATTAAATAAATATACACACACAGGCTTTATTTAATAATTTAAAAATATGTATGAGTTCATGCAAGTCCGTAAATACATTTAAAACAATTAATAATACATTGTTTACGTGAAAATTTCCCCGAAAATGCAAGTCCCGAGAAAATTTTACGTAAAACACTGAAAATAATATACAGTAATTAAAATAGGTTTAAAATACATATCAACTCGTAAAAATATCATATAAAATACAGAAATCATTGACACTGCATATCCCGGTACAGTATAAAAATATTTTAAAAACACGGGATATTACATAAATTACCCTTTAATAATAATAATAATAATAATAATAATAATAATAATAATAAGAATATTATTATTATTATTATTATTATTATTATTATTATTAATGATAATAATAATAATAATAGTATTAACTTTAATATTATCAATTAATCCCATGTAAAATAAATTATTTTACATAAACAATTCCTTAAAATAAAATACATAAATAATATTAGTGAATATCAATAATAATATACAAATAAAATTTAAAATTATTAACACTGCATTTTCCAAAATAATATTATTTTATTTAAAATACTGGGTCATTACAACTAGGTAGCACGTTCTACTGCTATCCTTCAAATCATTCTTATAATTATGAAAAATAGTAAAATGCATAATTAAAATACAAGTGGCAATCATTTAAAAAGGATATACTACTTATCTACTAAATGTATACCATAAATATACCAAAAATATACTAAATGCATATGCTGAATATATGACAAATATACTTTATATATATATATATATATATATATATATATATATATATATATATATATATGTAGTCGATCGCCAGTGTAGCACTAGTTCCTTTTCAATTACCTCCAGCTTAATACCCGAGTTCGACTCAGATTGTTGCTCAGTATGGATGTGGTAGAGGTACTAGAGGAGGTGCCAGAGGTTTTGGCCAGGCTTCTACTAGTCAGCAGGGAGGTCGAGGTCAGGCCAGAGTTTTCCACCTCACTCAGCATGATGCTTAGGCATCTAATGCAGTCATGGCAGGTATTATTTCTGTTTGTTACCTGGATGCTTGGGTTCTATTTGATCCAGGTGCCACGCATTCCTTTGTTTCTCCTATTTTTTCTTCCAAGTCTTGTTAGCAAGCTTCAAAGATGGCTTTTCCTTTGTCTGTTGCCACTCCTCTAAGCGATTCTTTGGACACCAATGTTGTTCTTTCTAGTTGTCCAGTTTTCATCAGAGGTAGAGAATTGCCCACATATTTAGTGTTATTGAATGTAATGGAATTCGACATTATCCTTGGTATGGATTAGTTTTCTTAGTAGTATGCCACTGTGGATTGTCGAAGTAAAGAGGTGATTTTCAGAATTCCTAATGAAGAAGAGTTTAAGTTTGTTGGTGATAAGAGTTCTGCACCTCAAAATCTCATCTTTGCTATCACAGCTAGGAAGATGTTGAGGAAGGGTTGTTAGGTTATTTAGCATTAGTCAGGGATACTTTAGTGGAGAAGTTGTCACTTATAGAGGTTCGTATTTCCTATGAGTTTCCTGATGTTTTTCATAAGGAGTTGCAGGTTTACCACCTCACAAAAATATTGAGTTCTGTATAGATGTGGTTCCAGGCTCTACCCCTATTTCAATGCCACCCTATAGAATGGCTCCTATAGAGTTGAAAGAGTTGAAGAAGCAATTGCAGGAATTACTAGATAAGGGTTTTATCAAACCTAGTGTTTCTCCTTAGGGTGCACCAATCCTGTTTGTGAGAAAGAAGGATGGTACCCTAAGACTATGCATGGACTACAGAGAGCTGAATAAGGTGATAATGAAGACCAAGTATCCTCTTTCAAGGATAGATGACTTGTTTGATCAGCTTCAGGGTGCACAGTTCTTTTCTAAAATTGATTTGAGGTCGGGTTATCATCAGTTACAGATCAGAGAAGTCGATGTTCCTAAAACAAGATTCTGCACATGATATGGCCACTATGAGTTTTTTATGATGTCGTTTGGTTTGACTAACGCACCAACAATTTTCATAGATTTGATGAACGGGGTATTTAGACCATATATGGATCAGTTTGTGGTAGTCTTCATCAATGATATACTAGTGTATTCGAAGAGTATGGAAGAGCATGTATATCACTTAAGGACTGTACTACAGACATTGAGGGAATATTAAATTTATGCTAAATTCTTAAAGTGTGATTTTTGGTTGGAGAGTGTTGCATTCCTTGGACACATGGTGTCTAAAGAGGGTATCTAGGTTGATCCAAAAAAGATTGAGGCAATGTCTAAGTAGCCTAGACCAACTTCAGTTATGGAGATTCATAGTTTTCTAGGTTTAGTTAGGTATTATAGGAGGTTTGTACAAGATTTTTATAGAATTGCAGCTCCTATGACTCGCTTGACTCAGAAGAATATGAAGTTTGAGTGGTCATAAGCTTGTAAGAACAGTTTTCAGTTGCTAAAGGAAAAGTTGACCACATCTCTAGTTTTGGCTTTGCCTAATGAAGTAGAGAAGTTCACAGTGTATTGTGATGCCTCTAGAGTTGGCTTAGGTTATGTGTTGATGTAGAATGGTAAGGTAATAGCCCATGATTCGAGGCAGTTGAAGAAGCATGAACAAAATTATCCTACCCATAACCTAGAGATGGCTGCAGTGATCTTTGCTCTCAAGATCTGGAGACATTATCTGTACAGGGTGACTTATGATATTTTTACTTATCAAAAGAGCCTTAAGTACATTTTCCAACAGAGAGATATGAATTTGAGGCAGAGGAGATGGTTGAAATTGCCTTTTTCATCTAGGAAAGGCTAATGTGGTAGCAGATGCCTTGAGTAGCAAGTCCTCAAGTAGTCTTGCTCACATTAGTATGGAGAGGAGACCGTTGATCCAAGAGTTGCATGAGTTAATGGATCAAGGTCTGATAATGAAGGTGAGTAGATCTGGTGGACTGCTACTCAGTTCAAGATGTGATATGTATTGAGAGATAGGATTAAGGCAGCTCAGAGCTGAGATCCTATTTTGGAAGAGCTTACAGAGAATGTTGGAGAAGGAAAGTTCACTGATTTCACACTTAATGATGAAGGTGTTTTGTGGATCAGTGGTAGATTATGTGTTCCTAATATGGATAATTTGAGAAAAGAGATCCTTAAGGAAGCACATTCTACAGCCTATAGCGTACATCTATGTGTCACTAAAATGTATAACAGTATCAGAGATTTGTACTGGTGGGATGGACTAAAGAAGGATGTAACTGATTATGTTCCTAAGTGTTTAAGTGTCAAGAGTTGAAAGCTAAACATCATAAGCCTTTTGGGAAGCTTCAACCTCTTCCTATTCTTGAGTAGAAGTGGGAAAGGATTACTATGGATTTTGTGGTTCGTTTACCTCATTCCAAGGATGGATATAATTCCATCTAGGTGATAATGGACAAGTTGACTAAGTCTGCACATTTCTTGCCTGTGTGTCACAACCCAAAATAGGGGCCATGACCGGCGCTAGGGAACAGGAATTCTTTCGAATCCGGAAGCCGTAGCAAGCCTTAAAATAAAATAAAAACATGCAATAATAATAATAACGTAAATAAAATAATTTGCAGTGGAAATAAATCTCATAATTAAAATAAATATAATCCACTAACTCGTTTAAATAAACAACCTCATTTCATATATATAAATAATCCTTTAATACAACTCTCAGTTTAAATCTTTAAAATACATATCTCATACAAACATAATACATAAGTCTCACAACTGACTACAACTACTGCAGTGTCTAGATTATAAAATAAAGTCAAGTGAGCAGTTTGCATAGTAAAGCTGGGGCAGAAGAAATCCGGCGTAAAGGTCTGCTACTAAGGTTTGAAGACAATGACTCTCCTGAAAAATAGTCAACGGAGGGGAGTCAGACCTCACTGAGTGAATTGTTATAATATATACACATGCATAACTAAATGACAATGCACACATTCACTAATATATATAATAAATATATATACAGGAAAAATCACACAGATGTAGCAAAATCATTTTATATAAATACTGAAAATAATATCCGATTATGAAGGATCAAATAGAACTCTAAATGATCGCAACCTCAAATAGTGTTAGACAACACTCTAGCCATATATGCTCACTTATTCCAAATAAATTCACTTGTTCCATTTGGACAGTAGACTGGCCCCGAGACACTAAGTCAACCGAGCTCCAGCAGTCTGACTGTCAGTGTGATTGGCCCCAAGACACTTGGTCAACCGAGCTCCAGCAATCACACTCTCAAATCACATCACACATCAAATAAATCAATCCGATTAATATCCACAAATAGGTTAGTAATATAATCTAAATTCTATCGTCGTACCAGTACGTACTCGGTCCCAGTGCGACCTACTAGGTAGCACATTCTATTGATATCCTTCATTATTATATAAAACATACATTTATAAAATAAATGATGCATGATATTAAGTAAAATAGCAACATAAACCATATATATACTAGAAATATACCAAAAGTAAACCATGTATATTTCGAGTATATATATGTCAAATAAATTCAATTTAATTATAAAATAAACTAGAAATAAACCAGAAATATACTTAAAAACATTTTAGGTATAATTCATTAATAAAACATGCATTTAATTTAAAATATACAAAAAATATACCAAAATATACCTAAAATAAACCTAAGCAATTATTAAACCCTTTTATGCATAATTTATAAAATAAATCATACATTTCTAAAACATGCAATCCTAATACAAGTATATCTAGAATAACAACTCACAGTTATTGTGCTCCTTGAGACGGGCCTGGTCCACTAGGCCTTGGTCTCGGTGGAACTAAACAAACAAACAACAATATGAAATCAGAATAGGTCTAACGTAATTCTAAAGACTCGATCTAAGAATAGCGAACATAGAATCAGAATAGGAATTCTACCGGACATTACGTTTTACGAGAATTCTATTGAAAATCTGACAGAACCTCCCCTGTAAAATGAACATCTCTCTACTTAAAGAGTAGAGCCGACCCTGCAAAGAAATACACTTTAAAAATATATCGCCATAAAATCCCTCAGTAGGACTTCCAAACTACAATTCTACCGACCGAGGCTCACAATTCACGAGATAATTACAGATCACATTAAAAATGCCAAAAATACAAAAAATGCCCTTTAATACTCAAAATATAGCAAATTAGGTATTTAAACGCTAAAAATAATTATTTTACCGATAAATACATAAAAACCCTAATTTTAATAAAATGTTATTAAAAATCGGTAATTCTCAATAAATTCATAAATATTGACCAAAATACATTGTATAAATCCAAATTACATAATTAACCCTAAAACATATTAAAAATCGATAAAAACCCATTTATTTTAAAAAATAGTATATTATATATAATTTGAAAATAATTTATGAAAAATTGTTTTGATTAGTTAAAAATACTAAATAATTTCTAGAAATCATTTTTATACCTTAAATAACTATTAAAACCAATTTAATTATATATTTAGCCAATTTATTGTCAATTTACCAAAATACCCCTAAAATATATAAATTCACTATAATTACTCAAAATTCACCAAAAATAGTATAATTACTCAAAAAAATTAATTTCTCAACATATAATTCAATAATGTCAACAAATATACTCAATTACCCAATTAATTTCAATAAAACACATAATTAACCTAATTTTCCAAAAATCACATAAACTAAATAAATTCACAATAATTTTATAAAAATCACAAAAATTACAAATAAATTTCTAAAATATATTTTAACACCTATAAATACCATAAATCACAATTTCATAATTTAATTAATTAATTTACGAAAATTAAAAAATATTAATAAAATAATAAAAAAATTCACAAAAATAAAAATAATTCTCAAAAATTATAAACAAATTCACAGAGGTATATTGAGCTACAAGGATCAATGTTTGTGAAGGAAGTTTGCATGAATCATTGAAATCAAAGCTCAAAAAAATCAAGAACCTAGTTGGCCAAAAATGAAAATTTGAAACCTAGGGAAATCTAGACCATTTCAAGTGAAAAAAAAAGCTTGGAAATGCACTCACTAGAGCACAAGGAAGAGATAGAGACCGGTGGGGCTTGAAATGGTGGCCGGAATCAGGTTGATCGGAGTTGGGATGAGTTTCGACCTCTTGATGAAAATCCGGCCAAAACTCGCCGGAAATGGAAGCTTGGGATGTCGGGAAGGGTTGGAAGGGAAGGTGGCACACCGAAAAGCACAGTGACAAGAAGAAAATGGCATTGCAGTGGCCGGAGGGAAGGGAGATCAGTCGAGGAAGAAGAAGAAGGCAGAATGGCAATTTCGTAATTTTTGTAAACTTTTATTTTAGTTTATATGTTATATGTATATATGTATATATATATATCTATCTTTACACTATTTTAATATATAATATAATACACACAATAAATATGCACCACACACTTATTTTAATAATATATATACACACATATACATATATACACACTTAATTAATATTAAGACTATATAATATAATATAATTAAATTAAATAAACCCTAATTTAATTTAAATGCATGTATACATATATATTTTATTTGACACTTTAAAATTATGCATGGACTCATGCAACTTCATAAAATTGCTTAAATTAATTAATATTTATTTATTTATGTTTTAATTTTCTCGAAAATAAAATTTTTGGAAAAATTTTACGTAAAGGACTTAAAATAATTAAAAATGACTTTAATAAATTATAAGCTAACTAAATAATCAAATATATATATTATTAACACTGCATATCTCGATGCAGTTTAAAATTATTTAAAAATCTGGGATATTACACTGTGAAAACCACTTATTCTGTAGCCAGATTAGTGAAACTATATGTGAAGCATATTGTGTGCCTTCATGGAGTACCTGTGTCCATTGTGTCAAACAGAGGTTCAGTGTTTACTTCTCGTTTTTGGCAGAAGTTGTAGGAAGCGATGGGCACTAGGTTGAATTTCAGTACTGCTTTCATCCTCAAACAAATGGTCAGTCTGAGAGGATGATCCAAACACTGGAAGATATGTTGAGGATGTGTGTTTTGGATCTGGGAGGTAGATGGGATGATCATTTGCCACTTGTGGAGTTTTCTTATAATAGCAACTACAATAGCAGTATTGGAATGGCACCATATGAGGCTTTGTATGGAAAGAAGTGTAGATCCCTCTGAGTTAGGATGAGATTGGGGACAAAGCATTGACTGGACCTGAGATGGTTTAGGATGCTGTAGAGAAAGTTACTATGATCAAGAGGAGACTAGAGACTGCAGTTAGCAGGTAGAAGAGCTATAATGATCCGAATTTTTTTAAATTATTAAAATATATTTCGGAATATGCAGTGTTAACAAAATTTTGAATTTTATTTATATATTATCATTATTTGTGAATATTATTCATATATGTTATTTTAAATATTTTATTTACATAAAAATATATTTCTAGAAGTTATTATTATTTAAATATTAGGGTTAATATTATTGATGTTATTTTTTGATAGTGTTATTTTTAATAATAATATTATTATTTTAAGTAACATATCATTATTTTTATTGTTTGATATTATTTTGAACATTATTTTTATTATTAAATTATTTAATTAATATTATTTATATTATTACTATTAATTGTTAGTGTATGTGTGTCTATATATATGTATGGTTATACTATATTGTGTGTGTGTATGACTATATATATATATAAGAAGAAAAACAGAAGCCATCACCATCTCCCTCCTGCATTTCATCCCGATAGTTAACCATCACTGTGCCTTTCTTCTCTTCATGCCGGAGCCACCCCAACCTTCACCGTCAGACCTTCCTCCTTCCTCCATCACCACCGTCATCTCTTTGTCACGACCCAAAACAAGGGCCATGATCGGGGCTAGGGAACGGGAATTCTTTCGAATCCGGAACCCGTAGCAAGCCTAAAAATAAAATAAATCATGCAATAATAACAATAACAATACTATATGCAGCGGAAATAAAAAAATCATAAATATAATAATAACATTTTCATCACTGGATTTAAATCAAATCTCATCTCGTCACATATATATAAAATCTTTCAGTACAAATCCAGTTTCAATATAATACATCTCTTTATATAAAATACATGAAATCCCACATTTTAATTCACAACTACTGTAGTGTCTAGATTATAAAAATAAGACTCAAGTAAATAGTTTACACAAAGAAGCCGGGACGGAAGAAATCCGGCGTACAGGCCTGCTATTGAGGTTTGAAGATGTTGACTCTCCTGAAAAATTATCAACGGAGGGGAGTCAGACCTCACTGAGTGAATTAATATAATATATATACATACACACTAAATGATAATGCATACAATCAACAATATATATCTAATATATATATACAGGCAATTACACACAGATGCAATAAAATCATTTTATATATTTTATCTGAAAATCATCTTTTATGAAGGATCATATAGAACCCTAGCATATCGCAACCTCGGAAATAGTGTTAGACAACACTCTAGCCATACAGGCTCACTTATTCCAAAATATATCCACTTAATCCATTTAGACAGTAGACTGGCCCCGAGACACTAAGTCAACCGAGCTCCAGCAGTCTGACTGCCAGTGTGATTGGCCCCGAGATACTTGGTCAACTGAGCTCCAGCAATCACACCCAAATCACATCACACATATCAATAATCACATTCAATCAATATCCATAAATAAGTTAGTAATATAGCCTAAATACTATAGGCGTACCGGTACGTACTCAGTCCTAGTGCTGCCCACTAGGTAGCACGTTCTATTGATATCCTTCATTAATAATATAAATCATTCATTCACAAAAATAAATGATGCATGAAGTTCAATAAAATATCAACATAAACCATATATATACTAGAA
Source organism: Mallotus nudiflorus (assembly GCA_947683625.1). Lineage (NCBI taxonomy): Eukaryota > Viridiplantae > Streptophyta > Magnoliopsida > Malpighiales > Euphorbiaceae > Mallotus > Mallotus nudiflorus. The sequence continues at coordinate 856,785 of CANTUR010000763.1, forward strand.
ATATACCAAAAGTAAACTAGGTATATTTCGAGTATATATACGTCAAATAAATCCAATTAAATCATAATTTAAGCTAGAATATATTTAAAAACATTTTAAATATAATTTATTAATAAAACATGCATATAATTTAATATATAACAAAAATAAACCAAAAATATACTTAAATACAAATCACATTATTTATGCATTTTAATCAAAATAAAACATCTATTTCTAAATCATGCATCCTAACCATATATATATAGTATAGTAACTCACCCTAGTGCGCTCCACGAGATGGGTCCGACGGGCCTGGTCCACTAGCCCTCGGTCTTGGCGCAACTAAACAAATAAATAACGATAGACATTAGAATAAACCTAACAGAAATCCTAGAATTCGATCTAGAGTATTAAACATAGAATCGATATTAGGGTTCGACCGGATATCACGTTTTATGAGAATTCTATCGAAAATCCTGCAGAACCTCCCCTATAAAACGGACATCTCTCTACTCAAAAGAGTAGAGCCGACCCTGCAAAGAAATACACTTCGAAAAACTACACAGAGCACAATCAAAATCCCACGGTCGGACTCCAAACTACAGTCCACCGATCGGGGTCCACAATCACAGAATAATTTCAGAAATAACAAAATATCCTTATAACATAGAAATACATTTTGTAAGTAGAAATTACATAATTAACCTTTAAACACATTAAAAACCAATAAAAACTCATTTTATTAGAAAAACCGTATATTATATATATAATTGAAAATAATTCATGAAAAATAGTTTAATTAGTTAAAAATACCAAATAATTTGTGGAAATCATTTTTATACCTTAAATAACTATTAAAACCAATTAAATTACATTTTTATCCAATTTTGTGTAAAATTACCAAAATGCCCTTATATATATAAATATACTATAATTACTTCAAAAATTCACCAAAAATTATACAATTATAAAAAATTAATTTTATTAACATATTTATCAATAATATCAATAATTAAACTCAATTATCCAATTAAATTCAATTTAAAACACAATTAACCCTAATTTCCCAAATTTACATAAACTTCAATAATTCAAAATAAATACATAGAAATTCATAAAAATTCCAAATAAATTCCTATAATTCATTTCAACACCTAATTTAACCATAAAACACAATTTCATAATTTAAATAATTAATTTCCGAAAATTAGAAAATAATATTAAAATATTCAAAAATACCCAAAAATCCAAAAAATCTCCAAAAATTCCAAAAAAATTCATACATGTATATTAAGCTACTAGGATCAACATTTGTGAAGGGAGTTTTCATGAATCAATCAATTCGAAGCTCAAAAAAAATCAAAAACCCTAATGTGACCGAATTAGAAAATTAGAAACCTAAGCAATTCTAGACCATTTAAGCTCAAACCAAAGCTAGAATTACACTCACCGGAGCTCAAGGAGAAGAAAGAGACCGATGGTGTCGAAAATGGTGGTCGGAATCGTCATGATCGATGGTGAAGAGAAGTTCGGCTTCTCCGGCCAAAAATGGCTTCCAGGCGTCGGAAATGGCTGCTGCAGGCGGCGGAAGAGGCTGAGGAAGGAGGTGGCACACCGGACGGCAGACTAGCAGCGAGAAATTGACAGTTATAGGCGTCGAATGACGAGGAAACGATCGGGAGGGAGAAGAGAGAAGTCGGGGGCAAAAATGGTAATTTTCCAAAAACTTGATTTTTGACATATTATATGTATATATATATACTTTATACTATATATTAAAATAATATTAAATTACACACATTAAATATACACCACACACATAAAATTTAATATTTTAATAATTTGTACTAAATAAAAATAATTAAATAACAATAAAACTAATAAATAATTAATAAAATATTAGGATAATATATTAAACCCTAATTAAATAAATAGGTACACATATACACGGTGTTTAGTATTTTAAAAATACGTATGAGTTCATGCAAGTCCGAAAATGTATTTAAAATAATTAATAATAAATTATTTACATGAAAATTTCCCCAAAAATGCAAGTCCCGGGAAAATTTTACGTAAAACACTGTAAATAAGACACAGTAATTAAAATAGGTTTTAAATGCATATCAACTCGTAAAAATATTGTAATATATATACAAAAATTATTAACACTGCATATCCCGGTACAGTGTAAAAATATTTAAAAACACGGGATATTACAGTCTTCCCCCCTTACAAGAATTCGTCCTCGAATTCCAGAAAGAAAAGATTACAGGATTAAGAAGGAAAGAGATACGGGTAAGAAGCTCGCATCTCAGCTTCAGTCTCCCACGTATGCTCCTCAACTCTATTGCTACGCCACAGAACCTTGACCATCGGAATCTGCTTCGAATGCAACTATCGAACTTGATAATCAACGATCGCCACAGGTTCTTCTACAAATGTCAAATCTTCACTCACTTATACACTGTCGGGTTGCAACACGTGTGAAGGGTCTGAGATATACTTCCTCAACATCGAGATATGAAATATTGGATGCACTTGTGACATACTCGGAGGCAAATCCAACCGATATGCAACAGTGCCAACTCTTTCCAGAATCTCAAACGGTCCAATGTATCTCGGTGCTAACTTACCCTTCTTGCCAAATCTCATCACACCCTTCATCGAAGATACTTTCAGAAAAATGAAATCTCCAACCTGAAACTCCACATCTCTACGCCTAGGATCCGCATAACTCTTCTGTCTGCTAACTGTGGTCTCTAATCTTCGCTTAATCACGGTGACTTTCTCTGCAGCATCCTGAACCATCTCAGGTCCAGTCAAAGCTCTCTCACCAATCTCATCCCAACTCAACGGGGATTTACACTTCCTTTCATATAATGCCTCGTACGGTGCCATGCAATACTGCTATAGTAGCTGTTATTATATGCAAACTCAATGAGTGGATAATGATCATCCCAGCTACCTCCCAAATCCAAGACACACATCCTCAACATATCTTCCAGTGTCTGGATCGTCCTCTCAGACAGGCCATCTGTCTGAGGATGAAAAGCAGTACTGAAATCCAACCTAGTGCCCATCGCTTCCTGTAACTTCTGCCAAAAACGAGAAGTAAACACTGAACCTCTATTTGACACAATGGACATAGGTACTCCATGAAGCCATACGATATGCTTCATATACAACTTCGCCAATCTAGCTATAAAATTAGTGGCTTTCACAGGTAGGAAATGTGCAAACTTCGTCAATCTGTCTATAATCACCCAGATGGAGTCGTATCCATCCTTCGAACGAGGTAAACCGACCATAAAATCCATAGCTATCCTTTCCCACTTCCACTCGGGAATAGGAAGAGGCTGAAGCTTCCCAGAAGGCTTCTGATGTTCGGCTTTCACTTGCTGACATGTCAAACACTTAGTAATATAATCAGCGACATCTTTCTTCAATCCGTCCCACCAATATAGATCTCTGATACTGTGGTACATCTTAGTAACACCTGGATGTATGCTGTAAGTTGTAGAATGTGCTTCCTCTAAAATATCCTCTCTCAAGTCATCCACATCAGGAACACACAATCTACCATTGATCCACAACACACTATCATCATCAAGTGTGAAATCAGTGAACTTCCCTGCTCGAACATTCTCTGCAAGCTCTTTCAGAATAGGATCTCGGCTCTGAGTTGCTTTAATACTATCCCTCAGTACAGATCGCACTTTAAACTGAGCTAGTAGTCCACCTGATCTACTAATCTTCATCATCAGACCTTGATCCACCAACAGATGCAACTCCTGGATCAATGGTCTCCTCTCAATACTGATGTGAGGAAGACTACCTAAGGACTTTCTACTCAAGGCATCTGCTACCACATTAGCTTTACCCGGATGATATAAGATCTCATAATCATAATCCTTCAATAGTTCCAACCATCTTCTCTGCCTCAGATTCAAATCTCACTATTGAAAAATGTACTTAAGGCTCTTGTGATCAGTAAATATCTCACAAGTCACCCCGTACAGATAAAGTCTCCAAATCTTTAAAGCAAAGATAACTGCAGCCATCTCCAGATCATGTGTAGGATAGTTCTGCTCATGCTTCTTCAACTACCTCGAAGCATAGGCTATCACCCTTCCATTCTGCATCAACACACAACCAAGGCCAATTCTAGAGGCATCACAGTAAACTGTGAACTTATCCACACTATTAGGCAAAGCTAATACTGGCGCCGTGGTCAACTTCTCCTTCAATAACTAAAAACTATTCTCACAAGCTTCTGACCACTCGAACCTAACATTCTTCTGAGTCAAGCGAGTCATAGGGGCTGCTATTCTGGAAAAATCCTGCACAAACCACCTATAATACCCGGCTAAACCCAGAAAACTCCGAATCTTAGAAACAGAAGTAGGTCTAGGCCATTCAGATACTGCCTCAATCTTCTGTGGATCAACTTGAATACCTTCTTTAGACACTACGTGTCCAAGAAAAGAAACACTCTCCATCCAGAAATCATACTTCGAGAATTTAGCATAAAGCTAATGATCTCTCAATGTCTGTAGTACAATCCTCAAGTGATATACATGCTCCTCCATACTCCTTGAATATACCAGTATATCATCAATGAAGACTACTACAAACTGATCCATATATGGTTTGAATACCCTGTTCATCAGGTCCATAAAAGTTTTTGGTGCATTAGTCAAACCAAAAGACATCACTAGAAACTCATAATGGCCATATCGAGTGCGGAACACTGTCTTAGGAATATCGGCTTCACTGATACGCAACTGATGATAACCTGACCTCAAGTCAACCTTCGAAAAGAACTATGCACCTTGTAGCTGATCAAACAAATCATCTATCCTCGAGAGTGGATACTTGTTCTTCACTGTCACCTTATTCAACTCTCTATAGTCAATGCACAATCTCAAGGTACCATCCTTCTTCTTCACAAACAGGATTGGTGCACCCTAAGGAGAAACACTAGGTCTGATAAAACCTTTATCCAACAAATCTTGCAACTGCTCCTTCAACTCTTTCAACTCTGTAGGAGCCATTCCGTAGGGTGGCATAGATATAGGAGTAGTACCTAGAACCACATCTATATAGAACTCAATCTCTCTGTGAGGTGGTAAACCTGGCAACTCCTCAAGAAAAACATCAGGAAACTCACAAGCAACAGGAACATCTGTGAGTAACAACTTCTCCACTGAAGTATCCCTAACCAATTCCAAATATCCCTGACATCCTTTCCTCAACAACTTCCTAGCCGTAATAGCAGAAATAAGATTCTGAGGTGCTGAACTCCTATCACCAACAAACTTAAAATCTTCTTCATCAAGAATTCTAAAAGTCACCTCTTTATTCCTGCAATCTACCACGGCATAGTGCTGAGATAACCAATCCATTCCCAAAATGACATCAAACTCCATTACATCCAACAAAATCAAATCAGCGGGTAATTCTCTATCTCCCACGAGAACTGGACAACCAGAAAGAACAATATCGGTGTCCAAGGAATCGCTCAGAGGAGTGGCAATAGACAAAGGAAAAGCCATCCTCGAAGCTTGCTAACAAGATTTAGAAGCAAAAACAGGAGAAATGAATGAATGTGTGGCACCCGGATCAAACAAAACCCATGCATCCAGGTAACAAACAGAAACAATACCTGCCACGACTGCATTAGATGCCTGAGCATCCTACTGAGTGAGATGGAAAACTTTGGCCTGACCTCGACCTCCTTGCTGACTGGTAGAAGCCTGGCCAACACCTCTGGCACCTCCTCTAGTACCTCTACCACGACTCTGCTATGGAACAAACTGAGTGGAACTCTGATGCTGGACTAGAGGTAACTGAAATGGCATGGGTGCAGTACTAGCAATCGACTGCTGTGGGAATCGCGGAATCTGCTGCTGTTGATACCCGGAATAAGGACACGATCTAACAAAATGTCCTGTCTGCCCGCATCTGAAGCATGTCAGTGGTGTTAGATAACACAGTCCCTGATGGACTCTACCATAAGTCTAATAAACATTGGCCACTGATCCAGAACTACAACCATTGCTGTTGCTCGAAGCACCTGACCCAAATCTGAATGATCTACGCTGACCTCCACGACCATGTCTACTGCTCCGATGCACTCGCTGCTGCTGTCTCTGACTCTACTGAGTCGGACCTCGCTGCTGACTACTCGATCCAACATGAAAACTCGAATATGGAGTAGCCTATAATCCACTCGACTGAACTCCTAGCTGGTAATAATCAGGCATCACTCCCTGCCTAACTAGCCTCAACTCAATCTCCTTGGCTAACTCAATCACAGACTCGAGAGTAAGGCCTGTTGTAGGCATACCAGTAAAAGCTGAACCCAAACCAGTGACATACGTAGTAACCGCGAAATACTAACCTCGCATCAGATCCTCAACATATCTACCCAAACGAAGAAACTCTTGGGTATACTCCTCTACAGATCGATCTCCACGAGAAATACTGGTCAAACGAAGACGATAGCTCAAACGAAGAGGCTCTGGACAGAATCTCCTCATAAATCGCTCTCGGAATTGAGCCCATGTCATCGTCATCATATAGGGCTGGATCATCTGAATAAACCAATCTAAAGCTAGTCCCTCGACAGATAACTCAACGATCATGATCCGCTGATACTCGGTATGAGCAGTCCGAGTCCTAGTCTCGATCGCATGCAGAAAGTCTAACGGATCAAAAGTACCATCAAAAGCAATCCTGCCAACTCGGGCATAGAACAAAGCTGCCTCAGGGTCAGACATACCCTGCTGATAGGCAGGTTGAACAGGCAGAACAACTGGAGGAATAGGAACATCCTCAAACTCAGGCTCAACAGGCTCCTCATCCTGTAACTCTCTCTGCCTACGATGACCTGCTGCTCCTCGAGGTCTACCTCTGCCATGACCTCTATGTCTAACTGGCTGCTCAGGAGGTAAAACCTCATCCTGAAAAGACTCATCATCCTCAGCCTCAACGATCGATGGAGCGACACGCGCTCGCCTCCTTATATTGAAAAGATAAATGGAAAGACTCAGAAAAAACAGACAACGGAGGAATAACGCAGAAAACTAAAGCAAGGAATACTTATCAAGACATACTCGAACCTAATACACTGCAGTAGTTCAACAAAAAACACAACTTAAAAACTAGGGCCACAACTCACATAACTAAGCCTTGACATAGAACTCCGCTCTGATACCAACTTTGTCACGACCCAAAATAGGGGCCATGACCGGCGCTAGGGAACGGGAATTCTTTCGAATCCGGAACCCGTAGCAAGCCTAAAAATAAAATAAATCATGCAATAATAACAATAACAATATTATATGCAGTGGAAATAAAAAAATCATAAATATAATAATAACATTTTCATCACTGGATTTAAATCAAATCTCATCTCATCACATATATATAAAATCTTTCAGTACAAATCCAGTTTCAATATAATACATCTCTTTATATAAAATACATGAAATCCCACATTTTAATTCATAACTACTGCAGTGTCTAGATTATAAAAATAAGACTCAAGTAAATAGTTTACACAAAGAAGCCGGGACGGAAGAAATCCGGCGTACAGGCCTGCTACTGAGGTCTGAAGATGTTGACTCTCCTGAAAAATTGTCAATGGAGGGGAGTCAGACCTCACTGAGTGAATTACTATAATATATATACATACACACTAAATGATAATGCATACAGTCAACAGTATATATCTAATATATATATACGGCAATTACACACAGATGCAATAAAATCATTTTATATATTTTATCTGAAAATCATCTTTTATGAAGGATCATATAGAACCCTAGCATATCGCAACCTCGAAAATAGTGTTAGACAACACTCTAGCCATACAGGCTCACTTATTCCAAAATATATCCACTTAATCTATTTAGACAGTAGACTGGCCCCAAGACACTAAGTCAACCGAGCTCCAGCAGTCTGACTGCCAGTGTGATTGGCCCTGAGACACTTGGTCAACCGAGCTCCAGCAATCACACCCAAATCACATCACACATATCAATAATCACATTCAATCAATATCCATAAATAAGTTAGTAATATAGCCTAAATACTATGGGCGTATCGGTACGTACTCGGTCCTAGTGCTGCCCACTAGGTAGCACGTTCTATTGATATCCTTCATTAATAATATAAATCATTCATTCACAAAAATAAATGATGCATGAAGTTCAATAAAATATCAACATAAACCATATATATACTAGAAATATACCAAAAGTAAACTAGGTATATTTCGAGTATATATACGTCAAATAAATCCAATTAAATCATAATTTAAGCTAGAATATATTTAAAAACATTTTAAATATAATTTATTAATAAAACATGCATATAATTTAATATATACCAAAAATAAACCAAAAATATACTTAAATACAAATCACATTATTTATGCATTATAATCAAAATAAAACATATATTTCTAAATCATGCATCCTAAGCATATATATATAGTATAGTAACTCACCCTAGTGCGCTCCACGAGACGGGTCCGACGGGCCTGGTCCACTAGCCCTCGGTCTCGGTGCAACTAAACAAACAAATAACGATAGACATTAGAATAAACCTAATATAAATCCTAGAATTCGATCTAGAGTATTAAACATAGAATCGATATCAGGGTTCGATCGGATATCACGTTTTACGAGAATTCTACCAAAAATCCGGCAGAACCTCCCTTGTAAAATGGACATCTCTCTACTCAAAAGAGTAGAGCCGACCCTACAAAGAAATACACTTCGAAAAACTACACAGAGCACAATCAAAATCCCACGGTCGGACTCCAAACTACAGTCCACCGATCGGGGTCCACAATCACAGAATAATTTCAAAAATACCAAAATATCCTTATAACATAGAAATACATTGTATAAGTAGAAATTACATAATTAACCTTTAAACACATTAAAAACCAATAAAAACTCATTTTATTAGAAAAACCGTATATATATATAATTGCAAATAATTCACGAAAAATAGTTTTAATTAGTTAAAAATACCAAATAATTTGTGGAAATCATTTTTATACCTTAAATAACTATTAAAACCAATTAAATTACATTTTTATCCAATTTTGTGTAAAATTACCAAAATGCCCTTATATATATAAATATACTATAATTACTTCAAAAATTCACCAAAAATTATACAATTATAAAAAATTAATTTTATTAACATATTTATCAATAATATCAATAATTAAACTCAATTATCCAATTAAATTCAATTTAAAACACAATTAACCCTAATTTCCCAAATTTACATAAACTTCAATAATTCAAAATAAATACATAGAAATTCATAAAAATTCCAAATAAATTCCTATAATTCATTTCAACACCTAATTTAACCATAAAACACAATTTCATAATTTAAATAATTAATTTCCGAAAATTAGAAAATAATATTAAAATATTCAAAAATACCCAAAAATCCAAAAAATCTCCAAAAATTCCAAAAAAATTCATACATGTAGATTAAGCTACTAGGATCAAAATTTGTGAAGGTATTTTTCATGATTCAATCAATTCAAAGCTCAAAAAAAATCGAAAACCCTAATATGATCAAATTAGAAAATTCGAAACCTAAGCAATTCTAGACCATTTAAGCTCAAACCAAAGCTAGAATTACACTCACCGGAGCTCAAGGAGAAGAAAGAGACTGGCGGTGTCAAAAATGGTGGCTGGAATCGTCGTGATCGACGGTGAAGAGAAGTTCGGCTTCTCCGGCCAAAAATGGCTTCCGGGCACCGGAAATGGCTGCTGTAGGCGGCGAAAGAGGCTGAGGAAGGAGGTGGCACACCGGATGGCACACCAATGGTGAGAAATTGGTAGTTACAGGCGTCAGACGACGAGGAAACGATCGGGAGGGAGAAGAGAGAAGTCGGGGGCAAAAATGGTAATTTTCCAAAAACTTGGTTTTTGACATATTATATGTATATATATATACTTTATACTATATATTAAAATAATATTAAATTACACACATTAAATATACACCACACACATAAAATTTAATATTTTAATAATTTATACTAAATAAAAATAATTAAATAACAATAAAACTAATAAATAATTAATAAAATATTAGGGTAATATATTAAACCCTAATTAAACAAATAGGTACACATATACACGGTGTTTAGTATTTTAAAAATACGTATGAGTTCATGCAAGTCCGAAAATGTATTTAAAATAATTAATAATAAATTATTTACGTGAAAATTTCCCCGAAAATCCAAGTCCCGAGAAAATTTTACGTAAAACACTGTAAATAAGACACAGTAATTAAAATAGGTTTTAAATGCATATCAACTCATAAAAATATCATAATATATATACAAAAATTATTAACACTGCATATCCCGGTACAGTGTAAAAATATTTAAAAACACGGGATATTACACTCCTCCTCTGTCCATCTTCCTCCTTGTGATGTCAAAAGACAACAAGCAACAACAACAACGTCGACAGTGGTTCCTTGTTGTTGCTCCCTCCTTCGGCTGCCACAACTCGTTATCCTAGTGTCATTCGACTCCTTAAGCTATGAGGAAGTTGATCCTAGGTTTGGTTCAAGCTCTAGCTTATTCATTGGTAAGTTTTTCTTGGTTTTTGGTTTATGGCTATTGGGGTTTTTATTTTTTTATTTTTAAGTTAGAAATTGTTTGATTTATTGATTTATATTTTTGAAATATTGTTCTTGGTAGCTCAATCTTGCTAGAAATAATTTTTGCTAATTTTTTGAATTAGTTTAATTATGGGTAAGTTTGATTATTTTATTATTATTTATTGAATTTTCATTAATTAATTATTTTAATTATGGATTTAATTAATTTAGTGTTATTATAGTATGTTAGTAATTATAATATTGAGAAAAATAATTTTTGAATATATTATATAATTTTTAGGAATATTTTTGTATTATGGAAATATTGGAATTCTATGTTAGAGTTATATTTTTGTTGAAAATATTGTTTAATTATATGTTTTAGATAATTTTGGTATAATATATGGTGATAAAATAATTTTTGTAATTTTATATAATTTTTGAGGAAATTATTTGTATTATGTGATTTTTGAGTATATAGGTTAATTATAAGTTTTTGTTGAAATTGTGGTTAAATTATATGTTTTAAATGATTTTGAAATAATAATTGGTATTAAAATGATTTTATGATTATATAGAGTATTAAAATGTTTTTTATAAATTATTTGTAATTTTTAACCAATTAATATTAATTTTTGAAAATTATATTATTTATTATTTTGGTGATAAAAATGGGTTTTAAATTAATTTTATTATATAATTAAACTATTTACATAGTTAATTGTGAATTTGACCATTTTAGGTTAATTATTTGAAAAATTGGTTTTTATTAATATTGTATAATATTTGATATTTTATTAGTTACTTTGTGATAATGTTAGAATATTATGTAAATAATAAATTTATTTATTATTTTGAGCTTAAATGGGTATTTTATTATTTTTATGATGTTAAATTGTGATTTTAAATATTATTTGTAATTTATGTTAATTTAATTGTAAAATGAGAAATTTATTCCATTTATGAATTTTATTACCAAATATTATTTAAAAATTAGAATTTTATGTTTTAGTTGGAAAATAAAGGCTTTTAAATATTTTTATGAATTTTTGACGATTTTTATTATTTTACTGTTTAATATTGTTGGTTTGTGATTTGTGAACCTCGGTTCGGGATTTGTGGAGTTTGGGTTCCTAACCCGAGGTATTGCGCTTTGTGATTTTAGAAGTGTATTTTCGGTACAGGATCGGCCCTACTTTTGTAGGGAGACGTCCGTTTTACAAAAGAAACTCTGCCAAATTTTGATAGATTTCTCAAAAAACGTGACAACCGGTCCGAGTCTAGTTTTGAAACTTTGACCGAGTCTTTCTAAAGTAATCCTAGAGGCGTAAAGTTAGAATATATTATGATTTATATTATTATTTATTTTCTAGTTGCATCGAGTTTGAGGCCTATCAGACCAAGCTCATCCAGTTTATCTCGTGGAGCACGAATCAGTGAGTTATTATACTATATAATATATGCATTACATATAGTATGCATGACTTAGGATTTTTCATTTTCATTGTATGTTTTAAAAGTAATTTAATTTATAATATGATTTGGTATTTTCAGTTTATTTTTAGCATATTTTGAGATATATGTTTGCATATTTTCAATATACATTTAGTATATCTTTGGTATATTTAGGGTTTATTTTTGTCACGACCCAAAACAGGGGCCATGACCGGCGCTAGGGAACGAGAATTCTTTCGAATCCGGAACCCGTAGCAAGCCTTAAAATAAAAGTATGCAATAAAATAAAATAAATAAAATATTTATACAACAGAAATTAAATCTCAAATATTAAAATAATTTCTCAACTTCCTTTAATAACATAAAATCACATCTCATATCATAAATAAAATCTTTTAATACACATCTTTAGAGAAACACTTTGAATTAAAATCTCTTACATGCATAAATTCAAACACAATTCTCAACAGAGTCAAATACAACTACTACTGTAGCGTCTAGAGTACAAAATAAAACTCAAGTAAGCGATTTACATAATAAAGCCGGAGCGAAAGAAATCCGGCGGACAGGTCTACTACTGAGGTCTGAAGATGAGGACTCTCCTGAAAAATATCAATATAGGGGAGTCAGACCTCACTAAGCGAATTATTATAATATATATACACATATAGCTAAATGTCAAATGCAAACACTCAAAGGTATATATATAATAAATATATATATAGGCAAATATACACAGATGCAAGGAAAATCATTTTAATAATGAAAACCATCAGTTTATGAAGGATCAAATAGAACCCTATATTTGCGCAACCTCAAATATCAATAGAACTCGCTTTAGCCATACAGGCTCACTTAGTTCCAAATAATTCACTTAGTCCCACTGGACAGTAGACTAGCCCCGAGACACTAAGTTAACCAAGCTCCAACAGTCTGATTGTCAGTGTGATTGGCCCCGAGACACTTGGTCAACCGAGCTCCAGAAATCTGACTGTCAGTGTGATTAGCCCCAAGACACTTGGTCAACCGAGCTCTAGCAATCACACTCTCAATCACATCAATCTCAATCAAATTAATATCAATCAATTTTAATCCAATCATAATTCCCACAATAAATTATTAATTCAACCTATCATCTATCACACCGATACGTACACGGTCCTAGTGTTGCCCACTAGGAAGCACGTTTTATCGATATCCTTCATTTATATTAAAATCATGCATTCAAAAAAATAGATGATGCATAATGGCATTCAAAATAAACAAATATACCATATATATACCAGAAATATACCTAAAATAATATATATTTCAGGTATGTATACGTATAATCAACTCAAATAAATCATGGAATATATTAAATTAACCCAATAATATATTTGAAAACAAGCTAGATTTAAGTAAAAAGGAAAACATGCATTTATTTCATAATATACAAAAAATATACTAAAAGTATACCTAAAATATACTTAAACATTCGAATAGGCAATTATGCAAAAATTTATATTTAAAACATAGAATTATAAAACATGCAACCTAAGCAATGCATATATATTATAATAACTCATAGTTGTATGCTCCTCGAGACAGGTCTGACGGGCCTGGTCCACTAGGCCTCGGTCTCGGCGCAACTAACAAATAAATAATAATGTGAAAATTAGTATACTTCTAACTTAACTTCTTGAGACTCGATCTAGTATTCTAGACACAAACAGAGAATATGAATTAAACTCGATGTCACATTTTATGAGAATTCTATCGAAAATTTGGCAGAACCTCCTTTGTAAAACGGACATCTCTCTACTTAAAAAATAGAGTCGGTCCTACAAGAAAATACACTTCGAATACCAAAATATTCTCACAACCCTCGGTCGGGATCCCAAATTGCAAATTCCACCGACCAAGTTCCACAATTCACAGCAAATACAATAAATATATTAAAATTCAATAAATACCAAAAATGCCCTTTAAATACCAAAACATAGCAATTTAAATATTTAAATATTAAAAGTAATTATTTCACCGATATTTACTTAAAAACCCTAATGTTAATATAATATTAATAAAAATTGATATATCTCGATAAATTCACAAGTATTAATGAAAATTCATTTTATAAATCTAAATTACTCAATTAGTCCAAAAACATACTAAAAATTCATTTATTTACAAAAATAGTATATTATATTAAATTTGAAAATAATTTTTGAAAAATAGTTTAAATTAGTTAAAAATAGTAACTAATTTATAAAAATCATTTTTATACTTCAAATAATTATTAAAACCAATTAAACTTACTATTCAACTAAAATTACTAAAATACCCCTAATATATAAAAATTCACATAATCTACTAAAAATACTCAAAAATTAAATAAAATTAATATAAATACTCTAAAATTATTTTCTCAACATATAATTCAATAAAATCAACAAATACACCTAATTAACCAATAATTACTAACAAAATATATATTTAACCTAAATTTCCAAAATTGACATAAACTAAATAAAATTTTAAAAATTACACAAAAATCACAAAAATTATAAGTTAAATTCTAAAATTAATTTCAACCACCAAAAACACTAAAAATCGCAATTTCACAATTTATTTAATTAATTTACGAAAATAATAAAATAATAAAAAATTCACAAAAATCAAAATAATTTCGAAAAACTACAAAAAAATTTCCAGAGGTAGATTAAGCTAAGGGGAACAATATTTGTGAAGGAATTAAGCTTGAATCACAAAGAATGAATTTCAAAAAAATCAAGAACAAAAAATGGCCGAAATTGGAAACTAGCTTAAACCCTTACCAAATCGAATTTTTAGGTGAAAGGAAGCTTGGAATCATTCTCTAGGGAGTCTTAGGAGTCCAATGGCACTGGAATCACCAATTTTGGTGGCCGGAATGGACTTAAACGACGAAGAGAGAGACTTTCGGCCAAATCGGGTTCCTCAAGCTTCACCGGTGCCGGAGAGGATGATAGGAGGCGGCGGAGCTGCTGGAGGAGGAGGTGGTCGATGGTGGATGACCTGGAGGCACTCTGAACGGAGGGAAATAGATGGTAATGGTGAGGAAGGAGATGATCAGGAAGGAAGAAGGAAAGAAAATGGGTTTTGTTTTTAATATTTGTATATATATATATATATATATATATATATATATATATATATATATTAACATAACTTTATACTATAATATTTAATAAACTTTAATATATAATTCTACAAAAACACACCACACAATTATCACACTTGCATAAATAAATAAATATATATATATATATAGACACATACACATATGTATATAACATAATTAAAACACAATATATACACATAACATAATTATTAAACCCTAATATTATTCATGCATGCAAAATAATGCATTATTCATAAAAATTTAGGTCAATAATATAATTCATTAAAATAATAATATTAAAGTATTAATGCTCTAAGTTAAAGATTTATTAAAACATTATTTCCCGAAATAAAAATAATTTAAAGACATGTTTATGTAAAATATATTAATTAAATGTAAATAATAACAATAATTCACAAAATAATAAAATAATTAAATATAGTTTCAAAATTATTAACACTGCATATCCTATTTTATATTAAAATAATTTAAAAACTCAGGTTATAACAGTCTTCCCCCCTTACAAGAATTCGTCCCCGAATTCCTGATTGAAGAAGAAATACAAGATCAAGGAGGAAAGAGATATGGGTAAGAAGCTCCCATCTTGGCTTCAGTCTCCCAAGTATGCTCCTCTACTCTGTTGTTGCGCAACAACACCTTGACCATTGGAATCTGCTTCAAATACAATTGTCAAACTTGATAGTCAACGATCACAACAGGTTCTTCTATGAACATCAGGTCTTCATTTACTTCAACACTATTAGGCTACAACACATGTGAAGGGTCTGAAACATACTTTCTCAGCATCGAGATATAAAACACCGGATGCACTTGAGACACACTCGGAGGCAAAGCTAGTCGATATGCAACAGTGCTTATTCTCTCTAGAATCTCAAACGATCCTATGTATCTCGGTGCTAGCTTACCCTTCCTGCCAAATCTCATAACACCCTTCATCGGAGACACCTTTAGAAAAATAAAGTCTCATACCTGGAACTCCACATCTCTACACCTAGGATCTGCATAGCTTTTCTGCCTACTAATTGCGGTCTCTAATTTGCTCTTCATCATAATAACTTTTTCTGTAGCATCCTGAACCATCTCAGGTCCAGTCAAAGCTCTCTCACCAATCTCATCCCAACTCAGAAGGGATCTATACTTCCTTCCATACAAAGCCTTATATGGTGCCATTCCAATACTGCTATAGTAGTTGTTATTATATGCAAACTCTAAGAGTGGCAAATGATCATCCAAGCTACCTCCCAAATCCAAAACACACATCCTCAACATATCTTCCAATGTTTGGATCGTCCTCTCAGATTGACCATCTATCTGAGGATGAAAAGCAGTACTGAAATCCAATCTAGTGCCCATCACTTCCTGGAACTTCTGTAAAAAATTAGAGGTAAAAACTGAACCTTCATCTGACATAATGGACACAGGTACTCCATGAAGGCACACAATATGCTTCACATACAGCTTTGTCAATCTAGCTACAAAATAAGTGGCTTTCACAGGCAAGAAATGTGCAGACTTGGTTAACTTATCCATAATCACCCAGATAGAATCGTATCCATCCTTGGAATGAGATAAACTAACCATAAAATCCATAACAATCCTTTCCCACTTCCACTCAGGAATAGGAAGAGGCTGAAGCTTCCCAGAAGGCTTATGATGCTCAACTTTCACTTGCTGACATGTCAAACACTTAGCAACATAATCAACGACATCCTTCTTCAATCCATCCTACCAGTACAAGTCTTTAATACTGTGGTACATCTTAGTGACACCTGGATGTATGCTATAGGTTGTAGAATGTGCTTCCTCAAGGATCTCTTCTCTTAAGTTATCCACATTAGGAACACACAATCTACCACTGATCCATAAAATACCATCATCATCAAGTGTGAAATTAGTGAACTTCCCTGCTCGAACATTCTCTGCAAGCTCTTCTAGAATAGGATCTTGACTTTGAGCTGCCTTAATCCTATCTCTTAGTACAGATCGCACCTTAAACTGAGCTAGCAGTCCACCTGATCTACTCACCTTCATCATCAAAACTTGATCCACTAACTAATGCAACTCCTGGATCAACGATCTCCTCTCTACACTAATGTGAGCAAGACTGCTTGAGGACTTCCTACTCAAGGCATCTGCTACCACATTAGCCTTGCCTGGGTGATATAAAATCTCATAGTCATAATCTTTCAACAATTCCAACCATCTTCTCTGCCTCATATTCAGATCTCTCTACTAGAAAATATACTTAAGGCTCTTGTGATCAGTAAAAATCTCACAAGTCACCCAGTACAAATAATATCTCCAGATCTTGAGAGCAAAGATCACTGTATCCATCTCTAGGTCATGGGTAGGATAGTTCTATTCATGCTTCTTCAACTGCCTCAAAGCATATGCTATCACCCTACCATTCTACATTAACACACAACATAGGCCAACTCTAGAGGCATCACAATACACTGTGAACTTGTCCACTCCATTAGGCAAAGCTAACACTGGGGTTGTGGTCAACTTCTCCTTCAACAACTGAAAGCTATTATCATAAGCTCTTGACCACTCAAACCTTACATTTTTCTGAGTTAAGAGAGTCATAGGAGTTGCAATCGTAGAAAAATCCTACACAAACCTCCTATAGTACCTGGCTAAACCTAAAAAATAATGAATCTCTGTAACTGAAGTCGGTCTAGGCCATTTAGACACTGCCTCAATCTTCTGTGGATCAATCTAGATACCTTCTTTAGACACCACGTGTCCAAGAAAAGCAACACTCTCCATCCAGAAATCACACTTCGAGAATTTAGCATAAATATGATGTTCTCTTATTGTCTGTAGTACAATCCTCAAATGATATACATGTTCCTCTATACTCCTCAATTATACCAGTATATTATCGATGAAGACTACTACAAATTGATCCATATATGGTTTGAATACCCTGTTCATCAGATCCATAAAAGCTGCTGGTGTGTTAGTCAAGCCAAAAGACATTACCAGAAACTCATAATGGCCATATCAAGTGTGGAATGCCATTTTAGGAACATCGGCTTCATTGATCTGCAACTGATGATAACCCCACCTCATATCAATCTTAGAAAAGAACTGTGCACCCTGTAGCTGATCAAACAAGTCATCTATCCTCGGGAGTGGATATTGATTCTTCACTGTCACTTTATTAAGCTCTCTGTAGTCAATGCACAGTCTCAGGGTACGATCCTTCTTCTTCACAAACAGGACCGGTGCACCCCTTTCAACTTTTAGTCTAATGAAAGAGAAACACTAGGTCTAATGAAACCCTTATCTAACAACTCTTGCAACTGCTCCTTCAACTCTTTCAACTCTGCAGGAGCCATTCTATAGGTGGCATAGATATAGGAGTAGTGCCTGGAACCACATCTATATAGAACTCAATCTCTTTGTGAGGTAGTAAACCTGGCAACTCCTCAGGAAAAACGTCAAGAAACTCATAGGCAACAAGAACATCTATGAGTGATAACTTCTCCACTGAAGTATCCCTAACTAATGCCAAATACCCCTGACAACCCTTCCTCAGCAACTTCCTAGTCGTAATAGCAGAGATGAGATTCTGAGGTGCTGAACTCTTATCACCCACAAACTTAAATTCTTCTTCATCAGGAATTCTAAAAGTCACCTCTTTACTCTAATAATCTACCACGACATAGTGCTAAGATAACCAATCCATACCCAGAATAACATCGAACTCCATCATATTCAACAAAATCAAATCAGTAGATAATTCTCTACCTCCGACAAGAACTGGACAACTAGAAAGAACAACATCAATGTCCAAAGAATCACTTAGAGGAGTGGCGATAGACAAAGGAAAAGCCATCCTCAAAGCTTGCCAACAAGACTTGGAAGCAAATATAGGAGAAACGAACGAATGCATGGCACCCGGATCAAACAGAACCCATGCATCTAGGTAACAGATAGAAATAATACCTGCCACAACTGCATTAGATGCCTGAACATCTTGCTAAGTAAGATGGAAGACTCCGGCCTATCCTCGACCTCCTTACTGGCTGGTGGAAGCCTGGCCAACACCTCTGGCACCTCCTCTGGTACCTTTACCACGACCCTGCTGGGGACCAATCTACGTAAAACTCTGATGTTGGGCTGGAGGCAACTTAAAAGGAACGGGTGCAGCACTAGCAATCGACTGCTGAGGGAATCATAGAATCAGCGACTGTTGATATCCAAAATAGGGACACAATCTAGTAAAATGTCCCATCTATCCGCATTTGAAACACGTCAGCATTGTCATATAACATGGTCCCTGATGGACTCTACCGCAGGTTTGACAAACACTGGCAGCTGACCTAGAACTATAACCACTGCTGCTGCTCGAAGAACTTGACCCAAGTCTAAACGGTCTACGCTGACCTCCACGGCCATGTCTACTACTCTGATGTACCCGCTGCTACTATCTTTGAGTCTACTGGGTTGGACCCCTCTGCTGACTACTCTATCCAATCTAAAAACTTGAGTACGGAGTAGTCTGAAATCCACCTGACTGAACACCCAACTGGTTATAATCAGGCATAGCTCCTTGCATGACTAACCTCAGCTCAATCTCCTTGGCCAACTCAATCACTGACTCTAGAGTAAGGCCCGCTGTAGGCATACAAGCAAATGTAAAACCCAATCCAATAACATAAGTGGTGACTACGAAGTACTGGTCTCACATCAGATCCTCTGCATATCTGCCAAGCTGAAGGAACTCTCTAGTATAATCCTTAACAGATATGTCCCCTCAGGAAATGCTGGTCAACAGGAGTCTGTAACTCATGCAAAGTGGCTCAGGGTAGAATCTCCTTATGAATCACTCTCTGAACTGAGCCCAAGTCATTGTCATCATATACAGCTGGATCATTTGAATAGACTAGTCCAGGGCTGGTCCCTCAAGAGAAAGCTCAACTATTATGATCCACTAGTACTCGATGTGAGCAGTTTGAGTCCTCGTCTTGATCGCATGCAGAAAATCTAAAGGGTCTGAAGTCCCATCGAACGCAATCCTACTGACTCTGGTATAAAACAGAGCTACCTTAGGGTAAGACATACCCTACTTATAGGCAGGCTGAACTGGCAGTGCAACAGGAGGTACATGAATATCCTCGTACTCTGGCTCTACAGGTTCCTCATCCTATAGCTCTCTCTGTCTATGGTGACCTGCCGCTCCTCGAGGTATACCTCTGCCACGACCTTTATGCCTAACTGGCGGCTCAGGAGGTAAAATCTCATCCTGAAAGGACTCATCATCCTCAGCCTCAACGACCGGTGGAGCAACACGTGCTCGCCTCCTCATTTTGAAAAGACAAATAGAAGGATTCAGACAAAACAGACAACAGAGGATAACACAGAAAACTAAATCAAGGAATACCTATCAAGACATACTAGAACCTAATTAACTGTAGTAGTTTCAAGAAAACACAACACTTAAAACTAGGGCCACAACGCACACAACTAATGCCCTGATACAAAACTCCACTTTGATACCAACTTTCTCACGACCCAAAACAAGGGTCATGACCAGCACTAGGGAACGAGAATTCTTTCGAATATGAAACCTGTAGCAAGCCTTAAAATAAAAGCTTACAACAAAATAAAATAAATAAAATAGTTATATAGCAGAAATTAAATCTCAAATATTAAAATAATTTCTCAACTTCCTTTAATAATATAAAATCACATTTCATATCATAAATAAAATCTTTTAATACACATCTTTAGAGAAACACTTTGAATTAAAATCTCTTACATGCATAAATTCAAACACAATTCTCAACAGAGTCAAATACAACTACTACTGTAGCGTCTAGAGTACAAAATAAAACTCAAGTAAGCGATTTACATAATAAAGCGAGAGCAAAAGAAATCTAGCGGATAGGTCTACTACTGAGGTATGAAGATGAGGACTCTCCTAAAAAATATCAACAGAGGGGAGTCAGACCTCACTGAGCGAATTATTATAATATATATACACGTATAGCTAAATGTCAAATGCAAACACTCAAAGGTATATATATAATAAATATATATATAGGAAAATACACACAGATGCAAGGAAAATCATTTTAATAACAAAAACCATCAGTTTATGAAGGATCAAATAGAACCCTATATTTTCGTAACCTCAAATATCGATAGAACTCGTTTTAGCCATACAGGCTCACATAGTTCCAAATAATTCACTTAGTCCAACTAGACAGTAGACTGGCCCCGAGACACTAAGTCAACTGAGCTTCAGTAGTTTGACTGTCAGTGTGATTGGCCCCGAGACACTTGGTCAACCGAGCTCCAGCAATCTGACTGTCAATGTGATTGGCCCCAAGACACTTGGTCAACTAAGCTCCAGCAATCACACTCTCAATAACATCAAACTCAATCAAGTCAATATCAATCAATCTTAATCCAATCATAATTCCCATAATAAATTATTAATTCAACCTATCATCTATCGCACCAGTACGTATACGGTCCTAGTGCTGCCCACTAGGAAGCACGTTCTATTGATATCCTTCATTTATATTAAAATCATGCATTCAAAAAAGTAGATGATGCATAATGGCATTTAAAATAAACGAATATACCATATATATACCAGAAATATACCTAAAAAAAACTAAATTTATTTCAGGTATGTATATGTATAATCAACTCAAATAAATCATGGAATATATTAAATTAACCCAATAATATATTTGAAAACAAGCTAGATTTAATTAAAAAGGAAAATATGCATTTATTTCATAATATACAAAAAATATACTAAAAGTATACCTAAAATATACTTAAACATTCAAATAGGCAATTATGCAAAAATTTATATTTAAAACATAGAATTCTCAAACATGCAACCTAAGCAATGCATATATATTATAATAACTCACAGTTGTGTGCTCCTCGAGACAGGTCCGACGGGCCTGGTCCACTAAGCCTCGGTTTCGATGCAACTAACAAATAAATAATAACATGAAAATCAGTATAATTCTAACTTAACTTCTAGAGACTCGATCTAGGATTCTAGACATAAACAGAGAATATGAATTAGACCCAATGTCACATTTTACGAGAATTCTATCGAAAATTCAGCGGAACCTCCTCTGTAAAATGGACATCTCTCTACTTAAAAAGTAGAGCTAGTCCTGCAAGAAAATACACTTCGAATACCAAAATATTCTCACAACCCCCGGTCGGGTTCCCAAATTGCAAATTCCACCGACCGAATTCCACAATTCACAGCAAATATAATAAGTATATTAAAATTCAATAAATACCAAAAATGCCCTTTAAATACCAAAACATAGCAATTTAAATATTTAAATATTAAAAGTAATTATTTCACCGATATTTACTTAAAAACCCTAATGTTAATATAATATTAATAAAAATTGATATATCTCGATAAATTCACAATTATTAATGAAAATTCATTTTATAAATCTAAACTACTCAATTAGTCCAAAAAACATACTAAAAATTCATTTATTTACAAAAATAGTATCTTACATTAAATTTGAAAATAGTTTTTGAAAAATAGTTTTAATTAGTTAAAAATAGTAAATAATTTATAAAAATAATTTTTATACTTCAAATAATTATTAAAACCAATTAAACTTACTATTCAACTAAAATTACTACCAAATTACCAAAATACCCCTAGTATATAAAAATTCACATAATATACTAAAAATACTAAAAAATTCAATAAAAATTATATAAATACTCTAAAATTATTTTCTCAACATATAATTCAATAAAATCAACAAATACACCTAATTAACCAATAATTACTAACAAAATATATATTTAACCTAAATTTCCAAAATTGACATAAACTAAATAAAATTTTAAAAATTACACAAAAATCACAAAAATTATAAATTAAATTCTAAAATTAATTTCAACCACCAAAAACACTAAAAATCACAATTTTACAATTTATTTAATTAATTTACGAAAATAATAAAATAATAAAACATTCACAAAAATCAAAATAAATTTGAAAAACTACGCAAAAATTCCCAAAGGTAGATTAAGCTAAGGGGAACAATATTTATGAAGGAATTAAGCTTGAATCACAAAGAATGAAGTTCAAAAAAATAAAGAACCAAAAATGGCCGAAATTGGAAACTAGCTTAAACCCTTACCAAATCGAATTTTTAGGTGAAAGGAAGCTTGGAATCATTCTCTAGGGAGTCTTAGGAGTCCAATGGCACTGGAATCACCAATTTTGATGGCCGGAATGGACTTGAACGACGAAGAGAGAGACTTTCGGCCAAATCGGGTTCCTCAAGCTTCACCGGTGCCGGAGAGGATGACAGGAGGCGGCGGAGCTGCTGGAGGAGGAGGTGGTCGATGGTGGATGAGTTGGAGGCACTTTGAATGGAGGGAAACAGATGGTGATGGTGAGGAAGGAGATGATCGGGAAGGAAGAAGGAAAGAAAATGGGTTTTTGTTTTTAATATATATATATATAATGCATTATTTTGCATGCATGAATAATATTAGGGTTTAATAATTATGTTATGTGTATATATTGTGTTTTAATTGTGTTATATACATATGTGCATATATATGTATATAACACAATTAAAACAATATATACACATAACATAATTATTAAACCCTAATATTATTCATGCATGCAAAATAATGCATTATTCATAAAAATTTAGGTCAATAATATAATTCATTAAAATAATAATATTATGGTATTAATGCTCTAAGTTAAAGATTTATTAAAACACTATTTCCCAAAATATAAATAATTTAAAGACATGTTTATGTAAAATATATTAATTAAACGTAAATAATAACAATAATTCAAGAAATAATTAAATATAGTTTCAAAATTATTACACTGCATATCCTATTTTATATTAAAATAATTTTAAAACTCAAGTTATAACAATTTTTTATATATGCATGTTATATAATTAGGTATATTTTTAGTATATTTTTTATATCTTTCAAATTAAATGCATGTTTTTTCTTCGATATAGACTTAGCATGTTTTAGTATATTATTGGTATATATTAGGCATATTTTATTGTTGGTTTCAAATTTATTTAGCATATATATACTTGAAATATACTTAGTTTATTTTAAGTATATTTCTAGTATATATATGGTTTATTTTGTTAATATGATCATTATATGCATTATTTATTTTCCCATATGAATGTTTAATTTTAAATGAAGGATATCGATAGAATGTGCTACCTAGTGGGCAGCACTAGGACTGAGTACGTAGTGATGAGATAGATTTTATGATTTATTTACTAACTTATTTGAGTTGACATTTGATTTATTATTTATTGTAATTGATGTGATTGAATAGTGTGATTGCGGGAGCTCGGTTGACCTAGTGTCTCGGGGCCAATCACACTAACAGTCAGACTGCTGGAGCTCGGTTGACTTAGTGTCTCAGGGCTAGTCTACTGTCCATAATGGAATAAGAGAATTAATTTGGAATTAAGTGAGCTTGTATGGCTAGAGTTATGTTGTTGATTAAGGTTGAGATTAAATAGGGTTCTATTTGATCCTTCATGTATTAAAATAAACATTTTCTGCATTTATTATATATATAAAAGAAGAGTTTGACATTTGTGTGAAATGCGTGTATATGTATATATATAAATATACGGATGTCTAACTGTTATGGTTTAGATTGCATGTATATATATTATAATAATTCACTCAGTGAGGTCTGACCCCCCCTCAATTTTTTTTTCAGAAGATCTTATATTGTCAGACCTTAGTAGTAGAGCTCTTTGCCAGTGTTCTTCCGTCCCAGCTATTTTACGTAAATTTATATTTAAACTCTGATTTGTATTCTAGAAACTGTAGCAGTAGTGTTATTGTATCAAAAGAGTATTTTTTTTATTTTTGATACTTTATATCTAGTATATTGTATAAACATTTTTTTTTATTTATGAAAGGATATTAAGTATTTATATTTATATATAATTTGAAAAATATTAATTCAGTCGTACTTTTTATTTATTTACTACATGTGCTTTTATTTTTAAGGCTTGTTACGGGTTCCAGATTCAAAAGAATTCCCGTTCCCTAGCACCGGTCATGACTCCCAATTTGGGTCATGACAAGAGCTATGCAGATCCTAAACGTAGAGATGTGGAATTCCAGGTAGGAGACTATATGTTTTTGAAGGTGTCTCCGATGAAGGGTGTGATGAGATTTGGCAAGAAGGGTAAGCTAGTACCGAGGTCTATTGAATTGTTTGAGATTCTAAAGAAAGTGGGCACTATTGCATATATGTTGGCTTTACCTCCGAGTTTGTCTCAAGTGCATCCAATGTTCCATATCTCAATGCTGAGGAAGTATATTTCAAACCCTTCGCATGTGTTGCAGCTCGATAGCATGGAAATGAGTGAAGACTTAACGTTTGTGGAAGAACCTATTGTGATTATGGATTATCAAGTTCAACAGTTGCATTCGAAGCAGATTCCAATGGTCAAGATGTTGTGATGAAGCAACAACATAAAAAAACATACTTAGGAGACCGAAGTTGTGATGCAAGCTTCTTACCTGTATCTCTTTCCTCTTTAATTCTTGTAATTATTCTATCTTTGAATTTGAGGATGAATTTCTATAAGGAGGGGAGACTATAAATAGTTTTAAATTATTTTATATATAATGAGATATGCAGTGTTAATAAAATTTAAAAGTTAAATTTAATTATTTTACTATTTTGTGATTAATTACTATTATTTTATGTTTAATTAAATTTTCTATGTAAATATTTTTATTTTGAACTTATTATTTTAGACATTTAAATTTCATTGTGTATATTTATATGTTCGGATAGTATTATTTAATAATATTTAGTTTAGTGCATCATTATTTCTATTATTATTTTTATCAACTTACACTATTTATTTTATTATTAAATTATTTCATTATTTGTATTATTATTATTTAATGTTAATTTATATTATGTATATTATGTTTGTATATTATTATGTATATATATGTTAATATATGTGTGTGTGTGTGAATATTTGTGGTGGAGATTTAATGTTATATTGTATAATACTATAATATAAAGTTATATTATATTATATTATAAAGTTTAATATATACATATATACATACAAAACCGAAGAATGCAAACATATAAACACAGAAACCTACTGTGCTTCTTCCCTCCTCATGCCATCGTCCGATCTTCTTGCCATCAGAGTGTTGTCCGGTCATCCAGCAACCACCACCATTCCTTGTCACGTCTGCCGCCTTTCTTCTTCTTCTTCGGTGCCGGCAGCAGCTCGTTCGAAGCACGTCAATAACTTCTATTCTTTCTGGCCAACCTCTTCTTTTGGCCACCTTTCCGAGCCATTCCTATGTCTAACAACTCCTTGAGCACCGATGAGCACGAATCCAACCTCTGTTTTAGCTCTAATAAATCAGTTTTTATGTTTTGTTGATTTTTAGTTTTTGAGCTATTAGGGTTTCCAATTTTTTTTAAGTGAAATCTTGATGAATCTTGCAAACTCCCTTTACTAAAGTTGATATTGGTAGCTTAATCTACATGTTTATATTTTTAAAAAAATTTTGGAATTTATTTTAATTTTGTGAATTTTTTAATATTATATTATTAGTTATTGAATTTTCGTAAATTAATTTATGATTTGGTGTTACATTAGGTTGATAATAATTTTAGTGTTGAGAAATTAAATTTTGTGAACATTATATAATTTTTAGTAATATTTATAGTTTATGTAATTATTGGATTATTGGGTTAAATTAGTATTTTTGTTGAAATTATTGGTTAAATATGTGTTTTAGTTAATATTAGTATTATATATGTTGGTAAAATAATTTTAATAATTTTATATGATTTTTATAGAATTTTTGGGAAATATTAGTTATTATGGATATTTTGAATTATTAGGTTAAATATGTAATTTTGTTAAAATTATAGCTAAATATTATGTTTAATTGGTTTTAGAATTACTTAAGGTAATAAAATGATTTTTATAAATTATTTACTATTTTAAACTAATTAATACTAATTTTTGAAAATTATTTTCAAATAATATATTATTTACTAAATTAATGATTAAATGGGTTTTTAATAATTTTTAATATGTATTTATGCTATTTGAGTTATTTGAATATATAAAAGTGATTTTTATTAATTTATATTGAATTATCGAGAATTTTATTTTTTTAATAATATTATATTATTATTTTGGGATTTTTATTTAATTATTGTGAAATAATTTTTTTGAGTGTTTTAATGATTAAATATGCTATATTTTGAGGATATTTGTGAAATTTATTGATTTTAGTATATTTATTATATTATTTGGATTTTTGGTGAATTGTGGACCTCGGTTGGGAAATTGTATAGTTCGGGGTCCCAACTGAGGGTTGTGTAAATTCTGGTTTTAGAAGTGTGTTTTCTTGCAGGACCGACTCTAATTTTCATAGAGAGATGTCCGTTTTACAGAGGAGGTTCTGCCAAATTTTCAGTAGAATTCTCGTAAAGTGTGACATCAGGTCGATCCTGAAATTATGTGTCTGTCTGTGCTCTATAATCTTAGATCGAGTCTCTTTAGAGGTTTAAGTTAGAATTATCCTAATATTCATTATTATTTTATTGTTTAGTTGTGCTAAGATCGAGACCTAGTGGACCGGACCCATTGAACCAGTCTCGAGGAGCACAAAATTGTGAGTTGTTATTTTATATATACATCGTACTTAGGTTGCATGTTTTAGAAAATACATGTTTTGATTTGTAATTATTCGTAAAATGTCTTATTAAATGCTTAAATATATTTTTAGTATGTTTTGAAATAAATGTATATTATACTATTGATTCCTACTTAAATTGTTTTTTAAGTATATTATTAGTTTACTTTTGATATATTTCAAGTTTGATTTGAATTTATCTGACATATATATACTTGAAATATACTTAGTTTATTTTAGATATATTTTTGGTATATATATGGTTTATTTTGCTATTATGAATGTCATTCTACATTATTTATTTTCCTGTATGTATGTTTTATTTTAAATGAAGGATATTGATAGAACATGCTACCTAGTGGGCAGCACTAGGACCATGTATGTACCGGTATGATAGATTTAGGGTTGAGTGAGAATCATTTGTGGTATCATGATTTAATTGAGACTAATTGATTTGAGATATGATATGATTGATAGTGTGGTTGCTGGAGCTCGGTTGACCAAGTGTCTCGGGGCCAATCACACTGACAGTCAGACTACTAGAGCTTGGTTGAATTAGTATCTCAAGGCTAGTCTACTGTCCATATGAAATAAGTGAATTTATTTGGAATTAAGTGAGTCTGTATAGCTAGAGTGATGATATTATTGATCGAGGTTGCGTTTAAATAGGGTTCTATTTAATCCTTCATAAACTTATGGTTTTTTTTTGTATTATTATATAAAGTGATTTTCAGCATCTATGTGAAATGCTTGTATATATATTTATTATATACGAATGTTTGATTGCATTTGACATTAGGAAATGCATGTATATATATTATAATAATTCACTCAATGAGTTCTAACTCCCCTCATGTCACGACCCAAAATAGGGGCCATGACCGGCGCTAGGGAACGGGAATTCTTTCGAATCCGGAACCCTTAGCAAGCCTAAAAATAAAAAAAAATGCAATAGTAATAATAACAACACAATTAAATTAAATACTGTGTAGCGGAATAAAATCATAAATATCAAAATAATAATCCACCACGAGATTTAAATTAAATCCATATCTCATATATAAATAAATCCTTTAATACAAGTTTCAGTTCAAATTCTTAAAATACATAACTCACGCAAATATAATACATAAAACCTACAAACTTATTTACAACTACTGCAGTGTCTAGATTATAAAAATAAAACTCGAGACTCAAATAAGCAGTTTATATAAAGAAGCCAGGGCAGAAGAAATCCGGCGTACAGGCCTGCTATTGAGGCCTGATAAAGATGACTCTCCTAAAAAAATAGTCAACGGAGGGGAGTCAGACCTCACTAAGTGAATTACTATAATATATATACATGCATACTAAATGCCAATGCACATAATCAAAAGTATATATAATATGTATGTATACAAGCAAATACACACAGATGTAATAAAAATCATTTTATATATTTTTATTGAAAATCACTGTTCATGAAGGATCAAATAGAACCCTAGAATATCGCAACCTCAAATAGTGTTAGACAACACTCTAGCCATACAGGCTCACTTATTCCAAATAAGTTCTCTTATTCCATCTGGACAGTAGACTGGCCCCGAGACACTAAGTCAACCGAGCTCCAGCAGTCTGACTGTTAGTGTGATTGGTCCCGAGACACTAGGTCAACCGAGCTCCAACAATCACACTTCCAAATCATATCTCACACATCAAATAATCATATCCAATCAATATTGACAAGTGGTTAGTAATATAGCCTAAATGCTATAAGCGTACCGATACGTACTTGGTCCTAGTGCTGCTCACTAGGTAGCACGTTCTATTGATATCCTTCATTAAAATATAAAGCATACATTCATAAAAGTAAATGATGCATGAATTGAATAAAATAGCAACATAAACCATGTATATACTAGAAATATACCAAAAATAAACCAGGTATATTTCGAGTATATATACGTCAAATAAATCCAATATAATTACAAAATAAGCTAGAAATATATTCAAAAACATTTTAAGCATAATTCATTAATAAGGCATGCATATAGTTTAAAATATACAGAAAATAAACTAAAAATAAACTTAAGTAATAATTAAACCATTATGTATATTTAATCAAAATAAAACATATATTTCTAAAATCATGCACCATAGAGCATATATATATATAATAGTAACTCACACTTAGTGCGCTCCTCAAGATGGGTCCGACAGGCCTGGTCCACTAGGCCTCGGTCTCGGTGCAACTAAAAAAATAATAAATAACAAAAATCAGAATAAACCTAACAGAAATCCTAGAAACTCGATCTAGAATATTAGACACAGAATCAAAATTAGGGTTTAACCGGACATCACGTTTTACGAGAATTCTATCGAAAATCTGCAAAACCTCCCCTGTAAAACGGACATCTCTCTACTCAAAGAGTAGAGTTGGCCCTACAAAGAAACACACTTTAAAAAATAGACATAGAAACACATCCACAACTCCTCAATCGGACTCCAAACAACAGTCTACCGACTGGGGTTCACAATTCACAGAACAATTATGAAAATACCAAAAATGCCCTTATATCACAGAAATACATTTAATAAGTAGAAATTACATAATTAACCCTAAAACACAGTAAAAACCGATAAAACTCATTTTATTTAGAAAAATCGTATATTATATATATAATTGAAAATAATTCACGAAAAATAGTTTTAATTAATTAAAAATACTAAATAATTTCTAGAAATCATTTTTATACCTTAAATAGATATTAAAACCAATTTAATTACATTTTTAGTTAATTTAGGGTAAAATTACCAAAATACCCCTATATATATAAATATACTAAAATTAATCCAAAAATTCACGAAAAATAATATAATTGCACAAAATTAATTTTCTCAACATATTTATCAATAATATCAATAATTAAACTCAATTAAATAATTAATTTCAATTAAACACACAATTAACCTTATTTTTCAAAAATTACATAAACCAATTAAATTCAAAATAAATACATAGAAATTCATAAAAATTCCAAATAAATTTCTATAATTCATTTCAACACCTATATTTATCATAAAACACAATTTCATAATTTATTTAATTAATTTTCGAAAATTAGAAAATAATATTAAAATATTCAAAAATACCCAAAAATAAAAATAATCTCCAAAAATTCTAAAAAAATTCAAAAATATAGATTAAGTGAAGGGGAACAAAATTTGTGAAGGAATTTTTCATGAATCAATCAATTCGAAGTTCAAAAGAATCAAGAACCCTAAAATGGCCGAATTACCAAAATCGAAATCTAAGCAAATCAAGACCATTTTAAGTGAAACAAAGCTTGGAATCACACTCACCGGAGCTCAAGGAGAATAAAGAGACCGACGGTGTCGAAAATGGTGGCCGGAAACGCCGTGATCGACGGTGAGAATGAATTCGGCTTCCCGAGCTTATTCCGGCCAAACCTCGATGGAATAGGGCGCTGCTGGCAGCGGGGAAGGCTGGGGAAGGAGGTGGCATGCCGGGAGGCACACTTATGGCAAGAAAATGGGATGGCAGCGACCGGAACGGTGATGGGAGCGATCGGGAGTGAGGGAGGAGGATGGATGGCAATTTCATAATTAAATCAAACTTTATTTTTTTGTTTAATATTAAATGTATATGTATATATATATATACTTTACACTATATATTAAAATAATATAAAATCACACACATTAAATATACACCACACACATATAATTTAATATTTTAAAATTTAATACCCTAAAAATAATTAAATAATATTAAAACTAATAATAAATAATAAAATATTAGGGTAATTAATTAAACCCTAGTTTAATAAATAAATGCACATATATACGTTATTTAGTGTCACGACCCAAAACAGGGGCAATGACCGGCGCTAGGGAACGGGAATTCTTTCGAATCCGGAACCCGTAGCAAGCCTAAAAATAAAATAAAACATACAATAGTAATAATAACAACACAATTAAATTAAAAACTGTGCAGCGGAATAAAATCATAAATATAAAAATAATAATCCACCACGGGATTTAAATCAAATCCATATCTCATATATAAATAAATCCTTTAATACAAGTTTCAGTTCAAATTCTTAAAATACATAACTCACACAAATATAATGCATAAAACCCACAATTATTTACAACTACTGCAGTGTCTAGATTGTAAAAATAAAACTCAAGACTCAGATAAGCAGTTTACATAAAGAAGCCAGGGCGGAAGAAATTCGGCGTACAGGCCTGCTACTGAGGTCTGAAGAAGATGACTCTCCTGAAAAATAGTCAACGGAGGGGAGTCAGACCTCACTGAGTGAATTACTATAATATATATACATGCATACTAAATGCCAAATGCAAACAGTCAAAAGTATACATATAATATGTATATTGTCACGACCCAAAACAGGGGCCATGATCGGCGCTAGGGAACGAGAATTCTTTCAAATCTGGAACCCGTAGCAAGCCTAAAAATAAAATAGACATGCAATAGTAATAACAATATATAATGCAGCGGAAATAAATATCATAAATATCACAACAACACATGCACCAACTGGATTTAAATTAAATACTCATCTCATATATATATAAACTCTTTAATACAAATCCAATTCAAATATAATACAACATCTCTTATATAATTTAATGACTACTGCAGTGTCTAGATAAAATAAAACTCAAGACTCAGAGAAACAGTTTACACAAAGAAGCTGGGGCGGAAGAAATCCGGCGCACAGGCTTGCTACTGAGGTCTGAAGATGATGACTCTCTTGAAAAATAGTCAACGGAGGGGAGTCAGACCTCACTGAGTGAATTACTATAATATATATACATGCATACTAAATGACAATGCATACAATCAACAGTATATATCTAATATGTATATATACAGGCAATACACATAGATGTAATAAAATCATTTTATATATATTTTATCTGAAAACCACTGGTTATGAAGGATCAAATAGAACCCTAATATGGCCGAAATTGAAAATTTGAAACCTAAGCAAATCAAGACCATTTAAGCTCAAACCAAAGCTAGAATCATGATTACCATTGCTAGAGGAGTCCAAAGACACCGGAAACGTGAAGTTTGGTGGCCGGAATAGTAAGTTGTGAAGAAAATGGGATTTTCGGCCAAAAATGGAAGAAGGGAGTTGGCTGCCGCCGGGGAAGGAGACTAGGGGCAGTGGAGCAACTGGCTGCGAAGGGCAGAGCTGCTGGTGGCACACCGACAGTAGGTGGTCGGGATTTGCAGCGGTGAGGGTTGATGGAGGACGGGTTTCGGGAAGAAAGGAGGAAGAAGAAGAAAAGAAAAAGAAAAAAAATAATAAAATATCTATTTTTTAATATAGTATATTAATAAAATACTTGGGAAAATCACACACCACACATTATTATAATAATTTAAAATTTAATAATAAATAAAATAATTAAATAACAATAAAATTAATAAACAAATAATAAAATATTAGGGTAATATTAATTAAACCCTAATTAGATAAATACGTACACATATATACGATGTTTAGTATTTTAAAAATATGTATGAGTTCATGCAAGTCCGTAAATCTATTTAAAATAATTAATAGTAAATTATTTACGTGAAAATTTCCTCGAAAATGCAAGTCCCGGGAAAATTTTACCTAAAGCACTTAAAATAATAATAAACAATTAAAATTAGCTTTAATTAAATAACAAACTCATAAAAATTTCATATATATATATATATATATATATATATATATATATAAATTATTAACACTGCATATCCCGATGCAGTATTAAAATATTTAAAAACACGGGATATTATAGTCTTCCCCCCTTACAAGAATTCGTCCCCGAATTCCAGAAAGAAAAGATTACAGGATCAGGAAGGAAAGAGATACGGGTAAGAAGCTCGCATCTCAGCTTCAGTCTCCCACGTATGCTCCTCGACTCTGTCGAAATTCCACATCTCTACGCCTAGGATCCACATAGCTCTTCTGCCTGCTAACTGCGATCTCTAATCTGTGCTTAATCACGGTGACTTTCTCTGTAGCATCCTGAACCATCTCAGGTCCAGTCAAAGCTCTCTCACCAATCTCATCCCAACTCAAAGGCGATCTACACTTCCTTCTGTACAATGCCTCATATGGTGCCATGCCAATACTGCTATGGTAGCTGTTATTATATGCAAACTCTATGAGTAGCAAATGATCATCCCAGCTACCTCCCAAATCCAGGACACACATCCTCAACATATCTTCCATTGTCTGGATCGTCCTCTCAGACTGACCATCTATCTAAGGATGAAAAGCAGTACTAAAATCCAACCTAGTGCCCATCGCTTCTTGTAACTTCTGCAAAAAATGAGAGGTAAACACTGAACCTCTGTCTGACACAATGGACATAGGTACTCCATGAAGGCACATAATATGCTTTACATATAGCTTCACCAATCTAGCTACAGAATATGTGGCTTTCACAGGTAAGAAATGTGCAGACTTCGTCAACCTGTCTACAAACACCCAGATGGAATCGTATCCATCCTTAGAACGAGGTAAACTGACCACAAAATCCATAGCTATCCTTTCCCACTTCCACTCGGGAATAGGAAGAGGTTGAAGCTTCCTTGAAGGTTTTTGATGTTCAACTTTCACTTGCTAACATGTCAGGCACTTAGCAACATATTCAGTGACATCCTTCTTCAGTCCGTCCCACCAGTATAAATCTCTGATACTGTGGTACATTTTAGTGACACCCGGATGTACGCTATAGGCTATAGAATGTGCTTCCTCTAGGATCTCTTCTCTTAAATCATCCACATCAGGAACACATAATGTACCACTGATCCACAACACACCATCATCATCGAGTGTAAAATCAGTGAACTTCCCTGCTTTGACATTCTCTGCAAGCTCTTCTAGAATAGGATCTCGGCTCTGAGCTGCTTTAATCCTATCCCTCAGTACAGATCACACCTTAAATTGAGCTAGTAGTCCACCTAATCTACTGATCTTCATCATCAAACCTTGATCCATCAACAGATGCAACTCCTGGATCAACGGTCTCCTCTCAACACTAATGTGAGCAAGACTGCCTGAGGACTTTCTACTCAAGGCATCTGCTACCACATTAGCCTTGCCCGGATGATATAATATCTCACAGTCATAATCCTTCAATAATTCCAACCATCTCCTCTGCCTCAGATTTAGATCTCGCTACTGGAAAATGTACTTAAGGCTCTTGTGATCAGTAAATATCTCACAAGTTACCCCGTACAGATAATGTCTCCAAATCTTGAGAGCAAAGATCACTATAGCCATTTCAAGGTCATATGTAGGATAGTTCTGCTCATGCTTCTTCAACTGCCTTGAAGCATAGGCAATCACCCTTCCATTCTGCATCAGCACACAACTAAGGCCAACTCTAGAGGCATCACAATAAACTGTGAACTTGTCCACACTATTAGGCAAAGCTAACACTGGGCTGTGGTCAATTTCTCCTTCAACAACTGGAAACTGTTCCCACAAGCTTCTGAGCACTCAAATCTAACATCCTTCTGAGTTAAGCAAGTCATTGGGCCTGCAATTTTAGAAAAATCCTGCACAAACCGCCTATAATACCCGGCTAAACCCAGAAAACTCCAAATCTCAGTAACAAAAGTCGGTCTAAACCATTCAGACACTGCTTCAATCTTCTGTGGATCAACTTGGATACCTTCTTTAGACACCACATGTCCAAGAAAAGAAAAACTCTCCATCCAGAAATCACACTTCGAGAATTTAGCATAAAGCCGATGATCTCTCAATGTCTACAGTATAGTCCTCAAGTGATATACATGCTCCTCCATACTCCTAGAATAAACCAGTATATCATCTATGAAGACTACCATAAACTGATCCACATATGGTCTGAATACCTTGTTCATCAGGTCCATAAAAGCTGCTGGTGCATTAGTTAAACCAAAAGACATCACTAAAAACTCATAATGGCCATATCAAGTGCGGAATGCCGTTTTAGGAATATCAGCTTCACTAATCCGCAACTGATGATAACCCGACCTCAAATCAATCTTAGAAAAGAACTGTGCACCCTGTAGCTGATCAAACAAGTCATCTATCCTCGGGAGAGGATACTTATTCTTCACCATCACCTTATTTAGCTCTCTGTAGTCAATGCACAGTCTCAGGGTACCATCCTTCTTGTTCACAAACAGGACTGGTGCACCCCAAGGAGAAACACTAGGTCTGATAAAACCTTTATCCAACAACTCTTGCAACTGCTCCTTCAACTCTTTCAACTTTGTAGGAGCCATTCTGTAGGGTGGCATAGATATAGTAGTAGTACCTGGAACCACATCTATACAGAATTCAATCTCTTTGTGAGGTAGTAAACCTGATAACTCCTCAGGAAACTCACAGGCAACAGGAACATCTGTGAGTGACAACTTCTCCACTGAAGTATCCCTAACTAATGTCAAATATCCCTGACATCCTTTCCTCAGCAACTTCCTAGCCGTAATAGCAGAAATAAGATACTGAGGTGCTGAACTCCTATCACCCACAAACTTAAATTTTTCTTCTTCAGGAACTCTGAAAGTCACCTCTTTATTCCGAAAATCTACCACGGCATAGTACTAAGATAACCAGTCCATTCCCAGAATAACATCAAACTCCATCACATCCAACAGAATCAAATCAGCAGGTAATTCTCTACCTCCCATGAGAACTGGACAACCAGAAAGAACAATGTCAGTGTCCAAGGAATCGCTCAGAGGAGTGGCAACGGATAAAGGAAAAGCCATCCTCGAAGCTTGCCAACAAGACTTGGAAGCAAACATGGGAGAAACGAACGAATGCGTGGCACCCAGATCAAACAGAACCCATGCATCCAGGTAACAGACAGAAACAATACCTGCCACGACTGCATTGGATACCTGAGCATCCCGCTGAGTAAGATGAAAGACTCTGGCCTGTCCTCGACCTCCCTGCTAACTGGTAGAAGCCTGGCCAACACCTCTGTCACCTCCTCTAGTATCTCTACCACAACCCTACTATGGAATAAGTTGAGTGGAACTCTGATGCTGGGCTGGAGGCAACTGAAATGGCACGGGTGCAACACTAGCAATTGACTGCTATGGGAATCACGGAATCTGCGGCTGCTGATACTTGGAGTAAGGACATGATCTAGCATAATATCCCATCTGCCAGCATCTGAAGCATGTCAGCAGTGTCAGGTAACACGGTCCCTGATGGACTCTATCGCAGGTCTGGCAAAAACTGGCAGTTGATCTAGAACTGCGACCACTGCTGCTGCTCAAAGCACCTGACCCAAATCTGAATGGTCTACATTGACCTCCATGGCCATGTCTACTGCTCTGATGCACTCGCTGCTGTTGCTCTGACTCTGCTGAGTCGGACCTCGCTGTTGATTGCTCGACCCAACATGAAAACTCAAATACGGAGTAGTCTGCAATCCACTCGACTGAACTCCCAGCTGGTAGTAATCAGGCATCGCTCCCTACCTAACTAGCCTCAGCTCAATCTCCTTGGCCAACTTAATCACAGACTCCAGAGTAAGGCCTGTTGTAGGCATACCAGCAAATGCTGAACCCAATCCGATGACGTAGGTAGTGATTGCGAAATATTGATCCCGCATTAGATCCTTTGCATATCTACCCAGCCGAAGAAACTCTCGGGTGTACTCCTCTACTGATCGATCACCATGAGAAATGCTGGTCAAACGGAGATGATAACTCAAACGAAGAGGCTCTGGACAGAATCTCCTCATAAACTGCTCTCTGAACTGAGCCTAGGTCATCGTCATCATATAGCACTGAATCATTTGAATAAACCAGTCCAAAGCTGGTCCCTCGATGGACAAATCAACGATTATGATTCACTGATAGTCAGTGTGAGCAGTCCGAGTCTGAGTCTCGATCGCGTGCAGAACATCTAGCGGATCAAAAGTCCTATCAAACGTAATCCTGCCAACTCTGGCATAGAACAAAGCTGCCTCAGGGTCAGACATACCCTGCTAATAGGCAAGCTGAACAGGCTAAACAACTGGAGATACAGGAATATCAAACTCAGGCTCAATAGGCTCCTTGTCCTGTATCTCTCTCTGCCTACGGTGACCTGCCGTTCCTCGAGGCCTACCTCTGCCATAACCTCTACGTCTAACTAGCTGCTCAGGAGGTAAAACCTCATCCTGGAAAGACTCATCATCCTCGGCCTTAACGACCGGTGGAGCGACACGCGCTCGCCTCCTCATTCTGAAAAGATAACATAATGATTCAGACAAAATAGACAATGGGAGAATAAAGCAGAAAACTAAAGCAAGGAATACTTATCAAGACATACTCGAACCTAATTCACTACAGTAGTTACCAAAAGAAAACACAACTTTAAAACTAGGGCCACTACTCACACAACTAAGCCTTGACACAGAACTCTGCTTTGATACTAACTTTGTCATGACCCAAAATAGGGGCCATGATCGGCACTAGGGAATGGGAATTCTTTCGAATCCAAAACCCGTAGCAAGCCTAAAAATAAAATAAAACATGCAATAGTAATAATAACAACACAATTAAGTAAAATACTATGCAGCGGAATAAAATCATAAATGTCAAAATAATAATCCACCAAATGAAATTAAATCAAATACTCATCTCATATATATAAATGAACTCTTTTAATACAATTTCAGTTCAAATTCTTAAAATACATAACTCATACAAATATAATACTATATCTTTTAATAATTTTTACGACTACTACAGTATCTAGATTATAAAATAAAACTCAAGTGAGCAGTTTACATAGTAAAGCTAGGGCGGAAGAAATCCGGCGTACAGGCCTACTACTGAGGTCTGAAGATGATGACTTTCATAAAAAATAGTCAACGAAGGGGAGTCAGACCTCACTGAGTGAATTACTATAGTATATATACATGCATACTAAATGCCAATGCACACAATCAAAAGTATATATATTATGTATGTATACAAGCAAATACACACAAATGCAATAAAAATCATTTTATATATTTTTATTAAAAATCACTATTTATGAAGGATCAAATAGAACCCTAGAAAATCGTAACCTCAAAACAGTGTTAGACAACACTCTAGCCACACAGGCTCACTTATTTCAAAATATTCACTTATTCCATTTAGACAGTAGACTGGACCCGAGATACTAAGTCAACTGAGCTCTAGCAGTCTAACTGTCAGTGTGATTGGCCCCGAGACACTTGGTCAACTGAGCTCCAGCAATCACACTCCCAAATCATATCACACATCAGACAAATCAAATCCAATCAATATCCTCAAACAGGTTAGTAATATAGCCTAATTGCTATAAGCGTGCCGGTATGTACTCGGTCCTAGTGCTGCCCACTAGGTAGCACGTTTTATTGATATCCTTCATTGAAATATAAAGCATACATTCATAAAAATAAATGATGCATGAATTTAAATATAATAGCAACAATAACCATATATATACTAGAAATATACCAAAAGTAAACTAGGTATATTTTGAGTATATATACATCAAATAAATCCAATTAAATTACAAAATAAACTAGAAATATACTTAAAAACATTTTAAACATAATTCATTAATAAAACATGCATATAGTTTAAAATATACCAAAAATAAACCAAAAGTAAACTAAAATAAACTCAAGTACTAATTAATACCATTATGCATTTTTAGTCAAAATAAAACATAGATTTCTAAAATTATGTACCTTAGAGCATATATATATATATATATATATATATATATATATAATAGTAACTCATAATTATTATTGCGCTCCTCGAGATGGGTTTGATGGGCCTGGTCCACTAGGCCTCGATCTCGGTGCAACTAAACAAATAAATAACGACATGAATCAAAATAAATCTAACAGAAAATCCTAGAAACTCGATCTAGAATATTAGACATAGAATCAAAATTAGGGTTCGATCGGACATCACGTTTTACGAGAATTCTATCGAAAATTCGACAGAACCTCCCCTGTAAAATGGACATCTCTCTACTCAAAGAGTAGAGCCAGCCCTGCAAAGAAACACACTTCGAAAAATAGACACAGAATCACAATCACAACCCCTCCATCGGACTCCAAACTACAGTTTACCGACCGAGGTCCACAATTCACAGAGTATATACAAAATACCGAAAATACCCTTATATAATAAAAATACATTTTATAAGTCAAAATTACTTAATTAACCCTAAAACACAGTAAAAATTGATAAAAACTCATTTTATTAGAAAAATCGTATATTATATATATAATTGAAAATAATTTACGAAAAATAGTTTTAATTAGTTAAAAATACTAAATAATTTGTAGAAATCTAAATAAATAGTATATTATACTAAATAATTTGTAGGATATTGATTGGATTTGATTTTTCTGATGTGTGATATGATTTGGGAGTGTGATTGCTGAAGCTCGATGGACCAAGTGTCTCGGGGCCACTCACACTGACAGTCAGACTGTTGGAGCTCGATTGACTTAGTGTCTCAAGGCCAGTCTACTATCCAAATGGAACAAGTGAATATTTTGGAATAAGTGAGCTTGTGTGGCTAGAGTATTGTCTAACACTGTTTTGAGGTTGCGATTTTCTAGGGTTCTATTTGATCCTTCAAAAACAGTGATTTTAAATAAAAATATATAAAATGATTTTTATTACATCTGTGTGTATTTGCTTTTATACATACATAATATATATACTTTTAATTGTGTGCATTGGCATTTAGTATGCATGTATATATACTATAGTAATTCACTCAGTGAGGTCTGACTCCCCTCCATTGACTATTTTTCAGGAGAGTCATCTTCCTCAGACCTCAGTAGCAGGCTTGTACGCCAGATTTCTTCCGCTCCGACATCTCTATGTAAACTGCTCACTTGAATTTTATTTTATAATCTAGATACTGCAGTAGTCGTAAACTTGTTAAAAAGATATTGTATTATATTTGTGCGAGTAATGTATTTTAAGAATTTGAACTGGATTTGTATTAAAAGAGTTTATTTATATATGAGATGAGGATTTGATTTAATTTCATTTGGTGGAATTATTATTTTGATATTTATGATTTTATTCCGCTGCATAATATTTTACTTGATTGTGTTGTTATTGTTACTATTGCATGTTTTATTTTATTTTAAGCTTGCTACGGGTTCCGGATTCGAAAGAATTCCCATTCCCTAGCGCCGGTCATGGCCACTGTTTTGGGTCGTGACACTATATGGCTAGAGTGATGATATGATTATTTAAGGTTGCGATTAATAGGGTTCTATTTGATCCTTCATGTATTAAAATAAATGGTTTCTGCATCTATTATAATTATAAAAGCAGAGTTTTGGCATTTGTATGAAATGTGTGTATATACCTATATATATAAGAATGCCTGATTGTTATGGTTTAGATTGCATGTATATATAGTATAATAATTCACTCAGTGAGGTCTGAGCCCCCTCAATGATTTTTTTTTCAGGAGATCCTATATCGTCAGACCTTAGTAGTAAAGTTCTTCATCGACGTTCTTCCGTCCTGACTATTTTATGTAAATGTATATTTTGAACTCTGAATTGTATTCTAGAGACTGCAGTAGTAGCGTTATTGTATTAAAAGAGTTTTTTTTATTTTATTTTGATATTAAATACTTAGAGAGTTGTATTTGAGCATCGTATGAATATATTTATTTATGAAAGGTTTTGGGGTATTTATTTTGTACATTGATTCGAAAAATTTTAATTTTGTCGTACTTTTCATTTATTTATTGTATGATTTTATTTTCTAAAGCTTGCTACGGGTTCCGGATTTAAAATAATTACCGTTCCCTAACGCCGGTCATGACTTCTAATTTGGGTCGTGACACTCCCCCTTCAACCTTTGTCACTACCGCCCTTTCCTTTCTTCCCCAGCACCAGCAGCCGCTCCAAAAGCTGTGAGAAGCCGAAACTTGCTTCTCTTCCATTCAAGGCGATTGCAGCCACCATTTTCCTTGATTCTAGTCTTGTTTTCTTCCTTTCTTGCTAGTGAGTGTGAATCCAAGCTCCTTTTAACATGAAAACGTGATTTGGTGAGGTGTTTTGCTTATTTTTTTAATTCGGCCATTTTAGGGTTTTGAATTTTTTTGGGGAATTTTTGAATGATTCATGGAAAATCGCTTTAAAAAATTTGATCCTCTAGCTCAAGCTACATCCCTGAATTTTTGTGTGCTTTTTATGAATTTTTTAATATTTTATTATTATTTTATTAATTTTGTAAATTAATTAAATAAATTATGAAATTGTGATTTTTTGTGTTATTGGTGGTTATTATTAAGTTTAGAATTTAGTTTATAATTTTTGTGAATTTTTTGTAGTTTTTATAATTATTTTTAGTTTATGTCAATTTTGAAAATATAGGTTAAATATATATTTTGTGGTTAATTATATGTTTTTGTTGATATTATGGAGATATTTGTTAAGAAAATAATTTTTGTATATTTATATAATTTTTATTGAATTTTTTAGTATTATTAGTATTTTATGTGTATTTTTAAATATTAGGGGTAATTTGATAATTTGGTGGTAATTTGAGTTAAATATTAAGTTTAATTGGTTTTAATATTTTTTTGAAGTATAAAAATGATTTTTACAAATTATTTATTAAATTTAACTAATTAATACTAATTTTTGAAAATTATTTTCAAATAATATATAATATACTATTTTTGTAAATAAATGGATTTTTAGTAAATTTCAATATAAGTTTGGACTAATTAAGTAATTTGGATTTATAAAATGAATTTTTATAAATATTTATGGAATTATCGAGAAAATGCATTTTTAATAAAATTATATTATTAATTAGGGTTTTTAAATAATCATTAGGAAAATAATTATTTTGGTGTTTTAATGTTTAATATGCTAAATTTTGATATTTGGAGGGAA
Source organism: Mallotus nudiflorus (assembly GCA_947683625.1). Classification (NCBI taxonomy): domain Eukaryota; kingdom Viridiplantae; phylum Streptophyta; class Magnoliopsida; order Malpighiales; family Euphorbiaceae; genus Mallotus; species Mallotus nudiflorus. The sequence goes on from CANTUR010000763.1 coordinate 899,737, forward strand.
TTTATGGTATTTATTGATTTTTAATATATTTTACTGTATTATTTGAATTTGTGGTGAATTATGGACCTCGGTTGAGGAATTTTAGTAGTTCGGGATCCCAACCAAGGGTTGTGAGGATTTTTATACTCGAAGTGTATTTTCCTTGCAAGACTGACTCTACTTTTTAGTAGAGAGATGTCTGTTTTACAAAGGAGGTTCTGTCGAATTTTCAGTAGAATTCTTGTAAAACGTGACATCGGGTCTAATTCTGATTCTGTGTCTGTTCGTGTTTAGTAATTATAGATCAAGTCTCTAGAAGTTTAAGTTAGATTTATTCTAATGTCATGATCGCTTTTATTGTTTAGTTGCACTGAGACCGAGGCCTAGCGGACCAGGCCCATCGTACCAGTCTCGAGGAGCGCATCCCTGTGAGTTATTATTATATATATACATTGCTTTAGGTTGCATGTTTTAGAATTTTATGTTTTAAATGTAAAGTTTTGCATAATTGCTTTATTAAATGCTTAAGTATATTTTAGGTATATTTTTAGTATATTATTGGTATATTTTAAAATAAATGCATGATTTCTTTTTAATTTATATTCAAATTATGTTTAAGTATATTATTGGTTGATTTTGAGTATATTTCATGATTTAATTGAATTTATTTTACATATATATACCTGAAATATACTTAGTTTATTTTAGGTATATTTCTTGTATATATATGGTTTATTTGATCATTTTGAATGCCATTGTATATACTATTTATTCTCGAATGTATGTTTTATTTTAAAATGAAGGATATTGATAGAACGTGCTTCCTAGTGGGCAGCACTATGACCGAGTATGTATCGGTGCGATAGATTGTAGGTTGAATTACTAATTTAATTATGGAAATTATAACTTGATTGATTTGATTGATGTGAGATGTGATTGATGGTGTGATTGCTGGAGCTCGGTTGACCAAGTGTCTTGAGGCCAATCACACTGACAGTTAGACTGCTGGAGCTCGGTCGACTTAGTGTCTCGGGGCCAGTCTACTATCCAGTTGGACTAAGTGAATTTACTTGGAACTAAGTGGGCCTGTATGGCTAAAGCGATTCCTATTGATATTTGAGGTTGCGATAACTTAGGGTTCTATTTGATCCTTCATAAGTTAATGTTTTTCAGTATTATATATAAAGTGATTTTTAGCATCTGTGTGTACCTGCCTGTATATGTATTTATTATATATACTTATGAGTGTTTGCATTTTTCATTTAGTAATGCATGTATATATATTATAATAATTCACTCAATGAGGTATGACTCCCCTCAGTTGATGTTTTTACAGGAGAGTCCTCTTCTTCAAACCTCAGTAGTAGGCCTATCCGTCGGATTTCTTCCACCCTGGCTTTATTATGTAAATCTTTTACCTAGTTTTATATTGTATTCTAGAAAATTGCAGTAGTTGTATTTATGTTAGTCGGAAGTGGTACTCTATATTATATATGTTGATTTTAAATTCAGAGAGGCATGTCTCTGAATGTTGTATTAAAATATCTTATTTTATGATATGAGGAGATTATTCAGTGCATATTTATTAAGATTGAAATTCTGATGTATTTTTTATTATTTAAATTTATTTATTTTTATTATGTTCAAGGCTTGCTACGGGTTCTGGATTTTAAAGAATTCCCGTTCCCTAGCGCCGGTTATGGCCCCCAGTTTGGGTCATGATAAAGTTGGTATCAAAGCGGAGTTTTGTGTCAGGGCCTTAGCTATTGAGTTATGGCCCTAGTTTTCAGTGTTGTTTTTTCTTTTGAAACTAGTATAGTTAATTAGGTTCGAGTATGTCTTGATAAGTATTCATTGATTTAGTTTTCTGCGTTACCATTAGTTGTCTGTCTTGTTTAAATCCTTTTGTTTGTCTTTTTAGAATGAGGAGGTGAGCGCATGTCGCTCCACCGATCATTGAGGATGAGGATGATGAGTCCTTCCAGGATAAGGTTTTACCACTAGCTAGGTGCAGAGGTCGTGGCAGAGGTAGACCTCAAGGAGCGACAGGTCGCTATAGATAGGGAGAGCTATAGGATAAGGAACCTGTAGAGCCTAAGTTTAATGATATTCCAGTACCTCCTGTTGCACCTGTAATATCCCGTGTTTTTAAAATATTTTTACACTGTACCGGGATATGCAGTGTCAATAATTTTGAATATATATGTGATATTTTTACGAGTTAATATGTATTTAAAACCTATTTTAATTATTGTGTATTATTTTCAGTGTTTTACGTAAAATTTTCCCGGGACTTGCAATTTCGGGGAAATTTTGACGTAAACAATGTATTATTAATTATTTTAAATGTATTTACGGACTTGCATGAACTCATACATATTTTTAAACTATTAAATAAAGTCGGTGTGTGTATATTTATTTAATTAGGGTTTATTAATTCCCTAATATTTTATTAAGTATTTAATTGTTTAAATTGTTATTTAATTAATTATATTTAGTATAAATTATTAAAATATTAATATTTTTATGTGTGTGGTGTATATTTGATGTGTGTAATTTAATATTATTTTAATATATAGTATAAAGTATATATATATACATATATTTGTTAAAAATTACAAAAGTTTGCAAAATTACATTTTGGCCCCCGACTTCTTCTTCTTCTCCGACCGATTCCCCATCGCCGTTCCGCCGCCTGTCACGTCGTTCCTTCACCGTGGGTGTGCCGTCCGGTGTGCCACCATCTTCCCCGACCAGTTTCGCCGCCTGAGGAGGCCGTTTCCGGCGTCGGGAGAACGATTTTGGCCGGAGAAGCCGAAAATCAACCCACCGTCGATCACGTCGATTCCGGCCACCGTTTTCGACACCGCCGGTCTCTTTCTTCTTATTGAGCTCCGGTGAGTGTGATTCTAGCTTTGGTTTGAGCTAAAATGGTCTAGAATTGCTTAGGTTTCGATTTTGTCAATTTCGGCCTATTAGGGTTTTCGATTTTTTTGAGCTTCGAATTGGATGATTCATGGAAACTTCCTTCACAAATGTTGTTCCTAGTAGCTTAATCTTCATGTATGAATTTTTGTATAATTTTTGGAGATTGTTTGGATTTTTGGGTATTTTTGAATATTTTAATATTATTTTCTAATTTTCGGAAATTAATTATTTAAATTATGAAATTTGAGTTTATGGTTAAATTGGGTGTTGAAATGAATTATAGGAATTTATTTGGAATTTTTATGAATTTCTAAGTATTTATTTTGAATTATTGAAGTTTATGGAATTTTGGAAAAATTAGGTTAAATGTGTTTTAAATTGAATTTAATTGGTTAATTGAGTTTAAATATTGATATTATTGATAAATATGTTGAGAAAATTAATTTTGGATAATTGTATGATTTTTAGTGAATTTTTGAAGTAATTTAAGTATATTTATATATATAGGGGTATTTTGGTAATTTTACCCTAAATTCTCTAAAAATTTAATTTAATTGGTTTTAATATTTATTTAAGGTATAAAAATGATTTCTACAAATTATTTAGTATTTTTAACTAATTAAAACTATTTTTCGGGAATTATTTTCAATTATATATATAATATACGGTTTTTCTAATAAAATGAGTTTTAATCGGTTTTTATAGTGTTTCAAGGTCAATTATGTAATTTTTATCTATAAAATGTATTTCTGTGATTTAAGGATATTTTCGGTATATCTGGAATTATTCTGTGTTTGTGGACCCCGGTCGGTGGACTGTAGTTTGGAGTCCGACCGTGGGATTTTGATTGTGTTGAGCTCATTTTTCGAAGTGTGTTTCTTTGCAGGGTCGGCTCTACTCTTTTGAGTAGAGAGATGTCCGTTTTACAGGGGAGGTTCTGTCGGATTTTCGGTAGAATTCTCGTAAAACGTGATATCCAGTCGAACCCTAATTTTCGATTCTGTGTTAAATACTCTATATTGAATTCTAGGATTTCTGTTAGGTTTATTCTAATGTCAGTTATTTATTGCTTGTTTAGTTGCACCGAGACCGAGGGCTAGTGGACCAGGCCCGTTGGACCTATCTCGTGGAGCGCATTAGGTGAGTTACTATATTATATATATATGCTTAGGATGCATGATTTAGAAAATGCATGTTTTATTTTGACTGAATATGCATAAATAATGTGATTTATATTCAAGTATATTTTTGGTATATAATAAATTATATACATGTTTTGTTAATAAAATATATTTAAAATGTTTTTAAATATATTTTTAGTTTAATTTATGAATTGATTGGATTTATTTGACATATATATACTCAAAATATACCTGGTTTATGTTTGGTATATTTTCGGTATATATATGGTTTATATTGTTGTTTCACTTACATTCATGCATCATTTATTTTTGTGAATGAATGATTTATATTATTAATGAAGGATATCAATAGAACGTGCTACCTAGTGGGCAGCACTAGGACCGAGTACATACCGGTACGCCTATAGTTTTAGGCTATGTTACTAACTATTTGTGGATATTGGTTTGATATGATTATTGATATGTGAGATGTGGTTTGTGGGTGTGATTGCTGGAGCTCGGTTGACCAAGTGTCTCGGGGCCAATCACACTGGCAGTCAGACTGCTGGAGCTCGGTTGACTTAGTGTCTCGGGGCCAGTCTACTGTCCAAATGGATTAAGTGGATATATTTGGAATAAGTGAGCCTGTATGGCCAGAGTGTTGTTTAACACTATTTTCTGAGGTTGCGATATTCTAGGGTTCTATGTGATCCTTCATAAATTGGGATTTTTCAGTAAAATATATAAAAATGATTTTTCTGCATTTGTGTGTATTTGCCTGTATATATATTAGATATATATATACTGTTGACTGTATGCATTATCACTTAGTGTGTATGTATATATATTATAGTAATTCACTCAGTGAGGTCTGACTCCCCTCCGTTGACTATTTTTCAGGAGAGTCAACATCCTCAGACCTCAGTAGCAGGTCGATACGCCGGATTTCTTTCGCCCCGACTTCTTTATGTAAACTGTCTACTTGAGTCTTATTTATTTTATCTAGACACTGCAGTAGTTGTAAATTAAAGTATTGGATTTCATGTACTTTATTTTAAAGAGATGTATTATATTGAAACTGGATTTGTATTAAAGATTATATACATCTATGTGATAAGATGAGTTTTGAATTAAATCCAGTTGATATGGAAAAATGATATTATGATTTTTATTTCCGCTGCATATTATATTTTTATTGTTATTATGGCATGCTTTATTTTATTTTTAGGCTTGCTACGGGTTCCGGATTCGGAAGAATTCTCGTTCCCTAGCGCCGGTCATGGCCCCTGTTTTGGGTCGTGACAGCACCGTTGGTTCAGCCTGCCTATCAGCAGGGTGTGTTCGACCCTGAGGCAACATTGTTCTATACCAGAGTCGGCAGGATTATGTTCGATGGGACTTTTGACCCTTTAGATTTTCTACATGCGATTGAGATGAGGACTCAAATTGCTCACACCTGGTACCAGCGGATCATAATAGTCGAGCTGTCAGTAAAGGGACTAGCCTTGGATTGGTTTATTCAGATGATCCAGCCATACATAATGATGATGACCTGGGCTCAATTCAGAGAGCGATTCATGAGGAGATTTTTATCACGACCCAAACTAGGAGTCATGACCTGCGCTAGGGAACAGGAATTCTTTCTAATCTAGAACCCATAGCAAGCCTTAGAAAATAAAATCATGCAATAAATAAATAAAAAGTACGACATAATTAAAATTTTTCTTAATCAATATACAAATTACATACCCAAAATCCTTCCATAAATAAATATATTCATAAAGTGTTTGGATACAACTCTCTGAGTATTAAATATTAAAATAAAATAATACTCTTATGATACAATAACACAACTACTGCAATTTCCAGAATACAAATCAGAGTTCAAAATATACATTTACATAAAATAGCCGGGACTAAAGAACATCGGCGAGGAACTCTACTACTAAGGTCTGACGATATAGGATCTCCTGAAAAAGAATAATTGAGGGGGGTCAGACCTCACTGAGTGAATTATTATACTATATATACATGCAATCTAAAACATATCCAATCATGCATTCACACACACTTTTATATATATATATATATATATATATATATATATATTCACGCATTCCACACATATGCAGACTCTGCTTATATAAATATACTAAATTCAGAAAACGTTTAGTTTAATTCATGAAAGATCCATAGAACCCTAATAATAGCAACCTCAATTAAGCCCATCATCACTCTAGCTATACAGGCTCACTTGATTCCAAATAGAATAGTTATTCCAATCTGGACAGCAGACTGGCCCCGACACACTAAGTCAACCGAGCTCCAGCAGTCTGGCTGTTAGTGTGATTGGCCCCGAGACACTTGGTCAACCGAGCTCCAACAATCACACTATCTATCACCTCACATCTCAATCAAATCAATAGATCATTTATTCCATTATGGATAGTAGACTGGCCCCGAGACACTAAGTTAACTGAGTTCCAGCAGTCCGGCTGTCAGTGTGATTGGCCCTACAATCACACTATCTATCATACCATTAATCTTAGTCAAATCAATCAAATCAATTATAATCAACAAAATTAATTCTCACTCAACCCTTATCTATCACAATGGTACGTACACGGCCCTAGTGCTGCCCACTATGAAGTACGTTCTATTGATATCCTTCACTTAAAATAAATCATTCATTCAGAATATAATTAATATAGAATGATATTCATAATAGTAAAATCAACCATATATATACCAAAAATATACCCATTATATTTCGGGTATATATATATGTCAAATAAAATATGAAATATACTAAAGATAAACCATTAATATAGTAAAAAACAATTTAAGTGTATTTTAATAATACAACATGCATTTGCTTAAAAATGTACCTAAATATACAAAGAATATACCCTAAGTACACAAATCACTTAATAAAACAATTATGTATAAATATTCATTTAAATATGTGTTTGTACTAAAACATGCGTTTAGGTTTAACATATATTCACAATATACCAAAATGTCACGACCCAAAATAGGGACCATGACCGGCGCTAGGGAACGGGAATTCTTTCGAATCCGGAACCCGTAGCAAGCCTAAAAATAAAATAAGACATACAATAGTAATAATAATATCACCATTAATTAAAATACTTTGCAGCGGAATAAAATCATAAATATCAAAATAATATCCATATCTCATATATAGATAAATCCTTTGAATACACATCCAGTTCAAATTCTTAAAATACATATCTCGTATAAATACAATACATTAAACCCATAATTAATTTACAACTACTACAGTGTCTAGATTATAAAAATAAAACTCAAGACTCAGATAAGCAGTTTACATAAAGAAGCCAGGCGGAAGAAATCCGGCGCACAGGCCTGCTACTGAGGTCTGAAGATGATGACTCTCTTGAAAAGTAGTCAATGGAGGGGAGTCATACCTCACTGAGTGAATTACTATAATATATATACATGCATACTAAATGACAATGCATACAATCAACAATATATATCTAATATATACATATACAGGCAAATACACGCAGATGCAATAAAATCATTTTATATATTTTTATTGAAATTCACAATTTATGAAGGATCGAATAGAACCCTATAATATCGCAACCTCAAACAGTGTTAGACAACACTCTAGCCATACAGGCTCACTTATTCCAAATATGTTCACTTGTTCCATTTGGATAGTAGACTGGCCCGAGACACTAAGTCAACCGAGCTCCAGCAATCTGACTGTCAGTGTGATTGGCCCCGAGACACTAGGTCAACCAAGCTCCAACAATCACACCCAAATCACATCACACATAAAATAATCAAATCTCATCAATATCCTCAAACAGGTTAGTAATATAGCCTAAATGCTATAAGCGTACCGGTACGTACTCGGTCCTAGTGCTACCCACTAGGTAGCACGTTCTATTGATATCCTTCATTAATAAATATAAAACATTCATTCACAAATAAATGATGCATGAATTTAAATAAAATAACAATATAAACCATATATATACTGGAAATATACCAAAAATAAACCATGTATATTTCGAGTATATATACGTCAAACAAATCTAATCAAATTACAAAATAAGCTAGAAATGTATTTAAAAACATTTTAAACATAAATGGTTAATAAAGCATGCATATAATTTAATATATACCAAAAATAAACCAAAAGTAAACTAAAAATAAACTTAAGTACTAATCAAATTATTTATGCATATTTAATCAAAATAAAACATGCATTTCTAAATCATACACCCTAAAGCATATATATATAGAATAGTAACTCACACTTAGTGCGCTCCTCGAGATGGGTCCGACGGGCCTGGTCCACTAGCCCTCGGTCTCGGCGCAACTAAACAAACAATAAATAACAGACATCAAAATAAACCTAACAGAAAATCCTAGAAACTCGATCTAGAATATTGGACACACCGGACATCACATTTTACGAGAATTCTACCAAAAATTCGGCAGAACCTCCCCTATAAAACGGACATCTCTCTACTCAAAGAGTAGAGCCGGCCCTGCAAAGAAATACACTTCGAAAAATAGACACAGAATTATATCCACCACCCCTCGGTCGGACTCCAAACTACAGTCTATCGATCGGGGTCCACAATCATAGAATAATTATAAAAATACCAAAAATACCCTTACATCACATAAATACATTTAATAAGTAGAAATTACATAATTAGCCTTAAAACACAGTAAAAACCGATAAAAACTCATTTTATTAGAAAAATCGTATATTATATATATAATTGAAATTAATTCACGAAAAATAGTTTTAATTAGTTAAGAATACTAAATAATTTGTAGAAATCATTTTTATACCTTAAATAACTATTAAAAGCAAATAAATTACATTTTTAGTCAATTTAGGGTAAAATTACCAAAATACCCCTATATATATAAATATACTAAAATTACTCCAAAAATTCACCAAAAATAATATAATTATCCAAAATTAATTTTCTCAACATTTTTATCAATAATATCAATAATTAAACTCAATTAACTAATTAATTTCAATTAAAAACATAATTAACCTAATTTTCCAAAATTACATAAACCTAAATAAATTCAAAATAAATACATAAAAATTCATAAAAATTCCAAATAAATTTCTATAATTCATTTCAACACCTATATTTATCATAAAACACAATTTCATAATTTAATTAATTAATTTCCGAAAATTAGAAAATAATATTAAAATATTCAAAAATACCCAAAAATCAAAATAATCTCCAAAAATTCTACAAAAATTCACACATGAAGATTAAGTTACTAGGATCAACATTTGTGAAGGAATTTTTCATGAATCAATCAAATTGAAGTTCAAAAAAATCAAGAACACTAAAATGGCCGAATTCGAAAAATCGAAACCAAAGCAAATCAAGACCATTTTAAGCGAAACAAAGCTTGGAATCGCGCTCACCAGAGCTCAAGGAGAAGAAAGAGACTGGCGGTGTCAAAAACGGTGGTCGAAATCATCGTGAACGACGGTAGCTTCCACTTTCGGCTTTCCAGCCAAAAATGGCTTCCAGACACCGAAAACAGCTGCAGCAGGTGGTGGGGAAGGCTGAGGAAGGAGGTGGCATGCCGGATGGCACACCAACGGCAAGGAAATGGGACAGAAGTGGCCGGATTTGCATGGGGAAGGTGATCGGGGAAGAAGGAGCTTCGGGTGGCAATTCCATAAATAAACCAAACTTTATAATTTTGTTAATATTAAATGTATATATGTATATATATATATATACTTTACACTATATCTTAAAATAATATAAAATCACACACATTAAATATACACCACACACATATAATTTAATATTTTAATAATTTAATACACCTAAAAATAATTAAATAATATTAAAACAAATTAATAAATAATAAAATATTAGGGTAATTAATTAAACTCTATTTAATTAAATAAATACACATATATACGTTATTTAGTATTTTAAAAATATGTATAAGTTCATGCAAGTCCGGAAATCTATTTAAAATAATTAATAGTAAATTATTTACGTGAAAATTTCCCCGAAAATGAAAGTCCCGGGAAATTTTACGTAAAGCACTTAAAATAATAATAAACAATTAAAATTAGCTTTAATTAAATAACAAACTCATAAAAATTTCATAAATATATACAAAAATTATAAACACTGCATATCCCGATGTAGTATAAAAATATTTAAAAATACGAGATATTACAGTCTTCCCCCCTTACAAGAATTCGTCCCCGAATTTCAGAAAGAAAATGATCACAAGATCAGGAAGGGAAGAGATATGGGTAAGAAGCTCGCATCTCAGCTTCAGTCTCCCACGTATGCTCCTCAACTCTGTTGCTACGCCACAGAACCTTGACCATCGGAATCTGCTTCGAACGCAACTGTCGAACTTGATAGTCAACGATCACCACAGGTTCTTCCACAAATGTCAAATCTTCACTCACTTCTACACTGTCGGGCTGCAACATGTGTGAAGGGTCTGATACATACTTCCTCAACATCGAGATATGAAATATTGGATGCACCTGTGACATACTCGGAGGCAAATCCAACCGATATGCAACAGTGCCAACTCTCTCCAAAATCTCAAACGGTCCGATATATCTCGGTGCTAACTTACCCTTCCTACCAAATCTCATAACACCCTTCATCGGAGATACCTTCAGAAAAACAAAATCTCCAACCTGAAATTCTACATCTCTGCACCTAGGATCCGCATAACTCTTCTGTCTGCTAACTGCAGTCTCTAATCTTCACTTAATCACAGCAACGTTCTCTGCAGCATCCTGAACCATCTCAGGTCCAGTCAAAGCTCTCTCACCAATCTCATCCCAACTCAAAGGGGATCTACACTTCCTTCCATATAACTCCTCATATGGTGCCATACCAATACTGCTATGGTAGCTGTTATTATATGCAAACTTTACAAGTGGCAAATGATCATCCCAGCTACCTCCTAAATCTAGGACACACATCCTCAACATATCTTCCAATGTCTGGATTATCCTCTCAAACTGACCATCTGTCTGAGGATGAAAAGTAGTACTGAAGTCCAACCTAGTGCCCATCGCTTCCTGCAACTTCTGCCAAAAATGAGAAGTAAACACCGAACCCCTGTCTAACACAATGGACACAGGTACTCCATGAAGGCACACAATATGCTTCACATACAGTTTCGCCAATCTAGCTACATAATAAGTGGCTTTCACAGGCAAGAAATGTGCAGACTTCATCAACCTGTCTACAATCACCCAAATGGAATCATATCCATCCTTCGAACGAGGTAAACCAACCATAAAATCCATAGCTATCCTTTCCCACTTCCACTCGGGAATAGGAAGAGGCTGAAGCTTCCTAGAAGGCTTCTGATGTTCAGCTTTCACTTACTGACATGTCAGACACTTAGCAAATTTAATCAGCGACATCCTTCTTCAATCCTTCCCACCAGTATAGATCTCTGATACTGTGGTACATCTTAGTGACACTTGGATGTACGCTATAAGCTGTAGAATGTGCTTCCTCTAGGATCTCTTCTCTCAGATCATCCACATCAGGAACACACAATCTACCACTGATCCACAACACACCGTCATCATCGAGTGTGAAATCAGTGAACTTCCCTACTCGAACATTCTCTGCAAGCTCTTCTAGAATAGGATCTCGGCTCTGAGCTGCTTTAATCTTATCCCTCAGTATAGATCATACCTTAAATTGAGCTAGCAGTCCACCAGATCTACTGATCTTTATCATCAGACCTTGATCGACCATCAGATGCAACTCCTAGATCAACGATCTCCTCTCAACACTGATGTGAGCAAGACTGCCTGAGGACTTTGTACTCAAGGCATCTGCTACCACATTAGCCTTACCTGGATGATATAGAATCTCACAGTCATAATCCTTCAACAATTCTAACCATCTTCTCCGCCTCAGATTCAGATCTTGTTGCTGGAAAATGTACTTAAGGCTCTTGTGATCAGTAAATATCTCACAAGTCACCCCGTACAGATAATGTCTCCAAATCTTCAAAGCAAAGATCACTGCAGCCATCTCTGGGTCATGTGTAGGATAATTCTGCTCATGCTTCTTCAACTGCCTTAAAGCATAGGCTATCACCCTACCATTCTACATCAGCACACAACTAAGTCTAATTCTAGAGGCATCACAGTAAACTTTGAACTTGTCCACACTATTAGGCAAATCTAACACTTGCGATGTGGTTAACTTCTCCTTCAACAACTGGAAACTATTCTCACAAGCTTCTGACCATTCGAATCTGACATTCTTCTGAGTCAAGTGAGTCATAAGGGCTACTATTCTGGAAAAATCCTGCACAAACCACCTATAATACCCGGCTAAACCTAAAAAACTTTAAATCTCAGTAACAGAAGTCGGTCTAGGCCACTCAGACATTGCTTCAATCTTCTATGGATCAACCTGGATACCTTCTTTAGACACCACGTGTCCAAGAAAAGAAACACTCTCCATCCAAAAATCACACTTCGAGAATTTAGCATAAAGCTGATGATCTCTCAATGTCTGTAGTACAATCCTCAAGTGATATACATGCTCCTCCATACTCCTTCAATAAACCAGTATATCATTGATGAACACTACCATAAACTGATCCACATATGGTTTGAATACCCTGTTCATCAGGTCCATAAAAGCTACTGGTGCATTAGTCAAACAAAAGGACATCACCAGAAACTCATAATGGCCATATCGAGTGCGGAATGCCATCTTAGGAATATCAGCTTCACTAATCCACAACTGATGATAACCCGACCTCATATCAATCTTGGAAAAGAATTGTGCACCCTGTAGCTGATCAAACAAGTCATCTATCCTTGAGAGAGGATACTTGTTCTTTACTGTCACCTTGTTAAGCTCTTTGTAGTCAATGCATAGTCTCAGGGTACCATCCTTCTTCATAACAAACAGGACTGGTGCACCCCAAAGAGAAACACTGGGTCTGATAAAGCCCTTATCCAACAACTCTTGCAACTGCTCCTTCAACTCTTTCAACTCTGCAGGAGCCATTCTGTAGGGTGGCATGGATATAGGAGTAGTACCTGGAACCACATCTATACAGAACTTAATCTCTCTGTGAGGTGGTAAACCTGGCAACTCCTCAGGAAAAACATCAGGAAACTCACAAGCAACAGGAACATCTATGAGTGACAACTTTTCCATTGAAGTATCCCTGACTAATGCCAAATATCCCTGACAACCTTTCCTCAACAACTTCCTGGCTGTAATAGCAGAAATAAGATTCTGAGGTGCGGAACTCCTATCACCCACAAACTTAAAATCTTCTTCATTAGGAATTCTGAAAGTCACCTCTTTATTCCTACAATCTACCACAACATAGTGTTGAGATAACCAATCCATTCCCAAAATAACATCAAACTCCATCACATCCAACAAAATCAAATCAGCGGGTAATTCTCTATCTCCCATGAGAAAAGGACAACCAGAAAGAACAATATCGGTGTCCAAGGAATCGCTCAGAGGAGTGGCAACAGACAAAGGAAAAGCCATCCTCGAAGCTTGCCAACAAGATTTAGAAGCAAAAATAGGAGAAACAAACGAATGTGTGGCACCCGGATCAAACAAAACCCATGCATCCAGGTAACAAACAGAAACATTACCTACCATGACTGCATTAGATGCCTGAGCATCCTGCTGAGTGAGGTGGAAAACTCTGGCCTATCCTCGACCTCCCTACTGACTAGTAGAAGCCTGGCCAACACCTCTGGCACCTCCTCTAGTACCTCTACCATGACTCTGTTGTGGAACAAACTGAGTGGAACTCTGATGCTGAGCTGGTGGTAACTGAAATGGCATATCCGGAATAAGGACATGATCTAGCAAAATGTCTTGTCTGCCCGCATCTGAAGCATGTCAGTGGTGTCAGGTAACACGGTCCCTGATGGACTTTACCGTAAGTCTGGCAAACACTGACAGCTGATCCAGAACTGCGACCACTGCTGCTACTCAAAGCACCTGACCCAAATTTGAACGATCTACGCTGACCTCCACGACCATGTCTGCTGCTCCGATGCATTCGCTGCTGCTGCCTCTGACTCTGCTGAGTCAGACCTCGCTGCTGACTACTCGAACTAACATGAAAACTCAAATACGGAGTAGCCTGCAATCCACTCGACTGAACTCCTAGCTGGTAATAATCAGGCATCGCTCCCTGCCTAACTAGCCTCAGCTCAATCTCCTTGGCCAACTCAATCACAGACTTGAGAGTAAGGCTTGTTGTAGGCATACCAGCAAATGCTGAACCCAAACAATTAACATAGGTAGTGATCGCAAAATACTGATCTCGCATCAGATCCTCTACATATCTAACCAGCCGAAGAAACTCTCGGGTATACCCTCTACTGATCGATCACCACGAGAAATGTTGGTCAGTCGAAGACGATAGCTCATACAGAGAGGCTTTGGATAGAATCTCCTCATAAATCACTCTCAAAACTAAGCCCAAGTCATCGTCATCATATAAGGCTGGATCATCTGAATGAACCAATCTAAGGCTAGTCCCTTAACAGAAAGTTCTACAATCATGATCCGCTGGTACTCGGTGTAAGCAGTCCGAGTCTGAGTCTCAATCGTGTGCAGAAAATCTAACGGATCGAAAGTACCGTCAAAAGTGATCTTGCCAACTCTGGCATAGAATAAAGCTGCCTCAGGGTCAGACATACCCTACTGATAGGCAGGTTGAACCGGCTGAACAACTGGAGGTACAGGAACATCAAATTCAGGCTCAATAGGCTCCTCGTCCTATAACTCTCTCTGCCTACGGCGACCTGCCGCTCCTCGAGGTCTACCTCTGCCACGACCTCTACGTCTAACTGGCTTGTAATATCCCGAGTTTTTAAATATTTTTATACTGCATCGGGATATGCAGTGTTAATAATTTTTGTATATATATTTATGATATTTTATTAGTTTGTTGTTTGTTTAAAGCTAATTTTAATTATTTTATATTATTTTAAGTACTTTACATAAAATTTTCCCAAAAATTGTATTTTTGGGGAAATTGACACATAAATAATTTAATACTATTTATTTTGACTAGTTTTATGAATTTGCATGAACTCATATATAATTTTAAAGTGCTAAAATAAATTGTATATATGTGTACTTATTTAAATTAATTAGAGCTTAATTAATTTCCTTAATTTTATTATTTAATTTTTGTATTAATTAATTAATTTTAAGTGTATAAATTATTAAATATATTAAAATATTTGTGTGGTGAGTATTATTTGTGTGTGGGAATATATATATTACTATAATATAGTGTGGACATATATATACATACATATATACACAAATTTTAATCAAAAAAACAAAAGATGCCTTATTTATGATTTTGCCCCTCATGCATCTTCTTCTTCCCAATGCCATTTCCAGCCACTTTCAAGCTGGTTTTCTTGCTGTTACTATGCGCCTCAGCCTTCCTCCTCCACCTCCAGCCATTTCCACCACCTAAAACACTCTTTTCCTATGAGTTTTGGCTGGATTTTCATCAAGGAGCCAAAAATCAACTTAGCTCTGACCAAGCACTTTTTGGCCACCAAATTTGATGCCGTCGGTCTCTATCTTCTCCTTGACCTTTGGTGAGTGTGATTCCAAGCTTTTTTTTACTTGATTTGGTCTAGAATTGCTTAGGTTTTAATTTCTTCAAATCAACCATTTTGGGTTTCGAATTTTTTTTAGCTTTAATTTGATTGATTCATGAAAACTTCCTTCACAAAATTTGTTCTTGGAAGCTTAATCTACATGTTGTAATTTTTTTTAGAATTTTTGGAATTTATTTTAATTTTTGTGAATTTTTGATTATTTTATTATTATTTTCTAATTTTCGAAAATTAATTAATTAAATTATGAAATTGTGTTTTATGGTGTTTATAGGAGTTGAAATGAATTATAGAAATTTATTTGTAATTTTTGTGTATTTATTTGGAATTTATTAAGTTTATGTAATTTTGAAAAATAGGGTTAATTATGTGTTTAATTGAAATAAATTGGTAAATTGAGTATATTTATTGATATTATTGAATTATATGTTAAGAAATTAATTTTTGAGTAATTATATAATTTTTGGTGAATTTTTGAACATTTATAGTGAATATATATATATAGGGGTATTTTGGTAATTTTACACTAAATTGGCTAAAAATATAATTAAATTGGTTTTAATAATTATTTGAGCTATAAGAATGATTTTTGCAAATTTTTAGTATTTTTAACTAATTAAAACTATTTTTCGTAAATTATTTTCAAATTATATATAATATACTATTTTTCTAAATAAATGGGTTTTTATTGATTTTTAGTATGTTTTAGGGTTAATTACGTAATTTGGATTTATAAAATGTATTTTTATTATATAAGGGCATTTTTGGTATTTTATAAATATTTTGTGAATTGTGAACCTCGGTCGATGAATTGTTGTTTGGAGTCCGATCGAGGGATTTTGGTTGTAATTCTATGTTTATTCCGAAGTGTATTTCTTTGTAGGACCGGCTCTACTCTTTGAGTAGAGAGATGTCCATTTTACAAGGGAGGTTCTGCCGGATTTTCAATAGAATTCTAGTAAAACGTGATATCCGGTCAAATTCCTACTCTAATTCTGTGTCTAAAATTCTAGATCGAGTCTTTAGAAATTTTGAATTTTCGTTAATTTTATTCTGATTTCATGTTGTCATTTGTTTGTCTAGCTGCGCCGAGACCGAGGCCTAATGGATCAGGCCCGCCGAGTTTGTCTCGTGGAGCGCTAACATGTGAGTTATTATACTGTATATATATGCACTGCATATAGGGTGCATTATTTAGAATTTTTCATTTTCATTGTATGTTTTAAAAATGATTTAAATTATAATATTTTTGGTATATCTAGGGTTGCATTTTTATATATATGCATATTAAATAATTATGCATGTTAGTTTGATATATGCACATTAAACAATTAGGTTTAGGTTTAATACATTTGAGTAATATACACATGTTTTAAAATGTACACTTAGACATAATTATTTTATTAAATGATTAGTATACCTTAGGTATAATTTTAGTAGATTTTAGGTTTATTCTTAAATAATTGCATGTTAAATTATAAACCTACACTTAAATTATTTTTAAGTTTATTTTTGGTATATTTTTTATTTATTTCCAAATAAATAAATGTTTTATTATTAAATTAAACCTAGCACATTAGTGGTATATTTAGGGTTTATTTTTTATATATGCATGCTAGATAATTAGGTTTATTTTTAGTATATTTGTGAATATATGTTAAACACAAACACGTATTTAAATGAATATTTATACATAAATTTTTATTAAATGATTTGTGTACTTAGAGTATATCTTTTGCATATTTAAATATACTGTTAAGATAATGCATGTTATATTATTGTTACTCATTTAAATTATTTTTAACTATATTAATGATTTATCTTTAGTTTATTTCATATTTTATTTGACACACACACACACACACACATATATATATATATATATATATATATATATATATGGTTGGTTTTACTATTATGAATATTGTTCTACATTAATTAATTTCCGAATGAATGATTTATTCGAAGTGAAGGATATCAATAGAACGTGCTTCCTAGTGGGCAGCACTAGGACCGTGTACGTACCGGTACGATAGATAAGGATTGAGTGAGAGTTAAAATTGGGTGATTATAATTGATTTAATTGATTTGACTAAGATTAATGGTATGTTAGATAGTGTGATTGCGGGGCCAATCACACTGACAGTCAGACTGTTGGAGCTCGGTTGACTTAATGTCTCAGGGCCAGTCTATTGTCCATAAGTGAATTGAATGATCTATTAGGTTGATTGAGATGTGAGGTGATAGATAGTGTGATTGCTGGAGCTCGGTTGACCAAGTGTCTCGGGACCAATCACACTAACAGTCAGACTACTGGAGCTCGGTTGACTTAGTGTCTCGGGGCCAGTTTACTGTCCAAATTGGAATAAGTGTTCTATTTGGAATCAAGTGAGCCTGCATGGCTAGAGTGATGATGGGGTTGTTGAGGTTGTTATTATTAGGGTTCTATGGATCCTTCATGAATTTAATCAAATGTTTTTCTACATTTAGTATATTTATAAAAGCAGAGTTTGGCATTCGTGTGAAATGTGTGTATATACATATATATATATAAGAATGCCTGATTGTATGGTTTAGTTCGCATGTATATATAGTATAATAATTCACTCAGTGAGGTTTGACCCCCCTCAATTATTTTTTTCAGGAGATCCCATATCGTCAGACCTTAGTTGTAGAGTTCCTCGTCGGTGTTCTTCAGTCCCGACTATTTTATGCAAATGTATATTCTGAACTTTGAATTGTATTCTAGAAACTGTAGTAGTATTGTTATAATTTTTGGAAGTGTATTATTTTGTTTGGATATTAAATACTCTAAGAATTTGTATTTGAACATTATACGAATATGTATTCATTTATAAAAGGATTTGGAGTATTTATTTTATTTATTGATTCAGAAAAATTTTAATTCGGTCGTACTTTTACTTATTTATTGTATGATTTTATTTTCTTAGGCTTGCTACGGGTTTCAGATTCGAAAGAATTCCCGTTCCCTAGCGCCGGTCATGACTCCTAGTTTGGGTCGTGACATGGCTGCTCAGGAGGTAAAACCTCATCCTGAAAAGACTCATCATCCTTGGCCTCAATGATCGGTGGAGCGACACGCACTTGCCTCCTCATTCTGAAAAGACAAACAGAAAGATTCAAATAAAACAAGCAATGGAGAGTTAACGCAGAAAGCTAAAGCAAGGAATACTTATCAAGACGTACTTGAACCTAATTCACTGTAGTAGTTACCAAAAGAAAACACAACTTTGAAAACTAGGGCCACAACTCACATAACTAAGCCCTGACACAGAACTCCGCTCTGATACCAACTTTGTCACGACCCAAAACAGGGGTCATGACCGGCGCTAGGGAACGGGAATTCTTTCGAATCCGGAACCCGTAGCCTAAAAATAAAATAAGACATACAATAGAAATAATAATATCACCACTAATTAAAATACTGTGCAGCAGAATAAAATCATAAATAGCAAAATAATATCCATATCTCATATATAGATAAATCCTTTGAATACACATCCAGTTCAAATTCTTAAAATACATATCTCGTATAAATACAATACATCAAACCCATAATTAATTTATAACTACTGCAGTTTCTATATTATAAAAATAAAACTCAAGACTCAGATAAGCAGTTTACATAAAGAAGCCGGGGCGAAAGAAATCCAGCGTACAGGCCTGCTACTGAGGTCTGAAGATGATGACTCTCCTGAAAAATAGTCAATGGAGGGGAGTCAAACCTCACTGAGTGAATTACTATAATATATATACATGCATACTAAATGACAATGCATACAATCAATAATATACATCTAATATATACATCTACAGGCAAATACACGCAGATGCAATAAAATCATTTTATATATTTTTACTGAAATTCACAATTTATGAAGGATCAAATAGAACCCTATAATATCGCAACCTCAAACAGTGTTAGACAACACTCTAGCCATACAGGCTCACTTATTCCAAATATGTTCACTTATTCCATTTGGACAGTAGACTGGCCCCGAGACATTAAGTCAACCGAGCTCCAACAGTCTGACTGTCAGTGTGATTGGCCCCGAGACACTAGGTCAACAGAGCTCCAGCAATCACACCCAAATCACATCACACATAAAATAATCAAATCTCATTAATATCCTCAAATAGGTTAGTAATATAGCCTAAATGCTATAAGCGTACCGGTACGTACTCGGTCCTAGTGCTGCCCACTAGGTAGCACGTTCTATTGATATCCTTCATTAATAAATATAAAACATTCATTCACAAATAAATAATGCATGAATTTAAATAAAATAACAATATAAACCATATATATACTGGAAATATACCAAAAATAAACCATGTATATTTTGAGTATATATACGTCAAACAAATTCAATCAAATTAAAAAATAAGCTAGAAATGTATTTAAAAACATTTTAAACATAAATGGTTAATAAAGCATGCATATAATTTAATATATACCAAAAATAAACCAAAAGTAAACTAAAAATAAACTTAAGTATTAATCAAATTATTTATGCATATTTAATCAAAATAAAACATGCATTTCTAAATCATACACCCTAAAGCATATATATATAGAATAGTAACTCACACTTAGTGCGCTCCTCAAGATGGGTCCGACGGGCTTGGTCCACTAGCCCTCGGTCTCGGCGCAACTAAACAAACAATAAATAACAGACATCAGAATAAACCTAACAGAAAATCCTAGAAACTCGATCTAGAATATTGGACACAGAAACAGAATTAGGGTTTGATCGGACATCACGTTTTACGAGAATTCTATCGAAAATTCAGCAGAACCTCCCCTGTAAAATGGACATCTCTCTACTTAAAGAGTAGAGCCAGCCCTGCAAAGAAATACACTTCGAAAAATAGACACAGAATTATATCCATCACCCCTCGGTCGGACTCTAAACTACAGTCTACCGATCGGGGTCCACAATCACAGAACAATTATAAAAATACCAAAAATACCCTTACATCACATAAATACATTTAATAAGTAGAAATTACATAATTAGCCTTAAAACACAGTAAAAATCGATAAAAACTCATTTTATTAGAAAAATCGTATATTATATATATAATTGAAATTAATTCACGAAAAATAGTTTTAATTAGTTAAGAATACTAAATAATTTGTAGAAATCATTTTTATACCTTAAATAACTATTAAAAGCAATTAAATTACATTTTTAGTCAATTTAGGGTAAAATTACCAAAATACCCCTATATATATAAACATACTAAAATTACTCCAAAAATTCACCAAAAATAATATAATTATCCAAAATTAATTTTATCAACATTTTTATCAATAATATCAATAATTAAACTCAATTAACTAATTAATTTCAATTAAAAACACAATTAACCTAATTTTCCAAAATTACATAAACCTAAATAAATTCAAAATAAATACATAGAAATTCATAAAAATTCCAAATAAATTTCTATAATTCATTTCAACACCTATATTTATCATAAAACACAATTTCATAATTTAATTAATTAATTTGCGAAAATTAGAAAATAATATTAAAATATTCAAAAATACCCAAAAATCAAAATAATCTCCAAAAATTCTACAAAAATTCAAACATGAAGATTAAGCTACTAGGATCAACATTTGTGAAGGAATTTTTCATGAATCAATCAAATTGAAGTTCAAAAAAATCAAGAACACTAAAATGGCGAAATTCGAAAAATCGAAACCTAAGCAAATCAAGACCATTTTAAGTGAAACAAAGCTTGGAATCATGCTCACCGAAGCTCAAGGAGAAGAAAGAGACCGACGGTGTCAAAAACGGTGGCCGGAATCATCGTGAACGATGGTAGCTTCCATTTTCGGCTTTCCAGCCAAAAATGGCTTCCAGACATCGGAAACAGCTGCAACAGGCGGCGGGGAAGGCTGAGGAAGGAGGTGGCACGCCGGATGGCACACCAACGGCAAGGAAATGGGACGGCAGTGGCCGAATTTGCGTGGGGAAGGTCATCGGGGAAGAAGGAGCTTCGGGTGGCAATTCCGTAAAGAAACCAAACTTTATAATTTTGTTAATATTAAATGTATATATGTATATATATATACTTCACACTATATATTAGAATACTATAAAATCACACACATTAAATATACACCACACACATATAATTTAATATTTTAATAATTTAATACACCTAAAAATAATTAAATAATATTAAAATAAATTAATAAATAATAAAATATTAGGGTAATTAATTAAACTCTAATTAATTAAATAAATACACATATATACGTTATTTAGTATTTTAAAAATATGTATAAGTTCATGCATGTCCGGAATTCTATTTAAAATAATTAATAGTAAATTATTTACGTGAAAATTTCCCCGAAAATGAAAGTCCCGGGAAATTTTACGTAAAGCACTTAAAATAATAATAAAAAATTAAAATTAGCTTTAATTAAATAACAAACTCATAAAAATTTCATAAATATATACAAAAATTATTAACGCTGCATATCCCGATGTAGTATAAAAATATTTAAAAATATGGGATATTACACAAAATAACCTAATTTTCTAGCATGCATATATCACAATTAAACCCTAAGTATACCACTAATGTGTTAGGTTTGAATTAATAATAAAACATGCATTTATTTGGGAAATATATCAAAAATATACCAAACATAAACTTAAAAACAATTTAAGTGCAGGTTCATAATATAGCATGCAATTGTTTAAGAATAAACCTAAAATATACTGAAATTATACCTAAAGTTTACTAATCATTTAATAAAATAATTATGACTAAATGTACATTTAAAACATGTATATATACAAAAACACAACCCTAGATATACCAAAAATATTATAATTTAAATCACTTTAAAAACATATAATGAAAATGAAAAACCCTAAGTGATGCATCCTATATGCAATGCATATATATACAATATAATAACTCACTGGTGTGCGCTCCTCGAGACAGACTCGGCAGGCTTGATTTGTTAGGCCTTGGTCTTGGTGCCACTAGAAAAATAAAATAATAATAACTGTAAAAAAAAACTTCTAACTCTATACTTCTAGGATTACTATAGACAGATTCAATCAAGAATTCAGAATTAGATTCGGATCGGTTGTCACGTTTTATGAGAAATCTACCAAAATTTCGACAGAGTCTCCTCTGTAAAATGGATATCTCCTTACAAAAGTAGGGCCAATCCTGCACAGAAAACACACTTGAAGAATACACAGCCACACAACCCCTCAGTCGGACTCCTAAGCTATAATTTTATCGAACGAGGCTCACAATTCACGAGATATACACATAACACATTTAAATGCCAGAAATACTAAAAATACCCTTGAGTAATTAAAATATAGCAATTTAAATATTTAAAATGCTGAAAATAATTATTTAACCGATAATTATAATAAAACCCTAATTTTAATAAAATATTATTAAAAATCGATAATTCTTTATAAGTTCATAAGTATTGACCAAAATACATTTTCAAACTCCAAATTACACAATTAACCCTAAAACATATTAAAAGCCGATAAAAACTCATTTATTTAGAAAAATAGTATATTATATATAATTTGAAAATAATTTACGAAAAATAGTTTTAATTAGTTAAAAATACTAAATAATTTGTAGTAATCATTTTCATACCTCAAATAACTATTAAAACCAATTTAATTATATTTTTAGCCAATTTAGTTCCAAATTACCAAAATACCCCTACTATATATAAATTCACTATAATTACTCAAAATTCATTAAAAATAGTATAATTACTCAATAATTAATTTCTCAACATATAATTCAATAATATCAACAAATATACTCAATTAACCAATTAATTTCAATAAAATACTTAATTAACCTAATTTTCTAAAAATCACATAAACTAAATAAATTCACAATAAATATATAAAAATCATAAAAATTACAAATAAATTTCTAAAATTCATTTTAACACCTATAAACACCATAAATCACAATTTCATAATTTAATTAATTAATTTACAAAAATTAGAAAATATTAATAAAATAATAAAAAATTCACAAAAATCAAAATAATTCCCAAAAATTCCAAAAAAAATTACCACATGTAGATTAAGCTAAGAGGATCAATCTTTGTGAAGGAAGTTAGCTTGAATTATCAAAATTGAAGCTCAAAAAATTCAAGAACTCAAGTTGACTGAAATTGAAAATTGAAAACCTAGGGAAATCTAGACCAAATCAAGTGAAACCAAGCTTAGAATTACAGTCACCAGAGCTCAAGGAAGAGATAGAGACTGGTGGCACTCCAAACGGTGGCCGGAATCGTTGTGATCGGAGTTAATGGTGGTTTTCGGTTTCCTTGAAGAAAACCGGCCAAACAACACCGAAAATGGGAGGAAAGGGCGGCGGAGGGAGCTAGGGATGGTGGTGGTTGGCTGAGAGGCACTCCACCGATGAGAAATGAACTTGACAGTGGTCAGAATCGCTTAAGGGATGTCAAGCAACTTGATGAAGGAGATAATGGCATTTTCATAAATATTGGTAAACTTCTGTTTTTGTAAAGTGTATATGTATATATTTGTATATATATAGCTATATATTATATTATTTTAATATATAAATATTACCCAAATTAATATACACCACACACTCAAATAATAATATATATATATACATATACAAATATATACACATTTAATTATTATTAAAACTATACAATTTAATATAATTTAATTAAAATAAACCCTAATTTTAATTTAAATGTGCATATATGCATGTATATGTATATATTTTTATTCGGCACTTAAAAATCATGCATGGACTCATGCAAATTCACAAAACTGTCTAAAATAATTAATATTTATTTATTTACGTCTTAATTTCCCCGAAAATAAAACTCTCGGGAAAATTTTACGTAAAAGACTTAAAATAATTAAAAATGACTTTAATAAATAACAAACTAATTAAATAATAAATAAATAAATAAATATATATATATATATATATATATTATTATTATTATTATTATTATTATTATTATTATTATTATTAACACTGCATATCCCGATGCAATTTAAAATTATTTAAAAACTCGGGATATTACAGTATTCCCCCCTTACAAGAATTCGTCCCCGAATTCTAGAAAAAGAATAAATACAAGTCAATAAGGGAAGAGATACGGGTAAGAAGATCTCAACTTCAGTCTCCCAGGTAAGCTCTTTTACTCTATTGCTACGTCATAAAACCTTGACCATCAGAATCTACTTCAAACATAACTATCGAGCTTGATAATTTACAATCGCAACTGATTCCTTCTCGAACTTCAGATTTTAATTCAATTCTATATTGTCCGACTGCAACATATGCGAAGTGTCCAAAATACACTCTCTCAAAATCGAGACATGGAACACTGGATGCACATGAAATAGATTTGGAGGCAAAGCCAACCAATATGCAATCTTACCAAATCTTCTCACATCATTCTTCGGAGACACCTTTAGAAACATAGTCTTCAATTTGAAACTCCATATCTCTGCGTCTAGGATCCGCATAGCTCTTCTGATCACAACAACTTTCTCCGTTGCATTCTAAACTGTAATATCCCGTGTTTTTAAAATATTTTTACACTGTACCGGGATATGCAGTGTTAATAATTTCTGTACATTATATGATATTTTTACGAGTTAATATGTATTTAAAATCTATTTTAATTACGGTGTATTATTTTCAGTGTTTTACGTAAAATTTTCCCGGGACTTGCATTTTCGGGGAAATTTTCACGTAAATAGTTTAATATTAATTATTTTAAATATATTTTCGGACTTGCATGAACTCATACGTATTTTTAAATACTAAATAAAGCCTACGTGTGTGTATATTTATTTAATTAGGGTTTAATACATAAAACCCTAATATTGTATTATTTATTTATTTATTATTATTTAATTATTTTATTTATTATTAAATTATTAAAATTTATTTTTTTTTATTATTATTTTATTAATATTTAATTATTTTATTTTTCTTTTTATTTTTTTATTTTTTTCTTTTTTTTTTCCTTTTTCTATCTTTTTCTTTTTCTTTTTCTTTCCTTTTTCTTTCTTTTTCTTTTTCTTTTTCTTCTTCTTCCTTCTCCCGCGCCCGACGACCACCACCCATTCCCTCCCGCTGCAACTCCAGCCACCTATCGTCGGTGTGCCTCCCAGCTTGCCACCACCGTTCCCAGCCGTCCTCCGCCGCCTCCAGCTCCTTTCCCCGGTGTCGGCGAGCTAGTTTTCCTCTTTTGGTCGAAAATCAACCCATCGCCGTTTCTCCCTCCTCCGGCCACCGTTTTCGACACCGTCGGTCTCTTTCTTCTCCTTGAGCTCCGGTGAGTGTGATTCTAGCTTTGGTTTGAGCTAAAATGGTTTAGATTTGCTTAGGTTTCGATTTTTCAATTTCGGCCTATTAGGGTTTTTGATTTTTTTTGAGCTTTGAATTGAATGATTCATGAAAAATCCCTTCACAAATGTTGATCCTAGTAGCTTAATCTACATGTATGCATTTTTTTATAATTTTTGGAGATTTTTTGGATTTTTGGGTATTTTTGAATATTTTAATATTATTTTCTAATTTTCGGAAATTAATTATTTAAATTATGAAATTGGAGTTTATTGTTAAGTTAGGTGTTGAAATGAATTATAGGAATTTATTTGGAATTTTTATGAATTTCTAAGTATTTATTTTGAATTATTGAAGTTTATGTGATTTTGAGAAATTAGGGTTAATTGTGTTTTAAATTGAATTTAATTGGTTAATTGAGTTTAATTATTAATATTATTGATAAATATGTTGAGAAAATTAATTTTGGATAATTGTATGATTTTTGGTGAATTTTTGAAGTAATTTAAGTATATTTATATATATAGGGGTATTTTGGTAATTTTACCCTAAATTGTCTAAAAATGTAATTTAATTGGTTTTAATAATTATTTAAGGTATAAAAAATGATTTCTACAAAATACTTAGTATTTTTAACTAATTAAAACTATTTTTCGTGAATTATTTTCAATTATATATAATATACGGTTTTATTAATAAAATGAGTTTTAATCGGTTTTTACAGTGTTTTAAGGTTAATTATGTAATTTCTACGTATAAATGTATTTCTGTGATTTAAGGATATTTTTGGTATTTCTGAAATTATTTTGTGTTTGTGGACCCCGGTCGGTGGACTGTAGTTTGGAGTCTGACCGTGGGATTTTGATTGTGTTGAGCTTGTTTTTTTTGAAGTGTATTTCTTTGTAGGGTCGGCTCTACTCTTTTGAGTAGAGAGATGTCCGTTTTACAGGGGAGGTTCTGCCGTATTTTCGGTAGAATTCTCGTAAAACGTGATATCCAGTCGAACCCTAATTTCCGATTCTGTGTTTAATACTCTAGATTGAATTCTAGGATTTCTGTTAGGTTTATTCTGATGTCGATTATTTATTGCTTGTTTAGTTGCGCCGAGACGGAGGGCTAGTGGACCAGGCCCATCGGACCTGTCTCGTGGAGCGCATTAGGTGAGTTACTATACTATATATATATGCTTAGAATGCATGATTTAGAAAATGCATGTTTTATGTTGATTGAATATGCATAAATACTTTGATTATTTCTTAAGTTTATATTAAGTATATTTTTGGTTTATTTTTGGTATATAATAAATTATATATATGTTTTGTAAATAAAATATATTTAAAATGTTTTTAAATATATTTCCAGCTTAAGTTATAATTTGATTGGATTTATTTGACATATATATACTCGAAATATACCCGGTTTACTTTTGGTATATTTTCGGTATATATATGGATTATATTGTTATTTCATTTACATTCATGCATCATATATTTTTATGAATGAATGTTTTATATTTAATGATGAAGGATATCAATAGAACATGCTACCTAGTGGGCAACACTAGGACCGAGTACGTACCGGTACGCCTATAGCTTTAGGCTATATTAATAACTTATTTGTGGATATTGATTTGATGTGATTATTGATATGTGTGAGATGTGGTTTGGGTGTGATTGTTGGAGCTCGGTTGACCAAGTGTCTCGGGGCCAATCACACTGGCAGTCAGACTGCTGGAGCTCGGTTGACTTAGTGTCTCGGGGCCAGTCTACTGTTCAAATGGATTAAGTGGATATATTTGGAATAAGTGAGCCTGTATGGCTAGAGTGTTGTTTAACACTATTTTCTGAGGTTACGATATTCTAGGGTTCTATGTGATCCTTCATAAAAGATGATTTTTAATGAAAATATATAAAATGATTTTATTGCATCTGTGTGCAATTGTCTGTATATATACATATTATACATACTGTTAACTGTATGCATTATCACTTAGTGTGTATGTATATATTATAGTAATTCACTCAGTGAGGTCTGACTCCCCTCCGTTGACTATTTTTCAGGAGAGTCAACTTCTTCAGACCTCAGTAGCAGGTCGATACGTCGGATTTCTTCCGTCCCGGCTTCTTTATGTAAATTGTCTACTTGAGTCTTATTTATTTTATCTAGACACTGTAGTAGTTGTGAATTAAAGTATTGGATTTCATGTATTTTATTTTAAAGAGATGTATTATATTGAAACTGGATTTGTATTAAAGGGATTTTATATATATGATGAGATTTTGATTTAAATCCAGTTGATGTGGATAATATTATGATATCATGATTTTTTTATTTCCGCTGCATATTATATTGTTACTGTTATTATGGCATGATTTATTTTATTTTTAGGCTTGCTACGGGTTCCGGATTCGAAAGAATTCCCATTCCCTAGCGCCGGTCATGGCCCCTGTTTTGGGTCGTGACATAAACCATCTTATATCTAGTTAAGACTTCCTTCCATAAAAGCCTCATGTGGTGTCATTCCAATATTGCTATAGTAGCTGTTATTATATGCAAACTCGATGAGTGGCAAATGATCATCCCAGCTACCTCCTAGATCCAAAACACACATCATCTAATGTATGGATCATCCTCTTAGACTGGCATCTGTCTGAGGATGAAAAGCAGTATTGAAATTCGACCAGGTGCCTATTACTTTTTGTAATTTCTGCCAAAATTGAGAGGCAAACGCTATACCTTTACCATATATAATGGATACAAGTATTCCACGCAGGCACACAATATGCTTCATATGCAACTTAGCCAACTTAGCTACTAAATAAGTGGCTTCCACTAGCCAAAAATTAGCTGACTTGGTCAATTTGTCTACAGTCACCTAGACAGAATTATATTCACCCTTTAAACAAGGTATCCAACCACAAAAATCATAGCAATTCTCTCTCATTTCCACCCAAAGTTCAAAAGAGATCAAAACTTCCTAGAAGACTTCTGATGTTCAGCATTCACTGGCTGGCAATTAAACACTTAGAAATACAATCAGTCACATCGTTCTATAATCCAACCCACTAATACTGATCCTGAATACTGTGATACTTCTTGGTAACATCTGGATGTACATTGCAAGTTCATTCCGCAGCTTATATAGAATCCCTTTCTCAGATTACAACATCAACCCTATACAATTAACTAGTGCATCTCTTATCAGCAGATCATTCTATGGTGAAATGTCATGATGACATGCTATGATGAATGTTATGATGAAATGGTATAATGAAATGTTATGATGAAATGCTGGAATGAAATGTCATGATGAAATGCTATAATGAGATGCTATGATGATATGATGAAATGCTATAATGAGATGCTATGATGATATGATGAAATGCTATAATGATATCAAGTCTTCTACAACACTTGGAAACTATTCTAACAAACATCTGTTCACACAACTTCATATTCTTCTCAGTTATGCGGGTCATAGGAGTTGAAATTCTAGAGAATTCTATTCAGATTTCCTATGATACCCAGTTAAACCTATAAAATTACAAATCTTAATAGATTTAGTCAGTTTGGGCCACTCGGATACTGCTTCGATCTTTTGTGGATCAACTTGAATACTATCTTTAAATGCCACACTTCTAAGAAAAACAACACTCTCCTACCCAGTGATCACACTTCCTAAATTTAGTATAAAACTAACATTCTATTAGTGTATGTAGTATGGTCCCCAAGTGATATACGTGCCCTTTTATTCACTTCGAATATGCTAGTATATCATTAATGAAGACTACTACAAACTAATCCATAAATAATGATAACCCGACTTCAAATCAATCTTAGAAAAGAACTGTGCACCCTGTAGCTGATCAAACAGGTCATCTATCCTCGGAAGAGGATACTTGTTCTTCACTGTTACCTTATTCAGCTCTCTCTAGTCAATGCACAGTCTCAGGGTACCATCTTTCTTCTTCACAATAGGGCTAGTACACCCCAAGGAGAAACATAAGGTCTGACAAAACCCTGGTCCTATAAATCTTGCAATTATTCCTACAGCTCTGCAAGAGTCATTCTGTAGGGCTACATCAAAATAGGAGTTATATCAGGAACCATATCTATACAAAATTCAATCTCTGTGAGGTGCTAAACCTGGCAACTCATTAGGAAAACATCAGAAAACTCATAGACAATTGAAACATCTGGGAGAGACAACCTCTCCACTAAAGTATACTTGACTAGAGCCAAATATTCCTAACAACCCTTTCACATCTCATCAAGATCAATTACACCTAAAAGACTGAATTCACAATAACTCTCTGAATCTCAATTCTTGGTTCAGATGCCAATATATTAAACTTAATCCTGTAACACATAATTCTACCAGTCTTCTCTTACTCTGAGCAGTAACATCCATAGTTAATTATCTCTCCTTGAAGGTGGATGGAAGTATCTTAGAAATCCCTCTTTAACTTAAATTATATGTTATAGTCAGAACTGACAATTTCACCATGAAGAGTACAATAGTGTTTCGTCTTTATTAGACATTTTTTCCAATTCCTTCATCAAAGAATATTCAAACAACTGTTAAACTTGGCTAAATGCTATCAAGCTCTTATAAATCTCGACTATCCTAACCACAATTGGTGAAAGTTCAAGTTCAAAAGGAATGCTTGTATTGCTTACAATGACTACCTTAACCCTTGAGTTACAGTTGCCTCTAACCTACCCCTATACTAGATAGGTGTAGTAGGGCTGAAACTATAACCACAACTTAAACTTGAAAAGACTGATTATCTATATTGTCTCTACAAAAGAAATAATTTGCATTCTAAGTTCATCTCTACCCCTACGCCTAACAGGCTGCATAGGGGGTAGAACCTCTTGCTCAGAAGATCAACTATCATCAATCTCATCGATTGATAGAGCAACTCACGCTCGAGGCAATCAGCAAGGAGCAAAAATAAACAAATAGGTCAAACAATCATAAACATCAACAGACACCCTAACCGTTATGGGGAATTCCTAATGCAAGGAAGAATTTTCAAAACATGACCGAACCTAATTTAACTACGGTAGTTCCAAAGAAAAACATGACTCGACAACCTAGGTCCACATCTCTAAACCTAGGCTTTGATACCAACTTTGTCATGACCCAAACTAGGAGTCATGACCGGCGCTAGGGAACGAGAATTCTTTCAAATCCAGAACCCGTAGCAAGCCTTAGAAAATAAAATCATGCAATATATAAATAAAAAGTATGATAGAATTAAAATTTTTCTAAATCAATATACAAATTACATACCCCAAATCCTTCCATAAATAAATATATTCATAAAGTGTTTGGATATAACTCTCTGAGTATTAAATATTAAAACAAAATAATACTCTAATGATACAATAACACAACTACTACAGTTTCTAGAATACAAATTAGAGTTCAGAATATACATTTATATAAAATAGCCGGGATAGAAGAACACCGGCGAGGAACTCTACTCCTAAGGTCTGACGATATAAGATCTCCTGAAAAAGAATAATTGAGGGGGGTCAGACCTCACTGAGTGAATTATTATACTATATATACATGCAATCTAAAATAAATCTAATCATGCACATACACACACACACACACACACACACACACACACACACATATATATATATATATATATTCATGCATTCCACACATATGCAGACTCTACTTATATAAATATACTAAATGCAGAAAATGTTTAGTTTAATTCATGAAGGATCCATAGAACCCTAATAATAGCAACCTCAATCAACCCTATCATCACTCTAGCCATACAAGCTCACTTGATTCCAAATAGAACACTTATTCCAATTTGGACAGCAGACTGACACCGAGACACTAAGTTAACCGAAATCCAGCAGTCTGGCTGTCAGTGTGATTGGCCCCGAGACACTTGGTCAACCGAGCTCCAGCAATCACACTATCTATCACCTTACATCTCAATCAAATCAATAGATCATTTATTCCATTATGGATAGTATACTGGCCCCGAGACACTAAGTCAACCAAGCTTCAACAGTCTGGC
This sequence comes from Mallotus nudiflorus, assembly GCA_947683625.1. Taxonomy (NCBI): domain Eukaryota; kingdom Viridiplantae; phylum Streptophyta; class Magnoliopsida; order Malpighiales; family Euphorbiaceae; genus Mallotus; species Mallotus nudiflorus. The sequence continues at coordinate 931,923 of CANTUR010000763.1, forward strand.
TGTCAGTGTGATTGGCCCCACAATCACACTATCTATCATACCATTAATCTTAGTTAAATCAATCAAATCAATTATAATCACCAAAATTAATTCTCACTCAACCCTTATCTATCACACGGGTACGTACACGGTCCTAGTGCTGCCCACAAGGAAGCACGTTCTATTGATATCCTTCACTTAAAATAAATCATTCATTCAAAAAATAATTAATATAGAATGATATTCATAATAGTAAAATCAACCATATATATACAAAAAATATACCTAGTATATTTCGGGTATATATATATGTCAAATAAAATATGAAATATACTAAAGATACACCATTAATATAGTCAAAAACAATTTAAGTGTATTTTAATAATACAACATGCATTTTCTTAAAATTGTACCTAAATATACAAAGAATATACCCTAAGTACACAAATCACTTAATAAAACAATTATGTATAAATATTCATTTAAATATGTGTTTGTACTAAAATATGCATTTAGGTTTAACATATATTCACAATATATCAAAATAACCTAATTTTCTAGCATGCATATATCACAATTAAACCTTAAGTATACCACTAATGTGTTAGGTTTGAATTAATAATAAAACATGCATTTATTTGGGAAATATGTCAAAAATATACCAAAAATAAACTTAAAAACAATTTAAGTGTAGGTTCACAATATAGTATGCAATTATTTAAGAATAAACCTAAATTATACTGAAATTATACCTAAATTATACTAATCATTTAATAAAATAATTATGACTAAATGTACATTTAAAACATGTATATATACAAAAATACAACCCTAGATATACCAAAAATATTATAATTTAAATCACTTTAAAAACATATAATGAAAATGAAAAACTCTAAGTGATGCATCCTATATGCAATGCATATATATAGTATAATAACTCACTAGTGTGCGCTCCTCGAGATAGACTCGGCGGGCCTGATCTGTTAGGCCTCGGTCTCGGCACAGTTAGAAAAATAAAATAATAATAACTGTCAGAATAAACTTCTAACTCTATACTTCTAGGATTACTATAAACAGATTCAATCAAGAATTCAGAATTAGACTCGGATCGGTTGTCACATTTTACGAGAAATCTACTGAAATTTTGACAGAGTCTCCTCTGTAAAATGGACATCTCCCTACAAAAGTAGGGCCGATCCTGCACAAAAAACACACTTCAAGAATACACAACCACACAACCCCTTAATCGAACTCTCAAACTATAATTCTACCGACCGAGGCTCACAATTCACGAGATATACACATAACACATTTAAATGCCAGAAATACCAAAAATACCCTTGAGTAATTAAAATATAGCAATTTAAATATTTAAAACGCTGAAAATAATTATTTAACTGATAATTACAATAAAACCCTAATTTTAATAAAATATTATTAAAAATCGATAATTCTTTATAAATTCATAAATATTGACCAAAATACATTTTAAAACTCCAAATTACACAATTAACCCTAAAACATATTAAAAGTCGATAAAAACTCATTTATTTAGAAAAATAGTATATTATATATAATTTGAAAATAATTTATGAAAAATAGTTTTAATTAGTTAAAAATACTAAATAATTTGTAGAAATCATTTTCATACCTCAAATAACTATTCAAACTAATTTAATTATATTTTTAGCCAATTTAGTGCCAAAATACCCCTACTATATATAAATTCACTATAATTACTCAAAAATTCATTAAAAATAGTATAATTACTAAAAAATTAATTTCTCAATATATAATTCAATAATATCAACAAATATACTCAATTAACCAATTAATTTCAATAAAATACTTCATTAACCTAATTTTCTAAAAATCACATAAACTAAATAAATTCACAATTAATATATAAAAATCATAAAAATTACAAATAAATTTATAAAATTCATTTTAACACCTATAAACACCATAAATCACAATTTCATAATTTAATTAATTAATTTACAAAAATTAGAAAATATTAATAAAATAATAAAAAATTCACAAAAATCAAAATAATTCCCAAAACTTCCATAAAAGTTACCACATTTAGATTAAGCTAAGAGAATCAATCTTATGAAGGAAGTTAGCTTGAATTATCAAAATTGAAGCTCAAAAACTTCAAGAACTCAAGTTGATTGAAATTAAAAATTGGAACCTAGGGAAATCTATACCAAATCAAGTGAAACCAAGCTTAGAATTAAATTCACCGGAGCTCAAGGAAGAGATAGAGACCGGTGGCACTCTAAACGATGGTCGGAATCGTTGTGATCGGAGTTAATGGTGGATTTCAGTTTCCTTAAAGAAAACCAGCCAAACAATGCCGGAAATGGGAGGAAAGGGCGATGGAGGGAGCTAGGGATGGTGGTGGTTGGCTGAGAGGCACTCCGCCGATGAGAAATCAACTTGACAGTGGTTGGAATCGCTTGAGGGACGTCGGGCAGCTTGATGAAGGAGATAATGGCATTTTCATAAATATTGGTAAACTTCTATTTTTGTAAAGTGTATATGTATATATAGCTATATATTATATTATTTTAATATATAAATATTACCCAAATTAATATACACCACACACTCAAATAATAATATATATATGCATATACATATATATACACATTTAATTATTATTAAAACTGTAATATCCCGTGTTTTTAAATATTTTTACACTGTACCGGGATATGCAGTGTCAATAATTTTTGTATATATCTTACGATATTTTTACGAGTTGATATGTATTTATTTTGAATTATTGAAGTTTATGTAAATTTGAAAAAATTAGGTTAAATGTGTTTTTAATTGAATTTAATTGGTTAATTGAGTTTAATTATTGATATTATTGATAAATATGTTGAGAAAATTAATTTTGGATAATTATATAATTTTTGGTGAATTTTTGAAGTAATTTAAGTATACTTATATATATAGGGGTATTTTGGTAATTTTACCCTAAATTGTCTAAAAATGTAATTTACTTGGTTTTAATAGTTATTTAAGGTATAAAAATGATTTCTACAAATTATTTGGTATTTTTAACTAATTAAAACTATTTTTCGTGAATTATTTTCAATTATATATATAATATACGGTTTTACTAATAAAATGAGTTTTTATCGATTTTTACTGTGTTTTAAGGTTAATTATTTAATTTCTACTAATAAAATGAATTTCTATGTTATAAGGATATTTTTGGTATATCTGGAATTGTTCTGTGTTTGTGGACCCCAGTCGGTGGACTGTAGTTTAGAGTCCGACCGTGGGATTTTGATTGTGCCTTGTGTAGTTTTTCGAAGCGTATTTCCTTGCAGGGTTGGCTCTACTCTTTTAAGTAGAGAGATGTCCGTTTTACAGGGGAGGTTCTGCCGGATTTTCGATAGAATTCTCGTAAAACGTGATATCCAGTTAAACCCTAATTTCTGATTCTGTGTTTAATACTCTAGATTGAATTCTAGGATTTCTGTTAGGGTTTATTCTGATGTCTATTATTTATTACTTGTTTAGTTGCGCCGAGACGGAGGGCTAGTGGACCAGGCCCGTCGGACCTGTCTTGTGGAGCGCATTAGGTGAGTTACATATATATATATATATATATATATATATATATATATATATATATATGCTTAGGATGCATGATTTAGAAATGCATGTTTTATGTTGATTAAATATGCATAAATAATTTGATTATTTCTTAAGTTTACATTAAGTATATTTTTGGTTTATTTTTGGTATATATTAAATTATATGCATGTTTTGTAAATCAAATATACTTAAAATGTTTTTAAATATATTTCCAACTTAATTTATAATTTGATTGAATTCATTTGACGTATATATACTCGAAATATACCTGGTTTACTTTTGGTATATTTCCGGTATATATATGGTTTATATTGTTATTTCATTTAAATTCATGCATCATTTATTGTGAATGAATGATTTATATTATTAATGATAAAGGATATCAATAGAACGTGCTACCTAGTGGGCAGCACTAGGACCGAGTACGTACCGGTACACCTATAGTATTTAGGCTATATTACTAACCATTTATGGATATTGATGATTATGATTATTGAGATGTGTGAGATGTGATTTGGGTGTGATTGCTGGAGCTCGGTTGACCAAGTGTCTCGGGGCCAATCACACTGGCAGTCAGACTATTGGAGCTCGGTTGACTTAGTGTCTCGGGGCCAGTCTACTGTCTAAATGGATTAAGTGGATATATTTGGAATAAGTGAGCATGTATGGCTAGAGTGTTGTTTAACACTATTTCCTGAGGTTGCGATATTCTAGGGTTCTATATGATCCTTCATAAACTGGGGTTTTCAATAAAATATAAATAAAAATGATTTTTCTGCATCTGTGTGAAATTGTCTGTATATATAATAGATACACATATACTGTTGATTGTATGCATTTTCACTTAGTGTGTATGTATATATATTATAGTAATTCACTCAGTGAGGTCTGACTCCCCTCCGTTGACTATTTTTCAGGAGAGTCAACTTCTTCAAACCTTAGTAGCAGGTCGATACGCCGGATTTCTTCCGCCCTGGCTTCTTTGTGTAAATTATCTACTTGAGTCTTATTTATTTTATCTAGACACTACAGTAGTTGTGAATTAAAGTATTGGATTTCATGTATTTTATTTAAAGAGATGTATTATGTTGAAACTGGATTGTATTAAAGAGATTTTATATATGTGATGAGATTTGATTCAAATCCAGTGATGAAAATGTTATTATGATATTTAAGATTTTTATTTCCGCTGCATACATATATTATTATTATTGTTATTATTGCATGTTTTATTTTATTTTTAGGCTTGCTACGGGTTCCGGATTCGAAAGAATTCCCGTTCCCTAGCGCCGGTCATGGCCCCTGTTTTGGGTCGTGACAAAGTTGGTATCAGAGCAGAGTTCTGTGTCAGGGCTTAGTTATGTGAGTTGTGGCCCTAGTTTTAAAGTTGTGTTTTCTGTTGGACTACTGTAGTGTATTAGGTTCGAGTATGTCTTGATAAGTATTCCTTGCTGTAGTTTTCAGCGTTATTCCTCCGTTGTCTGTTTTGTCCGAATCTTTCTGTTTGTCTTTTCAGAATGAGGAGGCGAGCACGTGTCACTCCACCGATCATTGAGGCCGAGGATGATGAGTCTTTTCAGGACAAGGTTTTACCTCCTGAGCAGCCAGTTAGACGTAGAGGTCGTGGCAGAGGTAGACCTCGAGGAGCGACAGGTCACCGTAGGCAGAGAGAGTTATAGGACGAGGAGCCTATAGAGCCTGAGTTTGATGTTCCTATTCCTCAAGTTATTCATCCTGTTCAGCCTGCCTATCAGCAGGGTATGTCTGACCCTGAGGCAACTTTGTTCTATGCCCGAGTGGGCAGGATTGCATTTGATGGTACTTTCGATCCGTTAGATTTTCTACATGCGATTGAGACTAGGACTCGGACTACTCATACCGAGTATCAGCGGATCATGATCGTTGAGTTATCTATCGAGGGATCAGCCTTAGACTGGTTTATTCAGATGATCCAGCCCTATATGATGACGATGACATGGGCTCAGTTTCGAGAGCGATTCATGAGGAGATTCTGTCCAGAGCCTCTTCGTTTGAGCTATCATCTCCGTTTGACTAGTATTTCTTATGGAGATCGATCTGTAGAGGAGTATACCTGAGAGTTTCTTCGTCTGGGTAGATATGCTGAGGATCTGATGCGAGATCAGTATTTCGATGTCACTACATATGTTACTGGTTTGGGTTCAGCTTTTGCTGGTATGCCTACAGCAGGCCTTACTCTCGAGTCTGTGATTGAGTTGGCTAAGGAGATTGAGCTGAGATTAGTTAGGCAGGGAGCGATGCCTGATTATTACCAGCTAGGAGTTCAGTCGAGTGGATTGCAGGCTACTCCGTATTCAAGTTTTCATGTTGGTTCGAGTAGTCAGCAGCGAGGTCCGACTCAATAGAGTCAGAGACAGCAGCAGCGACTGCATCAGAGCAGTAGACATGGCCGTGGAGGTCAGCGTAGATCATTCAGATTTGGGTCAGGTGCTTCGAGCAGCAGCAGTGGTCGTAGTTCTGGATCAGCAGCCAGTGTTTGTCAGACTTGTGGTAGAGTCCATCAGGGACCGTGTTATCTGACACCACTGACAAACTTCAGATGCGGGCAGATAGGATATTTTGCCAGATCGTGTCCTTATTCTGGGTATCAGCAGTAGCAGATTTCGCGATTCCCATAGCAGTCGATTGCTAGTGCAACACCCGTGCCATTTCAATTGCCACCAGCCCAGCATCAGAGTTCCACTCAGTTTGTTCCATAGCAGAGTCATGGTAGAGGTACTAGAGGAGGTGCCAGAGGTGTTGGCCAGGCTTCTACTAGTCAGCAGGGAGGTCGAGGTCAGGCCAGAGTCTTTCATCTTACTCAGCAGGATGCTCAGGCATCTAATGCAGTCGTGGCAGGTATTGTTTCTGTTTGTTACCTGGATGCTTAGGTTTTGTTTGATCTGGGTGCCACGCATTCGTTTGTTTCTCCTGTTTTTGCTTCTAAATCTTGTTGGCAAACTTCGAGGATGGCTTTTTCTTTGTCTGTTGCCACTCCTCTGAGTGATTCCTTAGACGTCGATATTGTTCTTTCTGGTTGTCCAGTTCTCGTGGGAGATAGAGAATTACCCGCTGATTTGATTTTGTTGGATGTGATGGAGTTTGATGTTATTTTGGGAATGGATTGGTTATCTCAGCACTATGCCGTGGTAGATTGCAGGAATAAGGAGGCGACTTTTAGAATTCCTGATAAAGAAGAGTTTAAGTTTGTTGGTGATAGGAGTTCAGCACCTCAGAATCTTATTTCTGCTATTACGACTAGGAAGTTGTTGAGGAAAGGTTGTCAGGGGTTTTTGGCATTGGTCAGGGATACTTCAGTGGAGAAATTGTCACTCACAGATGTTCCTGTTGCTTGTGAGTTTCCTGATGTTTTTCCCGAGGAGGTTGCCAGGTTTACCACCTCATAGAGAGATTGAGTTCTGTATAGATATGGTACCAGGTACTACTCCTATATCTATGCCACCCTATCGTATGGCTCCTGCAGAGTTGAAAGAGTTGAAGGAGCAGTTGCAAGAGTTATTGGATAAAGGTTTCATTAGACCTAGTGTTTCTCCTTGGGGTGCACAGTCTTGTTTGTGAAGAAGAAGGATGGTACCCTGAGACTGTGCATTGGACTACAGAGAGTTGAATAAGGTAACAGTGAAGAACAAGTATCCTCTCCCGAGGATAGATGACTTATTTGACCAGCTTCAGGGTGCACAATTCTTTTCTAAGGTTGACTTGAGGTCGGGTTATCATCAGCTGCATATCAGTGAAGTCGATATTCCTACGACAGCGTTCCGCACTAGATATGGTCATTATGAGTTTCTGGTGATGTCTTTTGGTTTGACTAATGCACCAGCAGCTTTTATGGACCTGATGAATAGGGTATTCAGATCGTATGTGGATCAGTTTGTAGTAGTCTTCATTGATGATATACTAGTATATTCGAGGAGTATGGAAGAGCATGTATATCATTCGAGGACTGTACTACAGACATTGAGAGATCATCAGCTTTATGCTAAGTTCTCAAAGTGTGATTTTTGGATGGAGAGTGTTTCTTTTCTTGGACACGTAGTGTCCTAAAGAGGGTATTCAGGTTGATCCACAGAAGATTGAGGCAGTATCTGAGTGGCCTAGACCTACTTCTGTTATAGAGATTCGAAGTTTTCTGGGTTTAGCCGGGTATTATAGGCGGTTTGTGCAGGATTTTTCCAGGATAGCAGCCCCTATGACTCGCTTGACTCAGAAGAATGTTAGATTCGAGTGGTCAGAAGCTTGTGAGAACAGCTTTCAATTGTTGAAGGAGAAATTGACCACATCGCCAGTGTAAGCTTTGCCTAATAGTGTGGATAAGTTCACAGTTTACTGTGATGCCTCTAGAATTGGTCTTGGTTGTGTGTTGATGCAGAATGGAAGGGTGATAGCCTATGCTTCGAGGCAGTTGAAGAAGCATGAGCAGAACTATCCTACACATGATCTTGAGATGGCTGCAGTGATCTTTGCTTTGAAGATTTGGAGACAATATTTGTACGGGGTGACTTGTGAGATATTTACTGATCACAAGAGCCTTAAGTACATTTTCTAGCAACGAGATTTGAATTTGAGGCAGAGAAGATGGTTGGAACTGTTGAAGGATTATGATTGTGAGATCTTATATCATCCGGGTAAAGCTAATGTGGTAGCAGATGCCTTGAGTAGGAAGTCCTCAGGCAGTCTTGCTCACATCAATGTTGAGAGGAGACCATTGATCCAGGAGTTGCATCTGTTAGTGGATCAAGGTCTGATGATGAAGATTAGTAGATCAGGTGGACTGCTAGCTCAGTTTAAAGTGCGATCTGTACTGAGGGATAGGATTAAAGCAGCTCAAGAGCCGATATCCTATTCTAGAAGAGCTTGCAGAGAATGTTCGAGTAGAGAAGTTCACTGATTTCACACTCGATGATGATGGTGTGTTGTGGATCAGTGGTAGATTGTGTGTTCCTGACGTGGATGATTTGAGAGAGGAGATTTTAGAGGAAGCACATTCTACGGCCTACAGCGTTCATCCAGGTGTTATTAAGATGTACCACAGTATCAGAGATCTATACTGGTGGGATGGATTGAAGAAGGATGTCGCTGATTATGTTGCAAAGTGTTTGACGTGTCAACAAGTGAAAGCTGAATATCAGAAGCCTTCTGGGAAGCTTCAGCCTCTTCCTATTCCCGAGTGGAAGTGGGAAAGGATAGCTATGGATTTTGTGGTCGGTTTACCTCGTTCGAAGGATGGATACGACTCCATCTGGGTGATTGTAGACAGGTTGACGAAGTCTGCACATTTCTTGCCTGTGAAAGCCACATATTCAGTTGCTAGATTGGCGAAGTTGTATGTGAAGCATATTGTGTGCCTTCATGGAGTACCTGTGTCCATTATGTCAGATAGAGGTTCGGTGTTTACTTCTCATTTTTGGCAGAAGTTGCAGGAAGCGATGGGCACTAGGTTGGATTTCAATACTGCTTTTCATCCTCAGACAGATGGCCAGTCTGAGAGGACGATCCAGACACTGGAAGATATGTTGAGGATGTGTGTCTTGGATTTGGGAGGTAGCTGGGATGATCATTTGTCACTCGTTGAGTTTACATATAATAACAACTACCATAGCAGTATTGGCATGGCACCATATGAGGCGTTGTATGGAAGGAAGTGTAAATCCCCGTTGAGTTGGGATGAGATTGGTGAGAGAGCTTTGACTGGACCTGAGATGGTTCAGGATGCTGCAGAGAAAGTCACCGTGATCAAGCACAGATTAGAGACAGCAGTTAGCAGACATAAGAGTTATATGGATCCTAGGCGCAGAGATGTGGAGTTTCAGGTTGGAGATTTTGTTTTTTTGAAAGTATCTCCGATGAAGGGGTGTGATGAGATTTGGTAGGAAGGGTAAGTTAGCACCGAGATATATTGGACCGTTTGAGATTCTGGAGAGAGTTGGCACTATTGCATATCAGTTGGATTTGCCTCCGAGTATGTCACAAGTGCATCCAGTATTTCATATCTTGATGTTGAGGAAGTATATCTCAAACCCTTCTCACGTGTTGCAACCTGACAGTGTGGAAGTGAGTGAAGGTTTGACGTTTGTGGAAGAACCTGTGGTGATCGTTGATTATCAAGTTTGACAGTTGCGATCGAAGCAGATTCCGATGGTCAAGGTTCTGTGGCATAGCGACAGAGTTGAAGAGCATACGTGGGAGACTGAAGCTGAGATGTGAGCTTCTTACCCGTATCTCTTTCCTTCTTGATCTTGTTTTCTGGAATTCGGGGACGAATTCTTGTAAGGGGGGAAGACTGTAATATCTCGTGTTTTTAAATATTTTTACACTGTACCGGGATATGCAATGTCAATAATTTTTGTATATATCTTATGATATTTTTACGAGTTGATATGTATTTATTTTGAATTATTGAAGTTTATGTAAATTTGAAAAAATTAGGTTAAATGTGTTTTTAATTGAATTTAATTGGTTAATTGAGTTTAATTATTGATATTATTGATAAATATGTTGAGAAAATTAATTTTGGATAATTATATAATTTTTGGTGAATTTTTGAAGTAATTTAAGTATATTTATATATATAGGGGTATTTTGGTAATTTTACCCTAAATTGTCTAAAAATGTAATTTACTTGGTTTTAATAGTTATTTAAGGTATAAAAATGATTTCTACAAATTATTTGGTATTTTTAACTAATTAAAACTATTTTTCGTGAATTATTTTCAATTATATATATAATATACGATTTTACTAATAAAATGAGCTTTTATCGGTTTTTACTGTGTTTTAAGGTTAATTATGTAATTTCTACTTATAAAATGAATTTCTATGTTATAAGGATATTTTTGGTATATCTGGAATTATTCTGTGTTTGTGGACCCCGGTCGGTGGACTGTAGTTTGGAGTCCGACCGTGGATTTTGATTGTGCCTTGTGTAGTTTTTCGAAGTGTATTTCCTTGCAGGGTCGGCTCTACTCTTTTGAGTAGAGAGATGTCCGTTTTACAGGGGAGGTTCTGTCGGATTTTCGGTAGAATTCTCGTAAAAACGTGATATCCAGTCGAACCCTAATTTCTGATTCTGTGTTTAATACTCTAGATTGAATTCTAGGATTTCTGTTAGGGTTTATTCTGATGTCTATTATTTATTGCTTGTTTAGTTCGCGCGAGACGGAGGGCTAGTGGACCAGGCCCGTCGGACCTGTCTCGTGGAGCGCATTAGGTGAGTTACTATAATATATATATATATATATATATATATATATATATATATATATATATATATATATATATATATATATATATATGCTTAGGATGCATGATTTAGAAATGCATGTTTTATGTTGATTAAATATGCATAAATAATTTGATTATTTCTTAAGTTTACATTAAGTATATTTTTGGTATATATTAAATTATATGCATGTTTTGTAAATAAAATATACTTAAAATGTTTTTAAATATATTTCCAACTTAATTTATAATTTGATTGAATTCATTTGACGTATATATACTTGAAATATACCTGGTTTACTTTTGGTATATTTTCGGTATATATATGGTTTATATTGTTATTTCATTTAAATTCATGCATCATTTATTGTGAATGAATGATTTATATTATTAATGATGAAGGATATCAATAGAACGTGCTACCTAGTGGGCAGCACTAGGACCGAGTACGTACCGGTACGCCTATAGTATTTAGGCTATATTACTAACCATTTGTGGATATTGATGATTATGATTATTGAGATGTGTGAGATGTGATTTGGGTGTGATTACTGGAGCTCAGTTGACCAAGTGTCTCGGGGCCAATCACACTGGCAGTCAGACTGCTGGAGCTCGGTTGACTTAGTGTCTCGGGGCCAGTCTACTGTCTAAATGGATTAAGTGGATATATTTGGAATAAGTGAGCCTGTATGGCTAGAGTGTTGTTTAACACTATTTCCTGAGGTTGCGATATTCTAGGGTTCTATATGATCCTTCATAAACTGGGGTTTTCAATAAAATATAAATAAAAATGATTTTTCTGCATCTGTGTGAAATTGTCTGTATATATAATAGATACACATATACTGTTGATTGTATGCATTTTCACTTAGTGTGTATGTATATATATTATAGTAATTCACTCAGTGAGGTCTGACTCCCCTCCGTTGACTATTTTTCAGGAGAGTCAACTTCTTCAGTCCTCAGTAGCAGGTCGATACGCCAGATTTCTTCCGCCCCGGCTTCTTTGTGTAAATTATCTACTTGAGTCTTATTTATTTTATCTAGACACTGCAGTAGTTGTGAATTAAAGTATTGGATTTCATGTATTTTATTTAAAGAGATGTATTATGTTGAAACTGGATTGTATTAAAGAGATTTTATATATGTGATGAGATTTGATTCAAATCCAGTGATGAAAATGTTATTATGATATTTAAGATTTTTATTTCCGCTGCATACATATATTATTGTTATTGTTATTATTGCATGTTTTATTTTATTTTTAGGCTTGCTACGGGTTCCGGACTCGAAAGAATTCCCGTTCCCTAACGTCGGTCATGGCCCCTGTTTTGGGTCGTGACAAAAACTATGCAATATAATACAATTTAATTAAAATAAACCCTAATTTTAATTTAAATGTGCATATATGCATGTATATGTATATATTTTTATTCGACACTTAAAAATCATGCATGGACTCATGCCAAGTCAGAAAACTGTCTAAAATAATTAATATTTACTTATTTATTTAAGTCTTAATTTCCCCGAAAATAAAACTCTCGGGAAAATTTTACATAAAAGACTTAAAATAATTTAAATGACTTTAATAAATAACAAACTAATTAAATAATCAATATATATATATATATATATATATATATAAATTTTTAACACTGCATATCCCAATGCAGTTTAAAATTATTTAAAAACTCGGGATATTACAATTTTGCCCAGAGCCACTTCGTATGAGTTATAGACTCCTACTGACTAGCATTACCCTAGGTGACATATCTGTTAAGGATTATACCAGAGAGTTCCTTCGACTTGGCAAATATGCAGAGGATCTTATGTGAGATCAGTACTTCGCAGTCACCACTTATGTCACTGAATTGGGTTCTACATTTGCTGGTATGCCTACAGCGGGCCATACTCTAGAGTCAGAGATAGAGTTAGCCAAGGAGATTGAGTTGAGGCTAGTCAGGTAAGGAGCTATGTGTAATATCCTAAGTTTTTAAATATTTTTATACTGCATCGGGATATGTAGTGTTAATAATTTTTGTACATATTTATGATATTTTATGAGTTGATATTTATTAAAGCTTATTTTAATTGTTTTATATTAATTTAAGTACTTTACGTAAAATTTTCCCGAGAATTGTATTTTCGAGGAAATTGACACGTAAATAATTTAATACTAATTATTTTGACTAGTTTTACGAACTTGCATGAGCTCATGTGTGATTTTAAAGTGTCAATAAAATACATATACGTGCATGCATTTAAATTAAAAATAGGGTTTAATTAATTAAATTAATTTTTATTATTGGTTTTAATATTTATTAATTAATTATAAGTGTATAATATATTAAAGTATATGTGTGGTGAGTATTAAATGTGTGTGAGATTTTATATTATTATAATATAAAGTGTGGATATATATATATATATATATATATATATATATATATATACATATATACCTAATTATTTATCAAAAATCAGAACTTAGCAATATTTACGGTTTTGCCATTATCCCCTTCCTTTTCTTCTCCGAACGATTTCCACCTCCATCACTGCCTGTCATGCCATTTTCAGGCTGTCGGTGTGCCACCCTGAGCTTCGCCCTTCCCAGCTAGCAGCTCCGCCACCCTCTCTTCTCTTCTCCGTTGCCATTTCACCCTGTTATTGCCAAAAAACCGAAACTTCAAGCCATCATCGATCAAGATGATTCCGGTTACCGTTTTCGACACCGCCAGTCTCTATCTTCTCCTTGAGCTCCGGTGAGTGTGATTCCAAGCTTTGTTTCACTTAAAATGGTCTAGATTTTCCTAGGTTTCGATTTTGTAATTTCGGCCTATTAGGGTTCTTGAATTTTTTGAGCTTAAATTTGATTTATTAATGAACATTTCCATTACAAAATTTGATCCCTGTAACTTAATCTACATGTGGTAATTTTTGTAGAATTTTTGGGTATTTTTTATTATTTTATTAAAATTTTCTAATTTTTGAAAATTAATTAATTAAATTATGAAATTGTATTTTATGGTAATTATAGGTGTTAAAATGAATTTTATAAATTTATTTGTAATTTTTGTGAATTTTTATATATTTATTTGGAATTTATTAAGTTTATGTAATTTTGAAAAAATAGGGTTAATTATATGTTTAATTGAAATTAATTGGTTAATTGAGTATATTTATTGATATTATTGAATTATATGTTGAGAAAATTAATTTTGAGTAATTATATTATTTTGATGAATTTTTGGATTAATTTTAGTAAATTTATATATATAGGGGTATTTTGGTAATTTGACACTAAATTGGTTAAAAATGTAATTAAATTGGTTTTAATAGTTATTTAAGGTATAAAAATGATTTCTATAAATTATTTAGTATTTTTAACTAATTAAAACTAATTTTCGTAAATTATTTTCAAATTATATATATAATATACGATTTTTCTAATAAAATGAGTTTTCATCTGTTTTTAATGTGTTTTAGGGTTAATTACGTAATTTGGATTGATAAAATGTATTTTTATTATATAAGGGTATTTTTGGTATTTTGTAAATATTCTGAGAATTATGAACCTCGGTCGGTGAATTGTAGTTTGGAGTCCGACCGAGGGATTATGGTTGTGAATTTTGTGTTATTTCAAAGTGTGTTTTCTTTGCAGGACCGGCTCTACTCTTTGAGTAGAGAGATGTTCGTTTTATAGGGGAGGTTCTGTCGGATTTTCGATAGAATTCTCATAAAACGTGATGTCCGGTCGAATTCCCATTCTAATTATGTGTATAGTATTCTATATCGAGTTTCTAGAAATTTTCATTAGATTTATTCTGATTTTTGGTTGCCATTTGTTTGTTTAGTTGCGCCGAGATCGAGGCCTAGTGGACCAGGCCCGTCGGACCCATCTCGAGGAGCGCAATAATAGTGAGTTGTTATTATATATATATATATATATATATATATATATATATATATTATATATATATATATATATATATAATTTAAAATATACCAAAATATACCAATCATATACCAAAAATAAACCTAAGCAATAATTAAATCATTTATGCATACTTATCAAAATAAATCATACATTTCTAAAATCATGCATCCTAGAACATTTTAAAATATACCAAAATCATTTTGATAAGTATGCATAAATGATTTAATTATTGCTTAGGTTTATTTTTGGTATATGATTGGTATATTTTGGTATATTTTAAATTATATGTATGTTTTATTAATGATTTATACTTAAAATGTTTTTAAGTATATTTATGGTTTATTTCTAGTTTATTTTGCAATTTAATTAGATTTATCTAACGTATATATACTCGAAATATACCTGGTTTACTTTTGGTATATTTCTAGTATATATATGGTTTATGTTGCTATTTTTTTGAAATTCATGCATCATTTATTTATGAATTTTTGTTTTATATATTAATTAAGGATATCAATAGAACGTGCTACCTAGTGGGCAGCACTAGGACCGAGTACGTACCGGTACGATGATAGAATTTAGGTTATATTACTAACCTATTTGTGGATACTGATCGGATTGATTTATTTGATGTGTGATGTGATTTGGGAGTGTGATTGCTGGAGCCGGTTGACCAAGTGTCTCGGGGCCAATCACACTGACAGTCAGACTGCTGGAGCTCGATTGACTTAGTGTCTCGGGGCCAGTCTACTGTCCAAATGGAACAAGTGAATATATTTGGAATAAGTGAGCCTGTATGGCTAGAGTGTTGTCTAACACTGTTTGAGGTTGCGATTTTGCTAGGGTTCTATTTGATCCTTCATAAACAGTGATTTTCACAAAATATATAAAATGATTTTATTGCATCTATGTGTATTTGCCTGTATATATATTTATTATATATATACTATTGACTGTGTGCATTGTCATTTAGTATGCATATATATATATTATAATAATTCACTCAGTGAGGTCTGACTCCCCTCCGTTGACTATTTTTCAAGAGAGTCATCGTCTTCAGACCTCAGTAGCAGACCCATATGCCGGATTTCTTCCGCCCCGACTTCATTATGTAAATTACTTATCTGAGTTTTATTTTATGATCTAGACACTGCAGTAGTTGTAAATTGTTGGGGAGTTTATGTATTATATTTGTGTGAGTTATGTACTTTAAAGATTTGAACTGGATTTGTATTGAAAGATTATTTATATATATGAGATGTGATGATTATTTAAATCCATTGATGTATATTTACCTTGTTTTATTTGTGATTTTATTTCCACTGCAAATTATATTATTTATGTTATTATTATTATTGCATGTTTTATTTTATTTTTAGGCTTGCTACGGGTTCCGGATTCGAAAGAACTCCCGTTCCCTAGCGTCAGTCATGGCCCCTGTTTTAGGTCGTGACAAAGTTGGTATCTGAGCGGAGTTCTATGTCAGAGCTTTAGTTGTGTGAGTTGTGGCCCTAGTTTTCAGTGTTGTGTTTTCTTTTGAACTACTGTAGTGAATTCAGTTTGAGTATGTCTTGATAAGTATTCCTTGCTTTACTTTTCTGTGTTATTCCTCCATTTTCTATTTTATCTGAATCATTCTGTTATCTTTTCAGAATGAGGAGGTGAGCGCGTGTCGCTCCACTGATCATTGAGGCCGAGGATGATAAGTCCTTTCAGGATGAGGTGTTACCTCCTAAGCAGCCAATTAGATGCAGAGGTCATGGCAGAGGTAGGCCTCGAGGAGCGGCAGGTCATCGTAGATAGAGAGAGATACAGGATGAGGAGCCTATAGAGCCTGAGTATAAGGATATTCCTGTACCTCCAGTCGTTCAGCCTGCCTATCAGCAGGGTATGTCTGACCCTGAGGCAGCTCTGTTCTATGCTAGAGTTAGCAGGATTACTTTCGATGGGACTTCAAATCCATTAGATTTTCTGCATGCGATTGAGACTAGGACTCGGACTGCTCACACCGAGTACCAGCAGATTATGATCGTCGAGCTTTTTGTTGAGGGACCAGCCCTGGACTGGTTTATTCAGATGATCCAGCCTTACATGATGACGATGACCTGGGCTCAGTTCAGAGAGCGATTTATGAGGAGATTCTGTCCAGAGCCTCTCCATATGAGTTATCATCTCCGGTTGACCGGTATATCTCGTGGTGATAGATCAGTTGAGGAGTACACCCGAGAGTTCCTTCGGCTGGGTAGGTATGCAGAGGATCTGATGCGAGACCAGTATTTTGCAGTCACCACCAACGTCACTGGATTGGGTTCAGCATTTGCTGGTATGCCTACAGCGGGCCTTACTTTGGAGTCTGTGAATGAGTTGACCAAGGAGATTGAGCTGAGGCTAGTCAGCTAGGGAGCTATGCCTAATTATTACTAGCTGGGTGTGCAGTCATGTAGATTACAGACTACTCCGTATTCGAGTTTTCATATTGGTTCGAGTAGTCAGCAGAGAGGTCTGACTTAGCAGAGTCAGAGGAGGCAGCAGCAGCGAGTGCATCGGAGCAGTAGACATGGCCGTGGAGGTCAGCGTAGATCGTTCATATTCGAGTTAGGTGCTTCGAGCAGCAGTAGTGGTCGTAGTTCTGGATCAGCTGCCAGTGTTTGCCAGACCTACAGTAGAGTCCATTAGGGACCGTGTTACCTGACACCACTGACATGCTTAAGATGAGGGCACACAGGACATTATGCCAGATCATGTCCTTATTCCGGGTATCAGCAGCCGTAGATTCCATGATTTTCACAGCAGTCGATTGCTAGTGCTGCACCTATTCCTTTTCAGTTGCCTCCAGCCCAACATCAGAGTTCCACTCAGCTTGTTCCATAGTAGGGTTGTGGTAGAGGTGCTAGAGGAGGTGCCAGAGGTGTTGGCCAGGCTTCTACCAGCTAGCAGGGAGGTCGAGGACAGGCTAGAGTTTTCCATCTTACTCAACAGGATGCTCTGGCATCCAATGCAGTCGTGGCAGGTATTGTTTTTGTCTGTTATCTGGATGCATGGGTTCTGTTTGATCCGGGTGCCACACATTCATTCTTTTCTTCTGTTTTTGCTTCCAAGTCTTGTTGGCAAGCTTCAAGGATGGCTTTTCCTTTGTCTGTCGCCACTCCTCTGAGCGATTCTTTGGACACCGATGTTGTTCTTTTGGGTTGTCCAATTCTCGTGGGAGGTAGAGAATTGTCTGCTGATTTGATTCTTTTGGATGTGATGGAGTTTGATATTATTCTGGGAATGGATTGGTTATCTCAGCACTATGCCATGGTGGATTGTCAGAATAAAGAGTTGACTTTCAGAATTCCTGGTGAAGAAGAATTTAAGTTTATGGGTGATAGGAGTTCAGCACCTCAGAATCTTATTTCTGCTATTATGGCTAGAAAGTTATTGAGGAAAGGATGTCAGGGATACTTCAGTGGGGAAGTTGTCACTCACAGATGTTCTTGTTGCCTATGAGTTTCCTGATGTTTTTCCTGAGGAGTTGCCAGGTTTACCACCTCACAGAGAGATTGAGTTCTGTATAGATGTGGTTCTAGGTACTACTCCTATATCTATGCCACCCTATAAAATGGCTCCTACAGAGTTGAAAGAGTTGAAGGAGTAGTTGCAAGAGTTGTTGGATAAGGGTTTTATCAGACCCAGTGTTTCTCCTTGGGGTGCACCAGTCCTGTTTGTGAAGAAGAAGGATGGTACCATGAGACTGTGCATTGACTACAAAGAGCTGAATAAGGTGACAGTGAAGAACAAGTATCCTCTCCCGAGGATAGATGACTTATTTGATTAGCTATAGGGTATTCAGACCATATGTGGATCAGTTTGTGGTAGTCTTCATCGATGATATACTAGTATATTCGAGGAGTATGGAGGAGCATGTATATCACATGAGGACTGTACTGCAGACACTGAGAGATCATCAGCTTTATGCTAAATTCTCAAAGTGTGATTTCTGGATGGAGAGTGTTTCTTTTCTTAGACATGTGTCTAAAGAGGGTATCCAGGTTGATCCACAGAAGATTGAGGCAATGTCTGAGTGGCCTAGACCAACTTTTGTTATAGAGATTCAGAGTTTTCTGGGTTTAGCCGGGTATTATAGGCAGTTTGTGCAGGATTTTTCCTGAATTGTAGTCCCTATAACTCACTTGACTCAGAAGAATGTTAGATTTGAGTGGTCAGAAGCTTGTGAGAACAGTTTTCAGTTGTTGAAGGAGAAATTGACCACAACCCCAGTGTTAGCTTTGCTTAATGGTGTAGACAAGTTCACAATTTATTATGATTCCTCTAGAGTTGGCCTTGGTTATGTGTTGATGCAGAATAGTAGGGTGATAGCCTATGCTTTGAGGCAGTTAAAGAAGCATGAGCAGAACTATCCTACACATGACCTTGAGATGGCTGCAGTGATCTTTGATCTCAAGATCTGGAGACACTATCTGTACGGGGTGACTTATGAGATTTTTACTGATCACAAGAGCCTTAAGTACATTTTCCAGCAGAGAGATCTGAATCTGAGGCAGAGGAGATGGTTGGAACTATCGAAAGATTATGACTTTGAGATTTTATATCATCCAGGCAAGGCTAATGTAGTAGCAGATGCCTTGAGTAGAAAGTCCTCAGGCAGTCTTGCTCACATCAGCGTAGAGAGGAGACCGTTGATCCAGGAGTTGCATTTGTTGGTGGATCAAGGTCTGATGATGAAGATCAATAGGTCAGGTGGACTATTAGCTCAATTTAAGGTACGATCTATACTGAGAGACATGATTAAAGCAGCTCAGAGCTGAGATCCTAATCTAGAAGAGCTTGCAGAGAATGTTCGAGCAGGGAAGTTCATTGATTTCACACTTGATGATGATGGTGTGTTGTGGATCAGTAGTAGATTGTGTGTTCCTTATGTGGATGATTTGAGAGAAGAGATCCTAGAGGAAGCACATTCTACAGCCTATAGCGTACATCCGGGAGTCACTAAGATGTACCATAGTATCAGAGATTTATACTGGTAGGACGGACTGAAGAAGGATGTCCCTGATTATGTTGCTAAGTGCCTGACGTGAAAGCAAGTGAAAGCTAAACATCAAAAGCCTTCTGCGAAGCTTCAGCCTCTTCCTATTCCCGAGTGGAAGTGGGAAAGGATAGCTATGGATTTTATGGTAGGTTTACCTCATTCTAAGGATGGATACGATTCCATCTGGGTGATTGTAGACAGGTTGACCAAGTCTGCACATTTCTTACCTATGAAAGCCACCTATTCTGTAGCTAGATTGGCGAAGCTATATGTGAAGCATATTGTGTGCCTTTATGGAGTACCTATGTCCATTGTGTCAGACAGAGGTTCAGTGTTTACTTCTCATTTTTGGTAGAAGTTACAGGAAGCGATGGGCACTAGGTTGGATTTCAGTTATGCTTTTCATCCTCAGACAAATGGTCAGTCTGAGAGGATGATCCAGACACTGGAAGATATGTTGAAGATGTGTGTCCTGGATTTGGGAGGTAGCTGGGATGATCATTTGCCTCTTATAGAGTTTTCATATAATAACAACTACCATAGCAGTATTGGCATGGCACCGTATGAGGCGTTGTATGAAAGGAAGTGTAGATCCCCTCTGAGTTGGGGAGAGAGCTTTGACTTGTCACGACCCAAAACAGGGGTCATGACCGGCGCTAGGGAACGGGAATTCTTTCGAATCCGGAACCCATAACAAGCCTAAAAATAAAATAAACTTGCAATAATAACAATATAATATGCAGCGGAAATAAAAATCATAATATCATAATATTATTCACATCAACTGGATTTAAATCAAAATCTCATCTCATAGATACATAATCTCTTTAATACAAATACAGTTTCAATATAATACATCTCTTTAAAATAAAATACATGAAATCCAATACTTTAATTCACAACTACTGCAGTGTCTAGATAAAATAAATAAGACTCAAGTAGATAATTTACACAAAGAAGCCGGGGCGGAAGAAATCCGGCGTATCGACCTGCTATTGAGGTCTGAAGAAGTTGACTCTCCTGAAAAATAGTCAACGGAGGGGAGTCAGACCTCACTGAGTGAATTACTATAATATATATACATACACACTAAGTGATAATGCATACAGTCAACAGTATATATATAATATGTATATATACAGGCAATTACACACAGATACAATAAAATCATTTTATATATTTTCATTAAAAATCATCTTTTATGAAGGATCATATAGAACCCTAGAATATCGCAACCTCAGAAAATAGTGTTAAACAACACTCTAGCCATACAGGCTCACTTATTCCAAATATATCCACTTAATCCATTTAGACAGTAGACTGGCCCCGAGACACTAAGTCAACCGAGCTCCAGCAGTTTGACTGCCAGTGTGATTGGCCCCGAGACACTTGGTCAACCGAGCTCCAGCAATCACACCTCCAAACCACATCTCACATATCAATTAATCATATCAAATCAATATCCACAAATAGTTAGTAATATAGCCTAAAGCTATAGGCGTACCGGTACGTACTCGGTCCTAGTGCTGCCCACTAGGTAGCACGTTCTATTGATATCCTTCATTAATAATATAAATCATTCATTCACAATAAATGATGCATGAATTTAAATGAAATAGCAATATAAACCATATATATACCGAAAATATACCAAAAGTAAACCAGGTATATTTCGAGTATATATACGTCAAATGCATTCAATCAAATTATAAATTAAGCTGGAAATATATTTAAAAACATTTTAAGTATATTTTATTTAAAAAACATGTATATAATTTAATATATACCAAAAATAAACCAAAAATATACTTAATATAAACTTAAGAAATAATCAAATTATTTATGCATATTTAATCAATATAAAACATGCATTTCTAAATCATGCATCCTAAGCATATATATATAGTATAGTAACTCACCTAATGCGCTCCTCGAGATAGGTCTGACGGGCCTGGTCCACTAGCCCTCGGTCTCGGCGAAACGAAACAAGCAATAAATAATCGACATCAGAATAAACCTAATAGAAATCCTAGAATTCAATCTAGAATATTAAACACACAATCGGAAATTAGGGTTTGACTGGACATCACGTTTTACGAGAATTCTACCAAAAATCCGACAGAACCTCCCCTGTAAAACGGACATCTCTCTACTCAAAAGAGTAGAGCTGACCCTGCAAAGAAATACACTTTGAGAAACTACACAAGGCACAATCAAAATCCCACGGTTGGACTCCAAACTACAGTCTACCGACCGGGGTCCACAATCACAGAACAATTCCAGAAATACCAAAAATATCCTTACAACATAGAAATTCATCTTATAAGTAGAAATTACATAATTAGCCTCAAAACATTGTAAAAACTGATAAAAACTCATTTTATTAGAAAAATCGTATATTATATATATAATTGAAAATAATTCACGAAAAATAGTTTTAATTAGTTAAAAATACTAAATAATTTGTAGAAATCATTTTTATACCTTAAATAACTAATAAAACCAATTAAATTACATTTTTAGCCAATTTAGGGTAAAATTACCAAAATACCCCTATATATATTAATATACTTAAATTACTTCAAAAATTCACCAAAAATTATACAATTATCCAAAATTAATTTTCTCAACATATTTATCAATAATATCAATAGTTAAACTCAATTAACCAATTAATTTCCATTTAAAACACAATTAACCCTAATTTCTCAAAATCACATAAACTTCAATAATTCAAAATAAATACTTAGAAATTCATAAAAATTCCAAATAAATTCCTATAATTCATTTCAACACCTAATTTAACCATAAACTCCAATTTCATAATTTAAATAATTAATTTCCGAAAATTAGAAAATAATATTAAAATATTCAAAAATACCCAAAAATCCAAAAAATCTCCAAAAATTCTAAAATAATTCATACATGTACATTGAGCTACTAGGAACAACATTTGTGAAGGGAGTTTTCATTAATCATTCAATTCAAAGCTCAAAAAAATCAAAAACCCTAATATGATCGAAATTGAAAAATTGAAACCTAAGCAAATCTAAACCATTTTAGCTCAAACCAAAGCTAGAATCACACTCACCGGAGCTCAAGGAGAAGAAAGAGACTGGCGGTGTCAAAAACGGTGGCCGGAGGAGGGAGAAACGACAAAGGGAAGATTTTCGGCCAAAAGAGGAAAATGGAGCTACCGACGCCGGGGAAGGGAGTTGCTGGCGGCGGGGGACGGCTGGGAGCGGCGGTGGCAAGCCGGGAGGCACACCGATGGTAGGTGGCCGGAGTTGCAGCAGGAGGGAAGGGAGGATGGTGGTCGGGCGCGCGGGAGGAAAGAAGAAGAAGAAGAAGAAGAAAGAAAAAGAAAAGAAAAAGAAAAAGAAAGAAAAAAAAAGAAAAAAAAGAAGAAAAAAGAAAAAAAATAATATTAAAATAATAATAAAAATAAAATAAAAATAATAATTTTAATAATTTAATATTAAATAAAATACTTAAATAACAATAAATGAATAAACAAATAATAAAATATTAGGATAATATATTAAACCCTAATTAAATAAATATACACACACATGCTTTATTTAATAATTTAAAAATACGCATGAGTTCATGCAAGTCCGAAAATATATTTAATATAATTAATAATAAATTGTTTACGTGAAAATTTCCCCGAAAATGCAAGTCCCGGGAAAATTTTACGTAAAACATTGTAAATAAAAAACAGTATTTAAAATAGGTTTTAAATACATATCAACTCATAAAAATATCATAAATATATTCAAAAATTATTAACACTGCATATCCCGATACAGTGTAAAAATATTTAAAAACACGGGATATTACAGTCTTCCCCCCTTACAAGAATTCGTCCCCGAATTCTAAAAAAAACAGGATCAAGAAGGAAAGAGATACGGGTAAGAAGCTCGCATCTCAGTTTCAGTCTCCCACGTATGCTCTTCAACTCTGTCGCTACGCCATAGAACCTTGACCATCGGAATCTGCTTCGATCGCAACTGTCGAACTTGATAATCAACGGTCGCCACCGGTTCTTCCACAAACGTCAAATCTTCACTCACTTCTACACTGTCAGGTTATAACACGTGTGAAGGGTCTGAGATGTACTTCCTTAACATCGAGATATGAAATACTAGATGCACCTGTGACATACTCGGAGGCAAATCCAACCGATATGCAACAGTGCCAATTCTCTCTAGAATTTCAAACAGTCCAATATATCTCGGTGCTAACTTACCCTTCATGCCAAATCTCATCACACCCTTCATCGGAGATACTTTCAGAAAAACAAAATCTCCAACCTGAAACTCCACATCTCTGCGCTTAGGATCCGCATAACTCTTCTGTCTGCTAACTGTGGTCTCTAATCTTCACTTGATCACGGTGACTTTCTCTACAGCATCCTGAACCATCTCAGGTCCAGTCAAAGCTCTCTCACCAATCTCATCCCAACTCAGAGGGGATCTACACTTCCTTCCATACAACGCCTCATATGGTGCTATGCCAATACTGCTATGGTAGCTGTTATTATATGCAAACTCAACGAGTGACAAATGATCATCCCAGCTACCTCCCAAATCCAGGACACACATCCTCAACATATCTTCCAATGTCTGGATCATCCTCTCAGACTGGCCATCTGTTTGAGGATGAAAAGCTGCACTGAAATCCAACTTAGTGCCCATCACTTCCTGCAACTTTTACCAAAAACGAGAAGTAAACACCGAACCTCTATCTGACACAATGGACACAGGTACTCCATGAAGGCACACAATATGCTTCATATATAACTTCGCCAATCTAGCAACTGAATATGTGGCTTTCACAGGCAAGAAATGTGCAAACTTCATCAATCTGTCTACAATCACCCAGATGGAATCGTATCCATCCTTCGAACGAGGTAAACCGACCACAAAATCCATAGCTATCCTTTCCCACTTCCACTCGGGAATATGAAGAGGCTGAAGCTTCCCAGAAGGCTTCTGATGTTCGTGTCACGACCCAAAACAGGGGCCATGACCGGCGCTAGGGAACGGGAATTCTTTCGAATCCGGAACCCGTAGCAAGCCTAAAAAAATAAAATAAATATGCAATAATAACCATAAAAATATAATATGCAGCGGAAAATAAAATCATAAATATTACAATATCATCCATATCAACTGGATTCAATTCAAAACTCATCACATCACATATATAATCTCATAAATGTATAATCTTTAATACAAATCCAGTTTTACTATAATACATCTCTTTAAAATAAAGTACATAAAATCCAATACTTTAATTTACAACTACTGCAGTGTCTAGATAAATTAAATAAGACTCAAATAGACAATTTACATAAAGAAGCCGGGGCGGAAGAAATCCGGCGTATCGACCTGCTACTGAGGTCTGAGGAAGTTGACTCTCCTGAAAAATAGTCAACGGAGGGGAGTCAGACCTCACTGAGTGAATTACTATAGTATATATACATACACTCTAAGTGATAATGCATACAGTCATCAGTATATGAGTAATATGTATATATACAGGCAAGTTCATACAGATGCAGAAAAATCATTTTATATATTTTGTCTGAAAATCAACTTTTATGAAGGATCACATAGAACCCTAGAATATCGCAACCTCAGAAAATAGTGTTAAACAACACTCTAGCCATACAGGCTCACTGATTCCAAATATATCCACTTAATCCATATGGACAGTAGACTGGCCCCGAGACACTAAGTCAACCGAGCTCCAGTAGTCTGACTGCCAGTGTGATTGGCCCCGAGACACTTGGTCAACTGAGCTCCAGCAATCACACCCAAACCACATCTCACACATCAATAATCATAATCAAATCAATATCCACAAATAGTTAGTAATAAAGCCTAAATACTATAGGCGTACCGGTACGTACTCGGTCCTAGTGCTGCCCACTAGGTAGCACGTTCTATTGATATCCTTCAGTAATAAATAATAAAACATTCATTCACAAATACATGATGCATGAATTTAAATAAATCAACAATATAAACCATATATATACCGAAAATATACCAAACATAAACCAGGTATATTTTGAGTATATATACGTCAAATAAATTCAATCAAATCATGAATTAAACTAAAAATATATTTAAAAACATTTTAAATATATTTTATTAATAAAACATGTATATAATTTATTATATACCAAAAATATACCAAAAATATACTTGAATATAAATCATGTTATTTATGCATATTTAGTCAAAATAAAACATGCATTTTCTAAATCATGCATCCTAAGCATATATATATAATATAGTAACTCACCTAATGCGCTCCACGAGACAGGTCCGACGGGCCTGGTCCACTAACCCTCGGTCTCGGCGCAACTAAACAAGAAATAATTAATCGACATCAGAATAACCCTAACAGAAATCCTAGAATTAAATCTAGAGTATTCAACACAGAATCGGAAATTAGGGTTCGACTGGATATCACGTTTTACGAGAATTCTACCGGAAATCCGGCAGAACCTCCCCTGTAAAACGGACATCTCTCTACTCAAAAGAGTAGAGCCGACCCTGCAAAGAAAATACACTTCAAAAATAAACACCACAATCAATCACAACCCCTCGGTCGGGCTCCAGACTACAATCTGTCGACCAGGGTCCACAAACATAGAATATATATTCAAATATACCAAAAATATCCTTAAATCATAAAAATACATTTTATAAATAAAAATTACATAATAAATCTTGAAACACTGTAAAAAATCGATTAAAATTCATTTTATTAGAAAAACCGTATATTATATATATAATTGAAAATAATTCCCGGAAAATAGTTTTAATTAGTTAAAAATACTAAATATTTTGTAGAAATCATTTTTATACCTTAAATAAATATTAAAACCAATTAAATTACATTTTTAGACAATTTAGGGTAAAATTACCAAAATACCCCTATATATATATATATACCTAAATTACTTCAAAAATTCACCAAAAATCATACAATTATCCAAAATTAATTTTCTCAACATATTTATCAATAATATCAATAATTAAACTCAATTAACCAATTAAATTCAATTTAAAACACAATTAACTTAATTTTACAAAATCACATAAACTTCAATAATTAAAAATAAATACTTAGAAATTCATAAAAATTCCAAATAAATTCCTATAATTCATTTCAACACCTAATTCAACCATAAACTCCAATTTCATAATTTAAATAATTAATTTCCGAAAATTCGAAAATAATATTAAAATATTCAAAAATACCCAAAAATCCAAACAATCTCCAAAAAATCTACAAAAATTCATACATGAAGATTAAACTACCAGGAACAACATTTGTGAAGGAAGTTTCCATGAATCATCCAAATTGAAGCTCAAAAAAATCGAAAACCAAAAGTGGCCGAAATATTCAACTCTAAACCTAAGCAATTCTAGACCATTTTAGCTCAAACAAAAGCTAGAATAACACTCACCGGAGCTCAAGGAGAAGATAGAGACCGGCGGTGTCGAAAACGGTGGCCGGATGAGGGAGAAACGACGGTGGGAAGAAATGGTGGTCCGGCGGCACCCACGGGAAGAAGAAGAAGAAGAAGAAGAAAAAGAAAAAGAAAGAAAAAGGAAAGAGAAAGGAAAAGAAAAAGAAAGAAAAAGGAAAAGAAAAAGAAAAAAAAAAGAAAAAAGAAAAAAATAATAAATTTTAATAATTTAATAATAAATAAAATAATCAAATAATAATAAATAAATAATAAAATATTAGGGTAATAATAAACCCTAATTAAATAAATATACACACACAAGCTTTATTTAATAATTTAAAAATATGTATGAGTTCATGCAAACCCGTAAATACATTTAAAATAATTAATAATACATTGTTTACGTGAAAATTTCCCCGAAAATGAAAGTCCCGGGAAAATTTTACGTAAAACACTGAAAATAAAACACAGTAATTAAAATAGGTTTAAAATACATATCAACTCATAAAAATATCACATATATAGTCAAAATTATTGACACTGCATATCCCGGTACAGTGTAAAAAATATTTTAAAAAAACACGGGATATTACAGTTCGGCTTTCACTTGCTGACACGTCAAGCACTTAGCAACATAATCAGCGACATCCTTCTTCAATCCATCCCACCAGTATAGATCTCTGATACTGTGGTACATCTTGGCAACACCTGGATGAACGCTGTAAGCTGTAGAATGTGCTTCCTCTAAAATCTCCTCTCTCAAGTCATCCACATCTGGAACACACAATCTACCACTGATCCACAACACACCATCATCATCGAGTGTGAAATCAGTAAACTTCCCTGCTCTGACATTCTCTGCAAGCTCTTCTAGAATAGTATCTCGACTCTGAGCTGCTTTAATCCTATCCCTCAGTACAGATCGTACTTTAAACTGAGCTAACAGTCCACCTGATCTACTAATCTTCATCATCAGACCTTGATCCACCATCAGATGCAACTCTTGGATCAAAGGTCTCCTCTCAACACTGATGTGAGCAAGACTACCTGAGGACTTCCTACTCAAGGCATCTGCTACAACATTAGCTTTACCCGGATGGTACAAGATCTCACAATCATAATCCTTCAACAGTTCCAACCATCTCCTCTGCCTCAAATTCAAATCTCTCTGCTGGAAAATGTACTTAAGGCTCTTGTGATCAGTAAATATCTCACAAGTCACCCCGTACAGATAATGTCTCCAAATCTTCAAAGCAAAGATCACTGTAGCCATCTCAAGATCATGTGTAGGATAGTTCTGCTCATGCTTCTTCAACTGCCTCGAAGCATAGGCTATCACCCTTCCATTCTGCATCAGCACATAACCAAGACCAATTCTAGAAGCATCACAGTAAACTGTGAACTTATCCACACTATTAGGCAAAGCTAATACTGGCGCTGTGGTCAACTTCTCCTTCAACAACTGAAAACTATTCTCACAAGCTTCTGACCACTCGAATCTAACATTCTTCTGAGTCAAGCGAGTCATAGGGGCTGCTATCCTGGAAAAATCCTGCACAAACCGCCTATAATACCCGGCTAAACCCAGAAAACTCCGAATCTCCGTAACAGAAGTAGGTCTAGGCCATTCAGATACTGCCTCAATCTTCTGTGGATCAACCTGAATACCTTCTTTAGACACTACATGTCCAAGAAAAGTAACACTCTCCATCCAGAAATCACACTTCGAGAATTTAGCATAAAGCTGATGATCTCTCAGTGTCTGTAGTACAATCCTTAAATGATATACGTGCTCTTCCATACTCCTCGAATATACTAGTATATCATCAATGAAGACTACTACAAACTGATCCACATACGGTCTGAATACCCTGTTCATCAGGTCCATAAAAGCTGCTGGTGCATTAGTCAAACCAAAAGACATCACCAGAAACTCATAATGGCCATATCGAGTGCGGAATGCTGTCTTAGGAATATCAGCTTCACTGATACGCAGCTGATGATAACCCGACCTCAAGTCAACCTTAGAAAAGAATTGTGCACCCTGTAGCTAATCAAACAAATCATCAATCCTCGGGAGAGGATACTTGTTCTTCACTGTCACCTTATTCAGTTCTCTGTAGTCAATGCATAGTCTCAGGGTACCATCCTTCTTCTTCACAAACAAGACTGGTGCACCCCAAGGAGAAACACTAGGTCTGATAAAACCTTTGTCCAACAACTCTTGCAACTGCTCCTTCAATTCTCTCAACTCTGCAGGAGCCATACGATAGGGTGGCATAGATATAGGAGTAGTACCTGGAACCACATCTATACAGAACTCAATCTCTCTATGAGGTGGTAAACCTGGCAACTCCTCAGGAAAAACATCAGGAAACTCACAAGCAACCGGAACATCTGTGAGTAACAACTTCTCCACTGACGTATCCCTGACCAATGCCAAATATCCCTGACATCCTTTCTTCAATAACTTCCTAGCTGTAATAGCAGAAATAAGATTCTGAGGTGCTGAACTCCTATCACCAACAAACTTAAATTCTACTTCATCAGGAATTCTAAAAGTCACCTCCTTATTCCTGCAATCTACCACGGCATAGTGCTGAGATAACCAATCGATTCCCAAAATAACATCAAACTCCATCACATCCAACAAAATCAAATCAGTGGGTAATTCTCTATCTCCCACGAGAACTGGACAACTAAAAAGAACAATATCGACGTCCAAGGAATCACTCAGAGGAGTGGCAACAGACAAAGGAAAAGCCATCCTCGAAGCTTGCCAACAAGATTTAGAAGCAAAAACAGGAGAAACAAATGAATGTGTGGCACCCGGATCAAACAAAACCCAAGCATCCAGGTAACAAACAGAAACAATACCTGCCACGACTGCATTAGATGCCTGAGCATCCTGCTGAGTAAGATGAAAGACTCTGGCCTGACCTCGACCTCCCTGCTGACTGGAAGAAGCCTGGCCAACACCTCTAGCACCTCCTCTAGTACCTCTACCATGACTCTGCTATGGAACAAACTGAGTGGAACTCTGATGCTGGGCTGGTGGTAACTGAAATGGCATGGGTGCAGCACTAGCAATCGACTGCTGTGGGAATCACGGAATCTGCTATTGCTGATACCCGGAATAAGGACACAATCTGGCAAAATGTCCTATCTGCCTGCATCTGAAACATGTCAGTGGTGTCAGATAACACGGTCCCTGATGGACTCTACCACAAGTCTGACAAACATTGGCCGCTGATCCAAAACTACGACCACTGCTGCTGCTCGAAGCACCTGACCCAAATCTAAACGATCTATGCTGACCTCCATGGCCATGTCTACTGCTCCGATGCACTCGCTGCTGCTGTGTCTGACTCTGCTGAGTCGAACCTCGCTGCTGACTACTCGATCCAACATGAAAACTCGAATACGGAGTAGCCTGCGATCCACTCGACTGAACTCCCAGCTGGTAATAATCAGGTATCGCTCCCTGCCTAACTAGTCTCAACTCGATCTCCTTAGCTAACTCAATCACAGACTCCAGAGTAAGGCCTGCTGTAGGCATACCAGCAAAAGCTGAACCCAAACCAGTAATGTATGTAGTGACCGCGAAATACTGATCTCGCATCAGATCCTTAGCATATCTACCTAGACGAAGAAACTCTCGGGTATACTCCTCTACAGATCGATCTCCACGAGAAATGCTGGTCAGACGGAGACGATAACTCAAACAAAGCGGCTCTGGACAAAATCTCCTCATGAATCGCTCTCGAAACTAAGCCCATGTCATCGTCATCATATAGGGCTGGATCATCTGAATGAACCAATCTAAGGCTGGTCCCTCAATAGACAACTCAATGATCATGATCCGCTGGTACTCGGTATGAGCAGTCCGAGTCTTAGTCTCAATCGCATGCAGAAAATCTAAAGGATCAGAAGTACCATCAAAAGCAATCCTGCCAACTCGGGCATAAAACAAAGCTGCCTCAAGGTCAGACATACCCTGCTGATAGGCAGGCTAAACAACTGGAGGAATAGGAACATCAAACTCAGGCTCTACAGGCTCCTCGTCCTGTAACTCTCTCTGCCTACGGTGACCTGCCGCTCCTCGAGGTCTACCTCTGCCACGACCTCTACGTCTAACTGGCTGCTCATGAGGTAAAACCTCATCCTGAAAAGACTCATCATCCTCGGCCTCAACGACCGGTGGAGCGACACACGCTCGCCTCCTCATTCTGAAAAGATAAACAGAAAGATTTAGAAAAAACAGACAATGGAGGAATAACGCTGAAAACTACAGCAAGGAATACTTATCAAGACATACTCGAACCTAATACACTGCAGTAGTCCAACAGAAAAAAAAACTTTAAAACTAGGGCCACAACTCACAAAACTAAGCCCTGACACATAACTCCGCTCTGATACCAACTTTGTCACGACCCAAAATAGGGGCCATGACCGGCGCTAGGGAACGGGAATTCTTTCGAATCCGGAACCCGTAACAAGCCTAAAAATAAAATAAACTTGCAATAATAACAATAACAATATAATATGAAGCGGAAATAAAAATCATAATATCATAATATTATTCACATCAACTGGATTTAAATCAAAATCTCATCTCATAGATACATAATCTCTTTAATACAAATCCAGTTTCAATATAATACATCTCTTTAAAATAAAATACATGAAATCCAATACTTTAATTCACAACTACTGCAGTGTCTAGATAAAATAAATAAGACTCAAGTAGATAATTTACACAAAGAAGCCGGGGCGGAAGAAATCCGGCGTATCGACCTGCTATTGAGGTCTGAAGAAGTTGACTCTCCTGAAAAATAGTCAACGGAGGGGAGTCAGACCTCACTGAGTGAATTACTATAATATATATACATACACACTAAGTGATAATGCATACAGTCAACAGTATATATATAATATGTATATATACAGGCAATTACACATAGATGCAATAAAATCATTTTATATATTTTCATTAAAAATCATCTTTTATGAAGGATCATATAGAACCCTAGAATATCGCAACCTCAGAAAATAGTGTTAAACAACACTCTAGCCATACAGGCTCACTTATTCCAAATATATCCACTTAATCCATTTAGACAGTAGACTGGCCCCAAGACACTAAGTCAACCGAGCTCCAGCAGTCTGACTCCAGTGTGATTGGCCCCGAGACACTTGGTCAACCGAGCTCCAGCAATCACACCTCCAAACCACATCTCACATATCAATTAATCATATCAAATCAATATCCACAAATAGTTAGTAATAGCCTAAAGCTATAGGCGTACCGGTACGTACTCGGTCCTAGTGCTGCCCACTAGGTAGCACGTTCTATTGATATCCTTCATTAATAATATAAATCATTCATTCACAATAAATGATGCATGAATTTAAATGAAATAGCAATATAAACCATATATATATCGAAAATATACCAAAAGTAAACCAGGTATATTTCGAGTATATATACGTCAAATGCATTCAATCAAATTATAAATTAAGCTGGAAATATATTTAAAAACATTTTAAGTATATTTTATTTACAAAGCATGTATATAATTTAATATATACCAAAAATAAACCAAAAATATACTTAATATAAACTTAAGAAATAATCAAATTATTTATGCATATTTAATCAATATAAAACATGCATTTCTAAATCATGCATCCTAAGCATATATATATAGTATAGTAACTCACCTAATGCGCTCCTCGAGACAGGTCCGACGGGCTTGGTCCACTAGCCCTCAGTCTCGGCGCAACTAAACAAGCAATAAATATTCGACATCAGAATAAACCTAATAGAAATCCTAGAATTCAATCTAGAATATTAAACACACAATCAGAAATTAGGGTTCGACTGGACATCACGTTTTACGAGAATTCTATCAAAAATCCGGCAGAACCTCCCCTGTAAAACAGACATCTCTCTACTCAAAAGAGTAGAGCCGACCCTGCAAAGAAATACACTTCAAGAAACTACACAAGGCACAATCAAAAATCCCACGGTCGGACTCCAAACTACAGTCTACCGACCGGGGTCCACAATCACAGAACAATTCCAGAAATACCAAAAATATCCTTACAACATAGAAATTCATCTTATAAGTATAAATTACATAATTAGCCTCAAAACATTGTAAAAACCGATAAAAAGTCATTTTATTAGAAAAATCATATATTATATATATAATTGAAAATAATTCACGAAAAATAGTTTTAATTAGTTAAAAATACTAAATAATTTGTAGAAATCATTTTTATACCTTAAATAACTAATAAAACCAATTAAATTACATTTTTAGCCAATTTAGGGTAAAATTACCAAAATACCCCTATATATATTAATATACTTAAATTACTTCAAAAATTCACCAAAAATTATACAATTATCCAAAATTAATTTTCTCAACATATTTATCAATAATATCCATAATTAAACTCAATTAACCAATTAATTTCCATTTAAAACACAATTAACCCTAATTTCTCAAAATCACATAAACTTCAATAATTCAAAATAAATACTTAGAAATTCATAAAAATTCCAAATAAATTCCTATAATTCATTTCAACACCTAATTTAACCATAAACTCCAATTTCATAATTTAAATAATTAATTTCCGAAAATTAGAAAATAATATTAAAATATTCAAAAATACCCAAAAATCCAAAAAATCTCCAAAAATTCTAAAAAAATTCATACATGTACATTGAGCTACTAGGAACAACATTTGTTAAGGGAGTTTTCATGAATCATTCAATTCGAAGCTCAAAAAAATCAAAAACCCTAATATGACCGAAATTGAAACCTAAGCAAATATAAACCATTTTAGCTTAAAACAAAGCTAGAATCACACTCACCGGAGCTCAAGGAGAAGAAAGAGACCGACGGTGTCAAAAACGGTGGCCGGAGGAGGGAGGAACGGCAAAGGGAAGATTTTCGGCCAAAAGAGGAAAATGGAGCTGCCGGCGCCGGGGAATGGAGCTGCTGGCGACGGGGGACGGCTGGGAACGGCGGTGGCGAGCCGGTTGGCACACCGACGGTAGGTGGTCGGAGTTGCAGCGGGAGGGAAGGGAGGATGGTGGTCGGGCGCGCGGGAGGAAAGAAAAAGAAAAGAAAAAGAAAAGAAAAAGAAAAAGAAAGAAAAAAAAAAGAAAAAAAAGAAAAAATAAAAAAAATAATATTAAAATAATAATAAAAATAAAATAAAAAAATAATTTTAATAATTTAATATTAAATAAAATACTTAAATAACAATAAATGAATAAACAAATAATAAAATATTAGGGTAATATATTAAACCCTAATTAAATAAATATACACACACAGGCTTTATTTAATAATTTAAAAATACGCATGAGTTCATGCAAGTCCGAAAATATATTTAATATAATTAATAATAAATTGTTTACGTGAAAATTTCCCCGAAAATGCAAGTCCCGGGAAAATTTTACGTAAAACACTGTAAATAAAACATAGTATTTAAAATAGGTTTTAAATACATATCAACTCATAAAAATATCGTAAATATATTCAAAAATTATTAACACTGCATATCCCGATACAGTGTAAAAATATTTAAAAACACGGGATATTACATGACTGGACCTGAGATGGTTCAGGATGCTGCAGAGAAAGTCACTGTGATTAAGCACAGATTGGAGACCGTAGTTAGCAGGCAGAAGAGCTATGCGGATCCTAGGCGCAGAGATGTAGAGTTTCAGGTTGGAGACTTCATTTTTCTGAAGGTGTCTCCAATGAAGGGTGTTATGAGATTTGGTAGGAAGGGGAAATTAGCACAGAGATATATCGGACCGTTCGAGATTCTGGAGAGAGTAGGCACTGTTGCATATCGGTTGGCTTTGCCCCCAAGTACGTCACAAGTGCATCCGGTGTTTCATATCTCGATGCTGAGGAAGTATATCTCAGACCCTTCACACGTATTGCAACCCGACAGCGTAGAAGTGAACAAAGATTTGACGTTTGTGGAAGAACTCGTGGCGATCGTTAATTACCAAGTTCGACAGTTGCGGTCGAAGTAGATTCCGATGGTCAAGGTTCTGTGGCGTAGCAACAGAGTTGAGGAGCATACATGGGAGTCTGAAGCTGAGATGCGAGCTTCTTACCCATATCTCTTCCCTTATTGATCTTGTAATTTTCTTTTCTGGAATTCGGGGAAAAATTCTTGTAAGGGGGGAAGACTGTAATATCCCGAGTTTTTAAGTATTTTTATACTGCATCGGGACATGCAGTGTTAATAATTTTTGTACATATTTATGATATTTTATGAGTTGATATTTATTAAAGCTTATTTTAATTATTTTATATTATTTTAAGTACTTTACATAAAATTTTCCTGGGAATTGTATTTTCGGGAAAATTGACACGTAAATAATTTAATACTAATTATTTTGACTAGTTTTACGAACTTGCATGAGCTCATGCGTGATTTTAAAGTGTCAATAAAATACGTATACGTGCATGCATTTAAATTAAAATTAGGGTTTAATTAATTAAATTAATTTTTATTATTGGTTTTAATATTAATTAATTAATTATAAGTGTATAATATATCAAAGTATATGTGTGGTGAGTATTAAGTGTGTGTGAGATTTTATATTATTATAATATAAAGTGTGGATATATATATATATATATATATATATATATATATATATATATATATATACCTAATTATTTATCAAAAATAAGAACTTAGCAATATTTATGGTTTTGCCATTATCCCCTTCCTTTTCTTCCTCGATCGATTTCCGCCTCCATCACCGTCTGTCATGCCATTTTCAGGCAGTCAGTGTGCCACCCTGAGCTCCACCCTTGCTAGCCAGCAGCTCCGCCACCCTCTCTTCTCTTCTCCGGTGCCATTTCACCCTGTTATTGCCAGAAAATCGAAACTTCAAGCCATCGTCGATCAAGCTAATTTCGGCCACCGTTTTTGACACCGCTAGTCTCTATCTTCTCCTTGAGCTCCGGTGAGTGTGATTCCAAGCTTTGTTTCACTTAAAATGGTCTAGATTTTCCTAGGTTTCGATTTTGCAATTTCGGGCTATTAGGGTTCTTGAATATTTTGAGCTTCAATTTGATTGATTCATGAAAACTCCCTTCACAAACTTTGATCCTTGTAACTTAATCTACATGTGGTAATTTTTGTAGAATTTTTGGGAATTATTTTGATTTTTGGGTATTTTTTATTATTTTATTAATATTTTCTAATTTTCGAATATGAAATTGTGTTTTATGGTAATTATAGGTGTTAAAATGAATTTTAGAAATTTATTTGTAATTTTTGTGAATTTTTATATATTTATTTGGAATTTATTAAGTTTATGTAATTTTGAAAAAATAGGGTTAATTATATGTTTAATTGAAATTAATTGGTTAATTGAGTATATTTATTGATATTATTGAATTATATGTTGAGAAAATTAATTTTGAATAATTATATTATTTTTGGTGAATTTTTGGATTAATTTTAGTAAATTTATATATATAGGGGTATTTTGGTAATTTGACACTAAATTGGTTAAAAATGTAATTAAATTGGTTTTAATAGTTATTTAAGGTATAAAAATGATTTCTATAAATTATTTAGTATTTTTAACTAATTAAAACTATTTTTCATAAATTATTTTCAAATTATATATATAATATACGATTTTTCTAATAAAATGAGTTTTCATCGGTTTTTAATGTGTTTTAGGGTTAATTACGTAATTTGGATTGATAAAATGTATTTTTATTATATAAGGGTATTTTTGGTATTTTGTAAATATTCTGAGAATTGTGAACCTCGATCGGTGAATTGTAGTTTGGAGTCCGACCGAGGGATTATGGTTGTGAATTTTGTGTTATTTCAAAGTGTGTTTTCTTTGTAGGACCGGCTCTACTCTTTGAGTAGAGAGATGTCCGTTTTATAGGGGAGGTTTTGTCGGATTTTCGGTAGAATTCTCGTAAAACGTGATGTCCGGTCGAATTCCCATTCTAATTCTGTGTCTAGTATTCTATATCGAGTTTTTAGAAATTTCCATTAGATTTATTCTGATTTTTGGTTGCCATTTGTTTGTTTAGTTGCGCTGAGACCGAGTCCTAATGGACCAGGCCCGTCGGACCCATCTCGAGGAGCGCAATAATAGTGAGTTGTTATTATATATATATATATATGTTCTAGGATGCATGATTTTAGAAATGTATGATTTATTTTGATAAATATGCATAAATGATTTAATTATTGCTTAGGTTTATTTTTGGTATATGATTGGTATATTTTGGTATATTTTAAATTATATGCATGTTTTATTAATGATTTATACTTAAAATGTTTTTAAGTATATTTATGGTTTATTTCTAGTTTATTTTGTAATTTAATTGGATTTATCTGACGTATATATACTCGAAATATATCTGGTTTACTTTTGGTATATTTCTAGTATATATATGGTTTATGTTGCTATTTTTTTGAAATTCATGCATCATTTATTTATGAATGTATGTTTTATATATTAATGATGGATATCAATAGAACGTGCTACCTAGTGGGCAGCACTAGGACCGAGTACGTACCGGTACGATGATAGAATTTAGGTTATATTACTAAACTATTTATGGATATTGATTGGATTGATTTATTTAATGTGTGATGTGATTTGGGAGTGTGATTGCTGGAGCTCGGTTGACCAAGTGCCAATCACACTGACAGTCAGACTGCTGGAGCTCGATTGACTTAGCGTCTCGAGGCCAGTCTACTGTCCAAATGGAACAAGTGAATATATTTGGAATAAGTGAGCATGTATGGCTAGAGTGTTGTCTAACACTATTTGAGGTTGCGATTTTGCTAGGGTTCTATTTGATCCTTCATAAACAGTGATTTTCATAAAATATATAAAATGATTTTGTTGCATCTGTGTGTATTTGCCTGTATATATATTTATTATATATATACTATTGACTGTGTGCATTGTCATTTAGTATGCATGTATATATATTATAACAATTCACTTAGTGAGGTCTGACTCCCCTCCGTTGACTATTTTTCAGGAGAGTCATTGTCTTCAGACCTCAGTAGTAGACCCATACGCCGGATTTCTTCCGCCCCGACTTCATTATGTAAATTGCTTATCTGAGTTTTATTTTATGATCTAGACACTGCAGTAGTTGTAAATTGTTAGGGAGTTTATGTATTATATTTGTGTGAGTTATGTACTTTAAAGATTTGAAGTAGATTTGTATTGAAAGATTATTTATATATATGAGATGTGATGATTATTTAAATCCATTGATGTATATTTACCTTGTTTTATTTGTGATTTTATTTCCACTGCAAATTATATTATTTATGTTATTATTATTATTGCATGTTTTATTTTATTTTTAGGCTTACTACGGGTTCCGGATTCGAAAGAATTCCTGTTCCCTAGCATCGGTCATGGCCCCTGTTTTGGGTCGTGACACTATGCCTGATTATTACTATTTGTGTGTTCAGTTAGGTGGATTTCAGACTACTCCATTCTCGTGTTTTTGAATTGGTTCGAGTAGTCAGTAGAGAGGCCCAGCTCAGTAGATTAGAGACAGCAACATAGGGTATATAGGAGCAGTAGACATGGTCGTAGAGGTCAGCGTAGACCATTCAGACTTAGGTCAGGTGCTTTAAGCAGCAACAGTGGTCGTAGTTCTGGGTCAGCTGTCAGTGTTTATTAGACATGCGGCAGAGTCCATCAGGGACCATGTTACATGACATAATTGACATGTTTCAAATGCGGACAGACGGGACACTTTGCCTGATCATGTCCCTATTCTGGTTATCAGCAGCCGTAGATTCCATGATTCCTTCAACAGTCGATTGCCAATGCAGTACCCATTCCTTTTCAGTTGCCTCCAGCCCAGTACCAGAGTTCTACTCAAATTGTTCCTCAACAGGGACGTGGTAGAGGTACCAAAGGAGGTGCCAAAGGTGTTGGCCAGGCTTCTACTAGTCAGCAGGGAGGTCGAGGTCAGGCCAGAGTCTTCCATCTTACTCAGTAGGATGCTTAGGCATCTAATGTAGTCATGGCAAGTATTATTTCTATTTGTTACTTGGATGCATGGGTTCTGCTTGATCCGGGTGGCACGCATTCATTCATTTCTCCTGTTTTTGCTTCCAAGCCTTATTGGTAAGCTTTGAGGATGGCTTTTCCTTTGTCTGTCGCCACTCCTCTAAATGACTCTTTGGACATCGATATTGTTCTTTTTGGTTGTCCAGTTCTTATCGGAGGTAGAGAATTGTTCGCTAATTTGATTTTGTTGAATGTGATGGAATTCAATGTTATTCTAGGTATGGATTGGTTATCTCAGCACTATGCCACGGTGGATTGTCGGAGTAAAGAGGTGACTTTCAGAATTCCTGGTGAAAAAGAATTTAAGTTTATGGGTGATAAGAGTTTTGCACCTCAGAATCTCATCTCTGCTATTACAGCTAGGAAGTTGCTAAGGAAGGGTTATCAGGGTTATTTAGCATTAGTCAGGGATACTTCTGTCACGACCCAAAACAGGGGCCATGACCGGCGCTAGGGAACGGGAATTCTTTCGAATCCGGAACCCGTAGCAAGCCTAAAAATAAAATAAATATGCAATAATAACCATAAAAATATAATATGCAGCGGAAAATAAAATCATAAATATTACAATATCATCCATATCAACTGGATTCAATTCAAAACTCATCACATCGCATATATAATCTCATAAATGTATAATCTTTATACAAATCCAGTTTTACTATAATACATCTCTTTAAAACAAATACTTTATTTCACAACCACTGAAAATCACAACTACTGAAAATCACAACTACTGCAGTGTCTAGATAAAATAAATAAGACTCAAGTATATAATTTACATAAAGAAGCCGGGGCGGAAGAAATCCGGCGTATCGACCTGCTACTGAGGTCTGAGGAAGTTGACTCTCCTGAAAAATAGTCAACGGAGGGGAGTCAGACCTCACTGAGTGAATTACTATAGTATATATACATACACTCTAAGTGATAATGCATACAGTCAACAGTATATGAGTAATATGTATATATACAGGCAAGTTCATACAGATGCAGAAAAATCATTTTATATATTTTGTCTGAAAATCAACTTTTATGAAGGATCACATAAAACCCTAGAATCGCAACCTCAGAAAATAGTGTTAAACAACACTCTAGCCATACAGGCTCACTGATTCCAAATATATCCACTTAATCCATATGGACAGTAGATTGGCCCTGAGACACTAAGTCAACCGAGCTCCAGCAGTCTGACTGCCAGTGTGATTGGCCCCGAGACACTTGGTCAACCGAGCTCCAGCAATCACACCCAAACCACATCTCACATATATCAATAATCATAATCAAATTGATATCCACAAATAAGTTAGTAATAAAGCCTAAAACTATAGGCGTACCGGTACGTACTCGGTCCTAGTGCTGCCCACTAGGTAGCACGTTCTATTGATATCCTTCAGTAATAAATAATAAAACATTCATTCACAAATACATGATGCATGAATTTAAATAAATCAACAATATAAACCATATATATACCGAAAATATACCAAACATAAACCAGGTATAGTTTGAGTATATATATGTCAAATAAATCCAATCAAATCATGAATTAAACTAAAAATATTTTTAAAAACATTTTAAATATATTTTATTAATAAAACATGTATATAATTTATTATATACGAAAAATATACCAAAAATATACTTGAATATAAATCATGTTATTTATGCATATTTAGTCAAAATAAAACATGCATTTTCTAAATCATGCAACCTAAGCATATATATATAATATAGTAACCTCACCTAATGCGCTCCCACGAGACAGATCCGACGGGCCTGGTCCACTAACCCTCGGTCTCGGTGCAACTAAACAAGAAATAATTAATCGATATCAGAATAACCCTAACAAAAATCCTAGAATTAAATCTAGAGTATTCAACACAGAATCGGAAATTAGGGTTCGACTGGATATCACGTTTTACGAGAATTCTACCGAAAATCCGGCAGAACCTCCCCTGTAAAACGAACATCTTCTCTACTCAAAAGAGTAGAGCCGACCCTGCAAAGAAAATACACTTCAAAAATAAACACCACAATCGATCACAACCCCTCGGTCGGACTCCAGACTACAATCTGTCGACCGGGGTCACAAACACAGAAAAATATATTCAAATATACCAAAAAATATCCTTAAATCATAAAAATACATTTCATAAATAAAAATTACATAATAAATCTTGAAACACTGTAAAAAACCGATTAAAACTCATTTTATTAGAAAAACCGTATATTATATATATAATTGAAAATAATTCCCGGAAAATAGTTTTAATTAGTTAAAAATACTAGATATTTTGTAGAAATCATTTTTATACCTTAAATAAATATTAAAACCAATTAAATTACATTTTTAGACAATTTAGGGTAAAATTACCAAAATACCCCTATATATATATATATACCTAAATTACTTCAAAAATTCACCAAAAATCATACAATTATCCAAAATTAATTTTCTCAACATATTTATCAATAATATCAATAATTAAACTCAATTAACCAATTAAATTCAATTTAAAACACAATTAACTTAATTTTTCAAAATCACATAAACTTCAATAATTAAAAATAAATACTTAGAAATTCATAAAAATTCCAAATAAATTCCTATAATTCATTTCAACACCTAATTCAACCATAAACTCCAATTTCATAATTTAAATAATTAATTTCCGAAAATTAGAAAATAATATTAAAATATTCAAAAATACCCAAAAATCCAAACAATCTCCAAAAATTCTACAAAAATTCATACATGTAGATTAAGCTACTAGGAACAACATTTGTGAAGGAAGTTTCCATGAATCATCCAAATCAAAGCTCAAAAAAATGAAAACCAAAAAGTGGCCGAAATATTCAAATCAAAACCTAAGCAATTCTAGACCATCTTAGCTCAAACCAAAGCTAGAAATAACACTCACCGGAGCTCAAGGAGAAGATAGAGACCGGCGGTGTCGAAAACGGTGACCGGAGGAGGGAGAAACGACGGTGAGAAGATTGGTGGTGGCGTCGGGCACCCACGGGAAGAAGAAGAAGAAGAAGAAGAAAAAGAAAAAGAAAGAAAAAGGAAAGAGAAAGGAAAAGAAAAAGAAAGAAAAAGGAAAAGAAAAAAGAAAAAAGAAAAAAAAAAAGAAAAAAGAAAAAAAATAATAAATTTTAATAATTTAATAATAAATAAAATAATCAAATAATAATAAATAAATAATAAAATATTAGGGTAATAATAAACCCTAATTAAATAAATATACACACACAGGCTTTATTTAATAATTTAAAAAATATGTATGAGTTTCATGCAAATCCGTAAATACATTTAAAATAATTAATAATACATTGTTTACGTGGAAATTTCCCCGAAAATGAAAGTCCCGGGAAAATTTTACGTAAAATACTGAAAATAATAGACAGTAATTAAAATAGGTTTAAAATACATATCAACTCATAAAAATATCGTATATACAGTCAAAATTATTGACACTGTATATCCCGGTACAGTGTAAAAATATTTTTAAAAACACGGGATATTACAGTCTTCCCCCCTTACAAGAATTCGTCCCCGAATTCTAAAAACAAGATTATAGAATCAGGAAGGAAAGAGATACGGGTAAGAAGCTTGCATCTCAGCTTCAGTCTCCCACGTATGCTCTTCAACTCTGTCGCTACGCCACAAAACCTTGACCATCGGAATTTGCTTCGATCACAACTGTCGAACTTGAAAATCAACGATCGCCACAGGTTCTTCCACAAACGTCAAATCTTCAGTCACTTCCACACTGTCAGGTTTGCAACACATGTGAAGGATCTGAGATATACTTCCTCAACATCGAGATATGAAATACTGGATGCACCTGTGACATACTCGGAGGCAAATCCAACCGATATGCAACAGTGCCAACTCTCTCCAGAATCTCAAACGGTCCAATATATCTCGGTGCTAACTTACCCTTCCTGCCAAATCTCATCACACCCTTCATCGGAGATACCTTCAGAAAAATGAAATCTCCAACCTGAAACTCCACATCTCTGCGCCTAGGATCCGCATAACTCTTCTGTCTGCTAACTGCGGTCTCTAATCTGCGCTTGATCACGGCGACTTTCTCTGCAGCATCTTGAACCATCTCTGGTCCAGTCAAAGCTCTCTCACCAATCTCATCCCAACTCAACGGGGATCTACACTTCCCTTCCATACAACGCCTCATACGGTGCCATGCCAATACTGCTATGGTAGCTGTTATTATATGCAAACTCAACAAGCGACAAATGATCATCCCAGCTACCTCTCAAATCCAAGACACACATCCTCAACAT
Organism: Mallotus nudiflorus; assembly: GCA_947683625.1. Lineage (NCBI taxonomy): Eukaryota > Viridiplantae > Streptophyta > Magnoliopsida > Malpighiales > Euphorbiaceae > Mallotus > Mallotus nudiflorus. The sequence goes on from CANTUR010000763.1 coordinate 975,682, forward strand.
ATCTTCCAGTGTCTGGATCGTCCTCTCAGAACTGACCATCTGTCTGAGGATGAAAAGCAGTACTGAAATCCAACCTAGTGCCCATCGCTTCCTGCAACTTCTGCCAAAAACGAGAAGTAAACACTGAACCTCTGTCTGACACAATGGACACAGGTACTCCATGAAGGCATACAATATGCTTCCACGTACAACTTCGCCAATCTAGCAACTGAATATGTGGCTTTCACAGGCAAGAAATGTGCAGACTTCGTCAACCTGTCTACAATCACCCAGATGGAATCGTATCCATCCTTCGAACGAGGTAAACCGACCACAAAAATCCATAGCTATCCTTTCCCCACTTCCACTCGGGAATAGGAAGAGGCTGAAGCTTCCCAGAAGGCTTCTGATGTTCGGCTTTCACTTGCTGACACGTCAAGCACTTAGCAACATAATCAGCAAACATCCTTCTTCAATCCATCCCACCAGTATAAATCTCTGATACTGTGGTACATCTTAGTAACACCAGGATGAACGCTGTAGGCTGTAGAATGTGCTTCCTCTAGGATCTCTTCTCTCAAATCATCCACATCAGGAACACACAATCTACCACTGATCCACAACACACCATCATCATCGAGTGTGAAATCAGTGAACTTCCCTGCTCTGACATTCTCTGCAAGCTCTTCCAGAATAGGATCTCGGCTCTGAGCTGCTTTAATCCTATCCCTCAGTACAGATCGTACTTTAAACTGAGCTAACAGTCCACCTGATCTACTGATCTTCATCATCAGACCTTGATCCACCATCAGATGCAATTCCTGGATCAATGGTCCTCCTCTCAACACTTATGTGAGCAAGACTACCTGAGGACTTCCTACTCAAGGCATCTGCTACCACATTAGCTTTACCCCGGATGGTAAAGAATCTCGCAATCATAATCCTTCAACAGTTCCAACCATCTTCTCTGCCTCAGATTCAGATCTCGCTGCTGGAAAATGTACTTAAGGCTCTTGTGATCAGTAAATATCTCACAAGTCCACCCCCGTACAAATAATGTCTCCAAATCTTCAAAGCAAAGATCACTGCAGCCATCTCAAGATCATGTGTAGGATAGTTCTGCTCATGCTTCTTCAACTGCCTCGAAGCATAGGTTATCACTCTTCCATTCTGCATCAACACACAACCAAAACCAATTCTAGAGGCATCACAGTAAACTGTGAACTTATCCACACTATTAGGCAAAGCTAATACTGGCGCTGTGGTCAACTTCTCCTTCAACAACTGAAAACTATTCTCACAAGCTTTTGACCACTCGAATCTAACATTCTTCTGAGTCAAGCGAGTCATAGGGGCTGCTATCTTGGAAAAATCCTACACAAACCGCCTATAATACCCGGCTAAACCCAGAAAACTCTGAATCTCAGTAACTGAAGTAGGTCTAGGCCACTCAGATACTGCTTCAATCTTCTGTGGATCAACCTGAATACCTTCTTTAGACACTACGTGTCCAAGAAAAGAAACACTCTCCATCCAGAAATCACACTTCGAGAATTTAGCATAAAGCTGATGATCTCTCAGTGTCTGTAGTACAATCCTCAAATGATATACGTGCTCTTCCATACTCCTCGAATATACCAGTATATCATCAATGAAGACTACTACAAACTGATCCACATACGGTCGGAATACTCTGTTCATCAGGTCCATAAAAGCTGCTGGTGCATTAGTCAAACCAAAAGACATCACCAGAAACTCATAATGGCCATAACGAGTGCGGAAAGCTGTCTTAGGAATATCAGCTTCACTAATCCGTAGCTGATGATAACCCGACCTCAAATCAACCTTAGAAAAGAATTGTGCACCCTGGAGCTGATCAAACAAATCATCTATCCTCGGGAGAGGATACTTGTTCTTCACTGTCACCTTATTAAGCTCTCTGTAGTCAATGCACAGTCTCAGGGTACCATCCTTCTTCTTCACAAACAAAACTGGTGCACCCCAAGGAGAAACACTAGGTCTGATAAAACCCTTATCCAACAACTCTTGCAATTGCTCCTTCAACTCTCTCAACTCTGCAGGAGCCATACGATAGGGTGGCATAGATATAGGAGTAGTACCTAGGACCACATCAATACAGAACTCAATCTCTCTATGAGGTGGTAAACCCTGGCAACTCCTCGGAAAAACATCAGGAAACTCACAAGCAACAGGAACATCTGTGAGTGACAACTTCTCCACTGACGTATCCCTAACCAATGCCAAAAACCCCTGACAACCTTTCTTCAACAACTTCCTAGCTGAAATAACAGAAATAAGATTCTGAGGTGCTGAACTCCTGTCACCAACAAACTTAAATTCTACTTCACCAGGAATTCTGAAAATCACCTCCTTATTCCTGCAATCAACCACGGCAAAGTGCTGAGACAACCAATCCATTCCCAAAATAACATCAAACTCCATCACATCCAACAAAATCAAATCGGCGGATAATTCTCTATCTCCCACGAGAACTGGGACAACCAGAAAGAACAATATCGGCGTCCAAAGAATCACTCAGAGGAGTGGCAAACAGACAAAGGAAAAGCCATCCTCGAAGCTTGCCAACAAGATTTAGAAGCAAAAATGGGAGAAACAAACGAATGCGTGGCACCCGGATCAAACAAAACCAAGCATCCAGGTAACAAACAGAAAGAATACCTGCCACGACTGCATTAGATGCCTGAGCATCCTGCTGAGTCAGATGGAAAACTCTCGCCTGACCTCGACCTCCCTGCTGACTGGTAGAAGCCTGGCCAACGCCTCTAGCACCTCCTCTCGTACCTCTACCACGACTCTGCTGTGGAACAAACTGAGTAGAACTCTGATGCTGAGCTGGTGGCAACTGAAATGGCACGGGTGCTGCACTAGCAATCGACTGCTGTGGGAATCACGGAATCTACTGCTGCTGATAACCAGAATAAGGACACGATCTGGCAAAATGTCCTGTCTGCCCGCATCTGAAACATGTCAACGGTGTCAGATAACACGGTCCCTGATGGACTCTACCACAAGTCTGACAAACACTGGCCGCTGATCCAGAACTACGACCACTGCTGCTGCTCGACAGCACCTGACCCAAATCTGAACGATCTACGCTGACCTCCACGACCACGTCTACTGCTCCGATGCACTCGCTGCTGCTGTCTCTGACTCTGCTGAGTCGAACCTCGCTGCTGACTACTCGAACCAACATGAAAACTCGAATATGGAGTAGCCTGCAATCCACTCGACTGAACTCCCAACTGGTAATAATCAGGCATCGCTCCCTGCCTAACTAATCTCAGCTCAATCTCCTTAGCTAGCTCAATCACCGACTCGAGAGTAAGACCTGCTGTAGGCATACCAGCAAAAGCTGAACCCAAACCAGTAACATAGGTAGTAACCGCGAAATACTGATCTCGCATCAGATCCTCAGCATATCTACCCAGACGAAGAAACTCTCGGGTATACTCCTCTACAGATCGATCTCCACGAAAATACTGGTCAGACGAAGACGATAGCTCAAACGAAGAGGCTCTGGACAAAATCTCCTCATGAATCGCTCTCGAAACTGAGCCCATGTCATCGTCATCATATAGGGCTGGATCATCTGAATAAACCAATCCAAGGCTGATCCCTCGACAGACAACTCAACGATCATGATCCTTTGGTACTCGGTATGAGCAGTCCGAGTCCTAGTCTCAATCGCATGCAGAAAATCTAAAGGATCAGAAGTACCATCAAAAGCAATCCTGCCAACTCTGGCATAGAACAAAGCTGCCTCAGGGTCAGACATACCCTGCTGATAGGCAGGCTGAACAGGCTGAACAACTGGAGGAACAGGAACATCAAACTCAGGCTCAACAGGCTCCTCGTCCTGTAACTCTCTCTGCCTACGGCGACCTGCCGCTCCTCGAGGTCTACCTCTGCCACGACCTCTACGTCTAACTGGCTGCTCAGGAGGTAAAACCTCATCCTGAAAAGACTCATCATCCTCGGCCTCAACGACCGGTGGAGCGACACGCGCTCGCCTCCTCATTCCTGAAAAGACAAATGGAAAGATTCAGACAAAACAGACAACGGAGGAATAACGCTGAAAACTACAGCAAGGAATACTCATCAAGACATACTCGAACCTAATACACTGCAGTAGTCCAACAGAAAACACAACTTTAAAACTAGGGCCACAACTCACATAACTAAGCCCTGACACAGAACTCCACTCAGATACGAACTTCGCTCTGATACCAACTTTGTCCACGACCCAAAACAGGGGCCATGACCGGCGCTAGGGAACGGGAATTCTTTCGAATCCGGAACCCGTAGCAAGCCTAAAAATAAAATAAATATGCAATAATAACCATAAAAAATATAATATGCAGCGGAAAATAAAATCATAAATATTACAATATCATCCATATCAACTGGATTTAATTCAAAAACTCATCACATCGCATATATAATCTCATAAATGTATAATCTTTATACAAATCCAGTTTTACTATAATACATCTCTTTAAAAACAAATACTTTATTTCACAACCACTGAAAATCACAACTACTGAAAATCACAACTACTGCAGTGTCTAGATAAAATAAATAAGACTCAAGTATATAATTTACATAAAGAAGCCGGGGCGGAAGAAATCCGGCGTATCGACCTGCTACTGAGGTCTGAGGAAGTTGACCTCTCCTGAAAAATAGTCAACGGAGGGGAGTCAGACCTCACTGAGTGAATTACTATAGTATATATACATACACTCTAAGTGATAATGCATACAGTCAACAGTATATGAGTAATATGTATATATACAGGCAAGTTCATACAGATGCAGAAAAATCATTTTATATATTTTGTCTGAAAATCAACTTTTATGAAGGATCACATAAAACCCTAGAATATCGCAACCTCAGAAAATAGTGTTAAACAACACTCTAGCCATACAGGCTCACTGATTCCAAATATATCCACTTAATCCATATGGACAGTAGACTGGCCCCGAGACACTAAGTCAACCGAGCTCCAGCAGTCTGACTGCCAGTGTGATTGGCCCCGAGACACTTGGTCAACCGAGCTCCAGCAATCACACCCCAAACCACATCTCACATATATCAATAATCATAATCAAATCGATATCCACAAATAAGTTAGTAATAAAGCCTAAAACTATAGGCGTACCGGTACGTACTCGGTCCTAGTGCTGCCCACTAGGTAGCACGTTCTATTGATATCCTTCAGTAATAAATAATAAAACATTCATTCACAAATACATGATGCATGAATTTAAATAAATCAACAATATAAACCATATATATACCGAAAATATACCAAACATAAACCAGGTATAGTTTGAGTATATATATGTCAAATAAATCCAATCAAATCATGAATTAAACTAAAAATATTTTTAAAAACATTTTAAATATATTTTATTAATAAAACATGTATATAATTTATTATATACCGAAAAAATATACCAAAAATATACTTGAATATAAATCATGTTATTTATGCATATTTAGTCAAAATAAAAACATGCATTTTCTAAATCATGCAACCTAAGCCATATATATATAATATAGTAACTCACCTAATGCGCTCCACGAGACAGATCCGACGGGCCTGGTCCACTAACCCTCGGTCTCGGTGCAACTAAACAAGAAATAATTAATCGATATCAGAATAACCCTAACAAAAATCCTAGAATTAAATCTAGAGTATTCAACACAGAATCGGAAATTAGGGTTCGACTGGATATCACGTTTTACGAGAATTCTACCGAAAATCCGGCAGAAACCTCCCCTGTAAAACGAACATCTCTCTACTCAAAAGAGTAGAGCTGACCCTGCAAAGAAAATACACTTCAAAAATAAACACCACAATCGATCACAACCCCTCGGTCGGACTCCAGACTACAATCTGTCGACCGGGGTCCACAAACACAGAAAATATATTCAAATATACCAAAAATATCCTTAAATCATAAAAATACATTTCATAAATAAAAAATTACATAATAAATCTTGAAACACTGTAAAAAACCGATTAAAACTCATTTTATTAGAAAAAACCGTATATTATATATATAATTGAAAATAATTCCCGGAAAATAGTTTTAATTAGTTAAAAATACTAGATATTTTGTAGAAATCATTTTTATACCTTAAATAAATATTAAAACCAATTAAATTACATTTTTAGACAATTTAGGGTAAAATTACCAAAATACCCCTATATATATATATATATACCTAAATTACTTCAAAAATTCACCAAAAATCATACAATTATCCAAAATTAATTTTCTCAACATATTTATCAATAATATCAATAATTAAACTCAATTAACCAATTAAATTCAATTTAAAACACAATTAACTTAATTTTACAAAATCACATAAACTTCAATAATTAAAAATAAATACTTAGAAATTCATAAAAATTCCAAATAAATTCCTATAATTCATTTCAACACCTAATTCAACCATAAACTCCAATTTCATAATTTAAATAATTAATTTCCGAAAATTAGAAAATAATATTAAAATATTCAAAAATACCCAAAAATCCAAACAATCTCCAAAAATTCTACAAAAATTCATACATGTAGATTAAGCTACTAGGAACAACATTTGTGAAGGAAGTTTCCATGAATCATCCAAATCAAAGCTCAAAAAAATGAAAACCAAAAGTGGCCGAAATATTCAAATCAAAACCTAAGCAATTCTAGACCATCTTAGCTCAAACCAAAGCTAGAATAACACTCACCGGAGCTCAAGGAGAAGATAGAGACCAGCGGTGTCGAAAACGGTGACCGGAGGAGGGAGAAACGACGGTGAGAAGATTGGTGGTGGCGTCGGGCACCCACGGGAAGAAGAAGAAGAAGAAGAAGAAAAGAAAAAGAAAGAAAAAGGAAAGAGAAAGGAAAAGAAAAAGAAAGAAAAAGGAAAAGAAAAAGAAAAAAGAAAAAAAAAAGAAAAAAGAAAAAAAATAATAAATTTTAATAATTTTAATAATAAATAAAATAATCAAATAATAATAAATAAATAATAAAATATTAGGGTAATAATAAACCCTAATTAAATAAATATACACACACAGGCTTTATTTAATAATTTAAAAAATATGTATGAGTTCATGCAAATCCGTAAATACATTTAAAATAATTAATAATACATTGTTTACGTGGAAATTTCCCCGAAAATGAAAGTCCGGGAAAATTTTACGTAAAATACTGAAAATAATAGACAGTAATTAAAATAGGTTCAAAATACATATCAACTCATAAAAATATCGTATATACAGTCAAAATTATTGACACTGTATATCCCGGTACAGTGTAAAAAATATTTTTAAAAACACGGGATATTACAGTCTTCCCCCCTTACAAGAATTCGTCCCCGAATTCTAAAAAACAAGATTATAGAATCAGGAAGGAAAGAGATACGGGTAAGAAGCTTGCATCTCAGCTTCAGTCTCCCACGTATGCTCTTCAACTCTGTCGCTACGCCACAAAACCTTGACCATCGGAATTTGCTTCGATCGCAACTGTCGAACTTGAAAATCAACGATCGCCACAGGTTCTTCCACAAACGTCAAATCTTCAGTCACTTCCACACTGTCAGGTTGCAACACATGTGAAGGATCTGAGATATACTTCCTCAACATCGAGATATGAAATACTGGATGCACCTGTGACATACTCGGAGGCAAATCCAACCGATATGCAACAGTGCCAACTCTCTCCAGAATCTCAAACGGTCCAATATATCTCGGTGCTAACTTACCCCCTTCCCTCGCCAAATCTCATCACACCCTTCATCGGAGATACCTTCAGAAAAATGAAATCTCCAACCTGAAACTCCACATCTCTGCGCCTAGGATCCGCATAACTCTTCTGTCTGCTAACTGCGGTCTCTAATCTGCGCTTGATCACGGCGACTTTCTCTGCAGCATCTTGAACCATCTCTGGTCCAGTCAAAGCTCTCTCACCAATCTCATCCCAACTCAACGGGGATCTACACTTCCTTCCATACAACGCCTCATACGGTGCCATGCCAATACTGCTATGGTAGCTGTTATTATATGCAAACTCAACAAGCGACAAATGATCATCCCAGCTACCTCTCAAATCCAAGACACACATCCTCAACATATCTTCCAGTGTCTGGATCGTCCTCTCAGACTGACCATCTGTCTGAGGATGAAAAGCAGTACTGAAATCCAACCTAGTGCCCATCGCTTCCTGCAACTTCTGCCAAAAACGAGAAGTAAACACTGAACCTCTGTCTGACACAATGGACACAGGTACTCCATGAAGGCATACAATATGCTTCACGTACAACTTCGCCAATCTAGCAACTGAATATGTGGCTTTCACAGGCAAGAAATGTGCAGACTTCGTCAACCTGTCTACAATCACCCAGATGGAATCGTATCCATCCTTCGAACGAGGTAAACCGACCACAAAATCCATAGCTATCCTTTCCCACTTCCACTCGGGAATAGGAAGAGGCTGAAGCTTCCCAGAAGGCTTCTGATGTTCGGCTTTCACTTGCTGACACGTCAAGCACTTAGCAACATAATCAGCAACATCCTTCTTCAATCCATCCCACCAGTATAAATCTCTGATACTGTGGTACATCTTAGTAACACCAGGATGAACGCTGTAGGCTGTAGAATGTGCTTCCTCTAGGATCTCTTCTCTCAAATCATCCACATCAGGAACACACAATCTACCACTGATCCACAACACACCATCATCATCGAGTGTGAAATCAGTGAACTTCCCTGCTCTGACATTCTCTGCAAGCTCTTCCAGAATAGGATCTCGGCTCTGAGCTGCTTTAATCCTATCCCTCAGTACAGATCGTACTTTAAACTGAGCTAACAGTCCACCTGATCTACTGATCTTCATCATCAGACCTTGATCCACCATCAGATGCAATTCCTGGATCAATGGTCTCCTCTCAACACTTATGTGAGCAAGACTACCTGAGGACTTCCTACTCAAGGCATCTGCTACCACATTAGCTTTACCCGGATGGTAAAGAATCTCGCAATCATAATCCTTCAACAGTTCCAACCATCTTCTCTGCCTCAGATTCAGATCTCGCTGCTGGAAAATGTACTTAAGGCTCTTGTGATCAGTAAATATCTCACAAGTCACCCCGTACAAATAATGTCTCCAAATCTTCAAAGCAAAGATCACTGCAGCCATCTCAAGATCATGTGTAGGATAGTTCTGCTCATGCTTCTTCAACTGCCTCGAAGCATAGGTTATCACTCTTCCATTCTGCATCAACACACAACCAAAACCAATTCTAGAGGCATCACAGTAAACTGTGAACTTATCCACACTATTAGGCAAAGCTAATACTGGCGCTGTGGTCAACTTCTCCTTCAACAACTGAAAACTATTCTCACAAGCTTTTGACCACTCGAATCTAACATTCTTCTGAGTCAAGCGAGTCATAGGGGCTGCTATCTTGGAAAAAATCCTGCACAAACCGCCTATAATACCCGGCTAAACCCAGAAAACTCTGAATCTCAGTAACTGAAGTAGGTCTAGGCCACTCAGATACTGCTTCAATCTTCTGTGGATCAACCTGAATACCTTCTTTAGACACTACGTGTCCAAGAAAAGAAACACTCTCCATCCAGAAATCACACTTCGAGAATTTAGCATAAAGCTGATGATCTCTCAGTGTCTGTAGTACAATCCTCAAATGATATACGTGCTCTTCCATACTCCCTCGAATATACCAGTATATCATCAATGAAGACTACTACAAACTGATCCACATACGGTCGGAATACTCTGTTCATCAGGTCCCATAAAAGCTGCTGGTGCATTAGTCAAACCAAAAGACATCACCAGAAACTCATAATGGCCATAACGAGTGCGGAAAGCTGTCTTAGGAATATCAGCTTCACTAATCCGCAGCTGATGATAACCCGACCTCAAATCAACCTTAGAAAAGAATTGTGCACCCTGGAGCTGATCAAACAAATCATCTATCCTCGGGAGAGGATACTTGTTCTTCACTGTCACCTTATTAAGCTCTCTGTAGTCAATGCACAGTCTCAGGGTACCATCCTTCTTCTTCACAAACAAAACTGGTGCACCCCAAGGAGAAACACTAGGTCTGATAAAACCCTTATCCAACAACTCTTGCAATTGCTCCTTCAACTCTCTCAACTCTGCAGGAGCCATACGATAGGGTGGCATAGATATAGGAGTAGTACCTAGGACCACATCAATACAGAACTCAATCTCTCTATGAGGTGGTAAACCCTGGCAACTCCTCGGGAAAAACATCAGGAAACTCACAAGCAACAGGAACATCTGTGAGTGACAACTTCTCCACTGACGTATCCCTAACCAATGCCAAAAACCCCTGACAACCTTTCTTCAACAACTTCCTAGCTGAAATAACAGAAATAAGATTCTGAGGTGCTGAACTCCTGTCACCAACAAACTTAAATTCTACTTCACCAGGAATTCTGAAAATCACCTCCTTATTCCTGCAATCAACCACGGCAAAGTGCTGAGACAACCAATCCATTCCCAAAATAACATCAAACTCCATCACATCCAACAAAATCAAATCGGCGGATAATTCTCTATCTCCCACGAGAACTGGACAACCAGAAAGAACAATATCGGCGTCCAAAGAATCACTCAGAGGAGTGGCAACAGACAAAGGAAAAGCCATCCTCGAAGCTTGCCAACAAGATTTAGAAGCAAAAATGGGAGAAACAAACGAATGCGTGGCACCCGGATCAAACAAAACCAAAGCATCCAGGTAACAAACAGAAAGAATACCTGCCACGACTGCATTAGATGCCTGAGCATCCTGCTGAGTCCAGATGGAAAACTCTCGCCTGACCTCGACCTCCCTGCTGACTGGTAGAAGCCTGGGCCAACGCCTCTAGCACCTCCTCTCGTACCTCTACCACGACTCTGCTGTGGAACAAAACTGAGTAGAACTCTGATGCTGAGCTGGTGGCAACTGAAATGGCACGGGTGCTGCACTAGCAATCGACTGCTGTGGGAATCACGGAATCTACTGCTGCTGATAACCAGAATAAGGACACGATCTGGCAAAATGTCCTGTCTGCCCCGCATCTGAAACATGTCAACGGTGTCCAGATAACACGGTCCCTGATGGACTCTACCACAAGTCCTGACAAACACTGGCCGCTGATCCAGAACTACGACCACTGCTGCTGCTCGAAAGCACCTGACCCAAATCTGAACGATCTACGCTGACCTCCACGACCACGTCTACTGCTCCGATGCACTCGCTGCTGCTGTCTCTGGACTCTGCTGAGTCGAACCTCGCTGCTGACTACTCGAACCAACATGAAAACTCGAATATGGAGTAGCCTGCAATCCACTCGACTGAACTCCCAACTGGTAATAATCAGGCATCGCTCCCTGCCTAACTAATCTCAGCTCAATCTCCTTAGCTAGCTCAATCACCGACTCGAGAGTAAGACCTGCTGTAGGCATACCAGCAAAAGCTGAACCCAAAACCAGTAACATAGGTAGTAACCGCGAAATACTGATCTCGCATCAGATCCTCAGCATATCTACCCAGACGAAGAAACTCTCGGGTATACTCCCTCTACAGATCGATCTCCACGAAAATACTGGTCAGACGAAGACGATAGCTCAAAACGAAGAGGCTCTGGACAAAATCTCCTCATGAATCGCTCTCGAAACTGAGCCCATGTCATCGTCATCATATAGGGCTGGATCATCTGAATAAACCAATCCAAGGCTGATCCCTCGACAGACAACTCAACGATCATGATCCTTTGGTACTCGGTATGAGCAGTCCGAGTCCTAGTCTCAATCGCATGCAGAAAATCTAAAGGATCAGAAGTACCATCAAAAGCAATCCTGCCAACTCTGGCATAGAACAAAGCTGCCTCAGGGTCAGACATACCCTGCTGATAGGCAGGCTGAACAGGCTGAACAACTGGAGGAACAGGAACATCAAACTCAGGCTCAACAGGCTCCTCGTCCTGTAACTCTCTCTGCCTACGGCGACCTGCCGCTCCTCGAGGTCTACCTCTGCCACGACCTCTACGTCTAACTGGCTGCTCAGGAGGTAAAACCTCATCCTGAAAAGACTCATCATCCTCGGCCTCAACGACCGGTGGAGCGACACGCGCTCGCCTCCTCATTCTGAAAAGACAAATGGAAAGATTCAGACAAAACAGACAACGGAGGAATAACGCTGAAAACTACAGCAAGGAATACTCATCAAGACATACTCGAACCTAATACACTGCAGTAGTCCAACAGAAAACACAACTTTAAAACTAGGGCCACAACTCACATAACTAAGCCCTGACACAGAACTCCACTCAGATACGAACTTCGCTCTGATACCAACTTTGTCACGACCCAAAACAGGGGCCATGACCGCGCTAGGGAACGGGAATTCTTTCGAATCCGGAACCCGTAGCAAGCCTAAAAATAAAATAAATATGCAATAATAACCATAAAAATATAATATGCAGCGGAAAATAAAATCATAAATATTACAATATCATCCATATCAACTGGATTTTAATTCAAAAACTCATCACATCGCATATATAATCTCATAAATGTATAATCTTTATACAAATCCAGTTTTACTATAATACATCTCTTTAAAACAAATACTTTATTTCACAACCACTGAAAATCACAACTACTGAAAATCACAACTACTGCAGTGTCTAGATAAAATAAATAAGACTCAAGTATATAATTTACATAAAGAAGCCGGGGCGGAAGAAATCCGGCGTATCGACCTGCTACTGAGGTCTGAGGAAGTTGACTCTCCTGAAAAATAGTCAACGGAGGGGAGTCAGACCTCACTGAGTGAATTACTATAGTATATATACATACACTCTAAGTGATAATGCATACAGTCAACAGTATATGAGTAATATGTATATATACAGGCAAGTTCATACAGATGCAGAAAAATCATTTTATATATTTTGTCTGAAAATCAACTTTTATGAAGGGATCACATAAAACCCTAGAATATCGCAACCTCAGAAAATAGTGTTAAACAACACTCTAGCCATACAGGCTCACTGATTCCAAATATATCCACTTAATCCATATGGACAGTAGACTGGCCCCGAGACACTAAGTCAACCGAGCTCCAGCAGTCCTGACTGCCAGTGTGATTGGCCCCCGAGACACTTGGTCAACCGAGCTCCAGCAATCACACCCAAACCACATCTCACATATATCAATAATCATAATCAAATCGATATCCACAAATAAGTTAGTAATAAAGCCTAAAACTATAGGCGTACCGGTACGTACTCGGTCCTAGTGCTGCCCACTAGGTAGCACGTTCTATTGATATCCCTTCAGTAATAAAATAATAAAACATTCATTCACAAATACATGATGCATGAATTTAAATAAATCAACAATATAAACCATATATATACCGAAAATATACCAAACATAAACCAGGTATAGTTTGAGTATATATATGTCAAATAAATCCAATCAAATCATGAATTAAACTAAAAATATTTTTAAAAAACATTTTAAATATATTTTATTAATAAAACATGTATATAATTTATTATATACGAAAAATATACCAAAAATATACTTGAATATAAATCATGTTATTTATGCATATTTAGTCAAAATAAAACATGCATTTTCTAAATCATGCAACCTAAGCATATATATATAATATAGTAACTCACCTAATGCGCTCCACGAGACAGATCCGACGGGCCTGGTCCACTAACCCTCGGTCTCGGTGCAACTAAACAAGAAATAATTAATCGATATCAGAATAACCCCTAACAAAAATCCTAGAATTAAATCTAGAGTATTCAACACAGAATCGGAAATTAGGGTTCGACTGGATATCACGTTTTACGAGAATTCTACCGAAAATCCGGCAGAACCTCCCCTGTAAAACGAACATCTCTCTACTCAAAAGAGTAGAGCTGACCCTGCAAAGAAAATACACTTCAAAAATAAACACCACAATCGATCACAACCCCTCGGTCGGACTCCAGACTACAATCTGTCGACCGGGGTCCACAAACACAGAAAATATATTCAAATATACCAAAAATATCCTTAAATCATAAAAATACATTTCATAAATAAAAATTACATAATAAATCTTGAAACACTGTAAAAAACCGATTAAAACTCATTTTATTAGAAAAAACCGTATATTATATATATAATTGAAAATAATTCCCGGAAAAATAGTTTTAATTAGTTAAAAATACTAGATATTTTGTAGAAATCATTTTTATACCTTAAATAAATATTAAAACTAATTAA